>JARNME010000404.1:73155969-73564267 GCA_030179655.1 Scaptomyza flava | reverse complement strand
TTGATCGCGAGCGAGAATACAAAAACAAAACAAATGCGCAGTGACGCCTTCGCGTCGCACAAGCAAAGTCATAAAAAAAGGTTCGACACTTGCAAAAACGAAACGGATTTCTGCTTCTTAATGATATGTGCATACACAATTAAGTGAACAATGCGCTTGAAAATAGTTTTCATATTTTATGTACATGTATCACTTCGCACAGTGCATATTCTTTTTTTTTTTTTCAAATTTGTGTGCCTTTGACAATTGATTTACGACCCAAGTAGCGTTTGTTGTTGTTGTAAGTGTTGTTGTTGGGCCCGCACTGCTACTTTTTGTTGGTGTCATTGATTTAAAAAAAAAACAAGAACAACATAACAAAACTTGGTGCGTCTAGAAAAATTTCCCACACCAGAATATGTTTTGGGGTGGATTCGCCTACTTGCTGCTTATATAACTTAGACAAAACTAACTAACATTATTAATATGTTATTGATATGCAATTGCGAACAAGCATAGGGCGTTCACATAAGTGCGCGTGTTGCTCTTAAGATAATAAAATATTACAACAATTACCCATTCCACTACTGTCGCCTGATTGTCCCACAAGCTGAGAGCTCGATCGCGAGCGAGAATACAAAAACAAAACAATGGCAATGACGCCTTTGAGTGCCGCAAGCAAAGTGTCATAAAAAAAAGGTTCGTACACTTGCAAGAAGCGTTTGTTGTTGTTGTTGTTGGGCCCGCACTGCTACTTTTTGTTGGTGTGATTGATTTAAAAAAAAAAAAACAACAAAACAAAACTTGGTGCGTCTAGAAAAATTACCCACACCAGAATATGTTATGGGGGTGGATTTGCCTACTTGCTGCTTATATAACTTAGACAAAACTAACTAACATTATTAATATGTTATTGATATGCATTGCGAACAAGCATAGGGCGTTCACATAAGTGCGCGTGTTGCTCTTAAGATAATAAATAATTACAACAATTACCCATTCCACTACAGTTGCCTGATTGTCCCACAAGCTGTGAGCTCGATCGCGAGCGAGAATACAAAAACAAAACAATGGGCAATGACGCCTTTGAGTGCCGCAAGCAAAGTGTCATAAAAAAAGGTTCGTATACTTGCAAGAAGCGTTTGTTGTTGTTGTTGTGTGGGCCCGCACTGCTACTTTTGTTGGTGTCATTGATTTAAAAAAAACAACAACATATAACAAAACTTGGTGCGTCCAGAAAATTTCCCACACCAGAATATGTTTTGGGGGTGGATTCGCCTACTTGCTGCTTATATAACTTAGACAAACGTAACACACTAACATTTATTGATATATTATTGATATACAATTTTGAATAAGCAAAGGGCGTTCACATAAGCGCGTGTGTTGCTCTTATGATAATCAGATAATTTGAAATCTCGCTCCGATCATGCGCCTTTGTTGTTGCTCATTTACGTTCACTCTCTATTTTATGTGCGCGCTTTGCATGTCAATCATAAAGTTTAATAACCCTAGCTCCTCCGCACACACACTAAATTAAAGCTAAAGGCAATATACAATTCACTTAACTGCAGCCTCTTAGATATGTTTTGCATTGATTCAGTGCGTGTGAAGAAGGTTGCGATACTACGCTCTTTGTTTGACTTGCAGAGCGCGCGCTTAGATAAGAGAATTAGCCGAAATAGCCAACAACGAAGGCGCGATTTAAAAATATTTGTCATCTAGCGCCGAACATGAAGAGCGATGCGCGAGCGAATCTGAAAACAAGTAAGAAGGTTTTAGTCGAGAAATCCCGACTAAAAGATACCCTGAGCCCGTGTATTAAATGACTTGCAGAAGTGAGTTTTTCTTGACTTTAACTTTAATTTAAAATATCTCCAGTGTTTCTTAACCGATTTGGATCAAATTTTCATGGAAGTTATAAGTTATCCATAGTTTCAACTCCTATTTTTTACATTTTCTAAATTCGCGATTTTTTCGTAATCGATTCCATATGTGTATCGGAAACGAGAATAGTTATCGATAGTTTGAAATAAACTTGATCTGCCTGTGGATTAGGAGAAGTTATGATCCAAATTGGAAGTTTCTAGCATATTTAGTCTTTGAGATTGACGCGTTTATACATACGGACGGACGGACGGACAGACTGACAGAAGGACATACGGTCATGGCTATATCGACTCGGCTGTTTATGCTGATCAAGATATATATACTTTATATATGGGGTTGGAGATGCTTCTTTTTTGCCTGTTACACACTTTTACACAAAACAAATATACCCATTTCATGGTTTAGGGTATAAAAAATTTTATATTTTACGCATCGATTGCTTTCTAATATTTTGTAGCCACAGTAAGATAACAGAGAGAAGAACAAAGAAGAAGAAATATAACTGTTAATGGTACTCACTGCAAGCAGCATGCTCAGCTGATGCATGTCTGCATCACAAAGAGCGGCTTAAAGCTTGATCAGCGCGTGCGTCGCTCTTATGACTGTCGCTACATATAAAATAATTTGAATGCAATCATGCGTCTTTGTTGTTATTTACGCTCTTTTGTTTATGCGCGCGCTCTGCATGTCAAACATAAATCTTAATGTCCTATCTCCTCCGAACTCACTAAGCTAAGCTTGCCATAACTAAGAGGCTGCAGTTAATGGATGGCATTGCCTAATTTGCACCACTATACCTAGCTCTTAAGTGCAAGCGTTGTATGTTAGAGCTCGGTGTCTGTTGCTTAGATGAATAACTGTAATGCTCTTTCCAACATTATGTTTTTACATACGATGTAAGAGAATTGGTTATGCATTTTAGTTCATATTTAATGTGAACAAAGAAAGTTAATTTTCGTTTCAGTGAGTTTTTTAATAATAATATTGTTTATATTAAGGATAATAATAACATCGAAAGTTACTTTTTGGATCAGTGAGTTTTTCATATTCTGATTTTCGTATATCTATATCTATATATATATATAAACATTCCTTTAAAATACGTATATATATATAAGTTAATTTAAAATACGTATTTTATGATAAGTTAAACAAAATTTAATTGCTATTTTTTAAATATTTAAATAACAATCAACGTATTTTAATTTCTTTAGTTGTTTTTTGCACACAAGAAAATTAAGTTGATTTTCGACTTAATAATTGAAGCAACATTATATATAGTTGTCTTCTATTTTGCATATTATATAATAGTTATATAGACGCTGCTTTAGTGCTTTAAAAATCAAATAAAACTAAGCAGTCTGAATATTCTATTAAATAATATAAGTTGGCATATTCAATTTTATTGAATTTTATACTTTGTATAGACGCTGTAACGTTGTTCAGTGAAGTCAATTTTTGACTTTTTTTTTGAAGTATTTATTTATTTATAATACTTACTTAAAATTAAGTTGTTAATTTATTTTGTTGTTTTTTTTTTTTAAAACAAAATAATAAGTCGATTTTAGACTTAATATTGAAGCAACATTATATATAGTTGTCTTCTATTTTGCATATTATATAATAGTTATATAGACGCTGCTTAAGTGCATTTAAAAATCAAATAAAACTAAGCAGTCTGAATATTCTTTTAAAATAATATAAGTTGGCATATTCAATTTTATTGAACTCTATACTTTGTATAGACGCTGTAACGTTGTTCAGTGAAGTCAATTTTTGACTTATTTGAAGTATTTATTTATTTATAATACTTACTTAAAATTAAGTTGTTAATTTGTTTTGTTGTTTTTTTTTTTTTTTTTTTTAAATAATACGTCGATTTTAGACTTAATAATTGAAGAAATTGAAGCAACATTATATATAGTTGTCTTCTATTTTGCATCTTATATAATAGTTATAAAGACGCTGCTTTAGTGCATTTAAAAATCAAATAAAACTAAGCAGTCTGAATATTCTATTAAAATAATATAAGTTGGCATATTCAATTTTATTGAATTTTATACTTACCTATAGACACTGTAACGTTGTAACAATCGTTTTACAGTGAGTCAATTGTCTCACAGCCAAATTAAAAGATGTCTATTGAAACTTAAGATATAAGTGGTGTTTTGGTGCCGCATTCAGTTGTTCGCATATTTGGTGATGGAGCCTGCCTTTTTAGATTTATTTCCTACCTTTTATATGGTAGGCAAGGCTTCCATGGCACCATACGCCAACATATTGTAACCCATGTCGTTACCAACTGGGAAACTTTTGCTTGCTTCAGCATGAACATAAATGGAGAGTGTTATAGCTCTTCTGAACAATATGAGTGCACTATGTCAAATTCATATACTTATGGTACTGCATGTGAGCTTCAAGCAGCAGCAGAAATTTATGCTGTAAATTTTCAAGTTTTTCTAAATGGAAACTTATATCTATCATTAGGAAATGATATGCATCCTGTGAAAAAATTGCGTTTTAACCGGCGAATTAATGAATGGACATTTTGATGTTTATATTCCTTTAGAGGAAGTATTAACTCAAGATACCGATACGTCAAGTGAATGTATAACTGAAAATGTTAAAACGCCTGTTAAAAGACGCAGTCGATTTACCGACAAAACAAAAAAAAGGTTAAAACACACAGTTTTGAAAAAAATCGTGATATTAATAGGGTAAGCGCATAGAAGCATCAAAAAGATATCGTGTTAATAATCCTGATGTTTATAGAGATATAATGAGAAGACATCGTGCTAATAATCCTGAAGCTCATAGAGCTCCAGAGAGAAGACATCAGGCTAATAATCCTGATGCACGTCAAGAAAGGCGTTTGCGTGTATGGAGTGTTAAACCCATGTCTGGCTTAAACTATGATTTTGAAATAGCTTACAAGTCAGATAAAATAACTCAACTTGGTAGTATGAATTTGATATGCAAACATTGTAATGCTTTAAAATGGAAAAATGAGCCTTTGGGTATCTGTTGCAAGGCAGGAAAAGTTAAACTTTCACAAAATGAAAGTTTGCCTGATCCACTTAAAAGCTTATTAATTGGTGGACATCCCAAGCATGATCATTTCATTGATCGTATAAGAAAGTATAACAGCTGCTTTCAAATGACTTCTTTTGGAAGTACAAAAATTATAAATGAAAGTTGGTCAACCTTTAAGTCCAAGGACAAGTGTATCACCCAATTGGTAGTGTCCAACCTTGCCAAATGAAGAAATGCAGTTTCTTCAAATTTATTTTGTCGGTGATGATGAAAAGGAAGCTCAACTACGTTGCAGAAATATTTCAAATGTTGATTGTAGCGTAGTAAAGGATCTTCAATGTATGTTTCATCAGCATAATCGTTATGTAAAAGATCTAAAAATGGCTCTCAATAAAATACCAAGAAGTACTAAAGACTATAATTGATTATACATGCTGATTGAACACCCGCTGGTGCTCACAAAGGGCTTTACAATGCACCTCAATCAAGCGAAGTAGCTTTAGTTATTGTTGGTCAGCAATTTGAAAAGCGCGATATTATTATAGAAAGCCATAATAATAAATTACATCGTATAAGTGAGGTGCATCGATCATACGATGCCTTACAGTACCCTTTGCTATTTCCGTACGGCGAAGATGGCTATTCAGTGGATATACCACAATGGAATCCATTATTAAAAAAGGAGGAACAAAAAAAAAAACGATATCTGCGTTAAGCTTTTACAGCTATAAAATAATGATTCGTCAATCTGAGATAAATCATTTAATTTATTGTCGTTCCCTTTTTAGTCAGTTTTTTGGTTGATATGTATGCTAAAATTGAAACAGAAAGGTTAAATTATATTCGCTACAATCAAGCGAAACTCAGAGCAGATAGCTATATACATCTACAAGATGCAATAGGCCAACAAGATGTTGTCGCAGCTCAACTTGGTCAGATGGTAATTTTACCTTCTTCTTTTACAAGCTCTGCACGATATATGCATGAAAAGACTCAAGATGCTATGACATATGTTCGCCATTATGGGCGACCAGATCTTTTCATAACATTCACATGCAATCCACAATGGAATGACATCAAAAGTGTTTTTATTACCGGTCAAAAACCGCATGATCGTCACGATATTATAGCTCGAGTTTTTCATTTAAAGTTAAAGCTTTAATGTCCCTATTGACAAAGGTTCTTTGTTTGGAAGCGTTCAATGTTTCATGTACTCTGTGGAATGGCAAAAGCGGGGCTTACCACATATACATATTCTACTTTGGTTTGAAAATAAAATAAGACCTGATAAATCGATAAGATTATTTGTGCCGAAATACCAAACGCAGATGAGGATCCATTGTTATTTAACATTGTTAAATCAAATATGATTCATGGTCCTTGCGGTGCATTTAACAATAAGTCGCCATGCATGAGAGATGGAAATGTACCAAAAGGTTTCCTCGACAATTTCTTAAAGAAACTGTGACTGGAAAGATAGTTACCCTCTATATCGTAGAAGAGCGATAGAAGATGGTGGTAATGCAATTAATATAAATGGTAATTGCATAGATAATCGTTGGGTTGTGCCTTACAATTGTGTACTATTGAGAAAATTTGAGCTCATATAAATGTTGAGTATTGTAGTTCTGTAAAGTCTATTAAATACATCTGTAATATGTTAACAAGGGCAGTGATCAGCATCATTTACTCTTGAAGACCAACGCAATGAAATTAATATGTACGAAAGTGGCCGGTATATAAGTAGCTCAGAAGCAGTATGGAGAATCCTTGCATTTCCCATACATGAACGTTATCCGGCTATTACTCACTTAGCTGTTCATTTAGAACATGGTCAACGGATATATTTTAACCCCAATAATCCGCAACAATTACTTGACAGATTAAGCACTACACCCAAAACCACTTTGCTAGCCTTCTTTGAGCTCTGCACACGTGATGAGTTTGCAAGAACGCTTCTATATTGTGAAGTTCCATCGTATTTACATGGAACAATAAAGAATTTCAAAGAAGAAAACGAGGGCATGATGTGCCAAATTTTCCTGGAGTTAAAAGAGATTCAGCTTTGGAAGAGTTTACACTATTCATCCCAATAATACTGAATGTTTTTATTTAAGACTTTTATTACATTTTGTAAGGGGCCCACTTCATTTTTAAGTTTAAAAACCGTTAATGGTGTAGCATACTCATCATTTCAATTGGCGTGTAAAGCTCTAGGATTACTAGAAGATGATAAGCACTGGGATTCAACTATAGCCGAAGCTGTCATATGTCAAAATCCTACAAAACTTAGAGAACTTTTTGCAATAATGTTAGTATTTTGTCAAATTTCAGATGCTCTTAAACTTTGGAATACTTATAAAGACAGTTTCTCAGAAGATATTTTAAAAGCCTTTAATTTTTCACAAGACAGATATATTGATGAAAGTATTGTGAATAATGTTTTAAATAAATGTCTTATTTACATTGAAGATATTGTTCTGTCTATTGGTGGTCAAAACTTGACTTATTATGGACTTCCATTACCAATCAGAACCGAGGAAATTGTTCAAAATATTGATATCATAGAGAACAAATTACGATAATTGCGATAATTTTGTTGTTAATAATGAGCTACTCCTCACTGCTGAGCAAAAACAAGTATACGAAAAGATACTAAATAGCGTTGAAGCAGAAAAAGGAGAAATCTATTTTTAGATGCACCTGGTGGAACAGGTTAAAACGTATCTTTTAATTTATTATTGGCTAAGGTACGGCAAAGTAAAAACATTGCATTGGCCGTTGCCTCTTCCGGTATTGCAGCCACTTTACTAAATGGTGGTCGCACAGCGCATTCTACACTTAAGATTCCATTTAATTTGATTCATTTAGAAACACCACAATGCTCAATTTCAAAGCAATCTAATATTGCTGCTGTGCTCAGAGATTGCAAGCTTATTGTTTGGGATGAGTGTACTATGGCTCATAAAGGTGCTTTTGAAGCTGTAGATCGATCTTTGAAAGACATTCGAGATAGTGAATACTTAATGGGTGGCATAACTGTTCTCTTAGCTGGTGATTTTCGACAAACTCTTCCAGTGATCCCCAGGGAACAAGAGCAGATGAAATAAATGCGTGCTTAAGTCTTCAATTTTGTGGCCCAAAATTCGAAACTTGCATTAACGAAAATATGCGAGTGAACTTAAAAGGTGATAGCATAGCTGGTGAATTTGCAGAAATGCTTCTCAAAATAGGAAATGGATTATTTCCAGCTCATGATGGCAAAATAACTTTACCATCAACTTTGTGTCATGTTGTGAAAAGTATTGAAGAGCTAACTCTAAAAATATTTCCGGATATTACAAATATCTCTGAAAATCACTCGAATGGTTTTCAGAACGTGCTATTTTGACTGCGAGAAATGACAATGCATTGGAAATAAACGAGTTTTTATTAAAATCATTTCAAAGTGAAGAAATGACATATAACTCTATTGATTCTGTGACTGAAGTCAAGATGCAGTTCATTACCCCGTCGAGTTTCTTAATTCATTAAATCCGGCTGGCCTGCCACATCATAAATTAACTTTAAAGATTGGTTCACCTGTAATGTTGATCCGCAACTTGAATCCGCCAAAACTATGCAATGGTACAAGATTGCAAGTTAAAGTCCTTCATAAGAATGTTGTCGAAGCAATAATCTTTATTGGCAATGGTATAGGGGAAACGGTTTTTTATACCGAGAATTCCATTAATACCTTCTGATTCTGAATTGCCAATTCAAATTAAAAGATTGCAATTTCCTTTAAAAGTTTGCTTTGCCTTAACAATTAATAAATCACAGGGACAAACTCTTAAATTAGCCGGACTAGACTTAAGACACGATTGTTTTTCTAGCCTGCTCAAGAGTCAGTTCACCAAAAAGTTTATTTGTATTAGCACCTGACGGAAAAACAACCAATATCGTTTATAAAGAAGCTCTTAACAGTTGTTAATAATTGCAAATTAAATTCAACAAGTGGATAAGGCCTACTGGGGAAACCACAATAAAAAATTACGCACCTGATTCTCTACCTCAATGGTGGCGTGGAAAAGAGAATATTAAATACTTTGCTTTTATTTGTTGTTAAATATTTTCTAATTAATTTCTATATTCTATTGGTAAAATTTATATAATCTATCCGCGCAGCGAAGTAAGCGGGCCACTTACTAGTATATTTATATATCTATAAATATAAAAAAAAAATATTGTATACTTACTACATATACTATATGCTTTATGTACTATCAGATTATTTTTTGTTAGGTCATGCATTTCGAGCTGAGTCAGTGCTTGTGTTTGTATAGAACAAGCCGCTGGAAATGTTCCAGCCTTTATTGGAAAGCAAAGCAGTTCGTAAACAATGCACGCTGAAACAGACCTTATCTTAATGGCAAAAGTAAAAAACAATAATAATTGGCTACCTGATAAGCAGAGGTCCAATGCATTATAAATAATAATAAGCCACTTTCCAAACAAAGGGAAGTTTTTTAATACTATATATGTATGTTCATTCAAATAAAACAATGCCATTCACTAATCTAGAATAATAAAGTTTTAATTGAATTCTCAATTACAGCAAGTCTTTCGATTTGTAGTTTTTTACATAATTTGAAAAATTCATTATAATGTTAGAATATTTTTTTTTGTAATTTACGGCTTATTTGGCATCAGCAAAGCCCACGCGATCGTTGCCCATGTCAAATTCGGTATAATATTTGCCAATGAAGACATCACCGAGAATCCAAATGGGTCCATTTGGTGGCGGTATGTCCAAGCCCATGAAACCGGACAGACAAATGGTTTTACCCATTTGAGCGATGCGCAATATATAATCCTTGCCCTCCAGCTCAAAGGTCTTTCCACCGAACACAAACTTGATGACCGGCAATTTTGGGATCATATCACACGAGACAACATACTAAAAAATAATATGCATTAGTCATACTTACATGTTAATAATAGGTCTGCTTACCTGTCCACCCACAATGGGTGTGCCACCTATAGCCTGATTTATAGAGGTAGCTTCAGAAGCTGGTGCTGCGATCAGAGATGTACCTGTATCGGCAATTACCTGGCATCCACCCTTGCACAGCTCTAGATCATTCAGCTGAGCAGAGTCCATTTGGATCTGCCAGTAGGCTTTGCGTGTGACAGGCAAATAGGTGAAGTCGCCCGTATAATGATTAGGATCGGATCCACCGAAAATAATTTCGCCACCTTCTGGCGCCTTGGGATCACGATTCAAATAGAACGAAAACACCGGCTGGGAGATCAAACCTTGCTCGTACATGGCATAAAATGGAGGCTTGACACCATCCACAGAAATCGAACTATATCCCAATCCAAGTATACCGTCAAATTTAGCAGCAACGAAGACTAATCCAGGTTCGCTTAGGGCCTCAGCGAAGGTCTGATCCTTGATGTCGAGCCCAGCAATGTTAACTGTGTCGCTGGACAAGTAACCAGACAAACTGCCCGATCCATAGTGTATAGCAAACTCAGTCCCGTTCTTGTTGTAAGAAGAGGACTTGCTGGCATCGTATTTGTTGTGCATCAGGCACGCAATGTTGGTCAGGTGACATTTCTTTGACGGTACCCACAAGTTCGAGGAGCCTGTATCGAATACTACCTTAAAGTTCTGCGGTGGAGAACCAATCGATATGGGGCCATAGTATTGAGCATCAAGATAATTGGACAGCGGTTCTGGTGCAACGCCACCAGCACTGCCATACTTGATGCGCAGCTGTTGCAGCTCTGTGCCGACATCAGCCAAATGCCGGCGTGCAGATTGGAATTTATTTAAGGGCACACGCAGTAGCTTCGGCTCTGCCCATGCTAGGGCCAGGCAAACTGCAAGCAGCAGCAACGACTTAGACATATTTACTGCTAAGTGATGGATACGTTATAGCTGTAAAATACACCGTAGACTGACTGAATCAACTAATTTAATATTGCGGAGCAGCGAAAATGATTCAGCAAAGAAAACATACTAAATTTGGCCAAAAGGCGTCAGAGTGTGTTTACCAGGGCTGAAGCGTCGTTTCTCGTCGTTTGATGAATTGTTTCCAGTCATACATAAATACATACATATATAAATATTAGCATAAAAACCTGGAATCTAAGATGAAAAAAATGCAATTCAGTGGTTGATATAGATTTTGTTAACAATTCAAGTGTATTTGTGTATATGTGCCACAAAAATTTATTTAAATAAAGAATTAAATTTACATATATATTATCCAAAAACCATAGCATTTGATTTATTATTTATGTTTGAAAGTGTGCATAGTAGCTGTATAACATTTTTACAAAAAAGCAATTAGTTTCGAACTTTAATAATTTTGCTTCATGTGATAAAATGCATTTAAATTGCTTAAAGTACTCAGTAGTTCGGATTACAGCTTTCTCGCGCTTCAGTACTTGTAGCGATATATAGCTACGCCCGCGACGCCTATCAGTATGGTACCCATCAGAAATCCTAGTAGCTTCAGCTAAAAACGAATCAAAGTTAAAATGGATGAATTTTCTATGCGGCTTTCTTTGTATACCTTTGAGTTGTCAACCAATGGCGCTTTTTGCCTTATACTAGTCTTTTGTTCCATTTTCTTGGCCTGACCTAACATTTTTTGATACATCTCTTTTTCGTTGTGCTCCTCCCTACGTGCCTTAATAAAGAGTCGAGCCAGATCCGACTGCACGGTGCGGTTTTCGGGCTCCAAAGTAGCTACTTTCTGCAACAATTTAATTGCACCCTGTGTGTCATTCTTTCCTTCGAGTACCTGATAAGAGTGGTTTGAAAGGTTAAGTCTCTGAGTTCAAACGTATCAAACTTTCACCCACCCTGCCCTTGCGGTATAATGCCTTCGGATTATTGGGCTGGCATCGCAGCACATGCTCCACGGATTGTAGCGCAGCATCATAGGCACCAATTTTAATTTGAGCCATAGCCAAATTGTTATAGACAATCAGACGATCCTCCAAAAGGCTTTGCAGGTCACTATTTGATAGCTGTGCGAACGATAATATACAGAAATGAAAAGTGCGTTTTTATCGATATCTATCAAATTAACCTCTAGGTCTTCTTTGCCAAACTCAGCCTCTGGATCGCCATCACGATGATCCAAATAGTCCAAGGCGCGTCTATACAAATGTATAGCATTATTGTATTCCACACGTTTGTAAAAGTAATTTGCGCGCTCTTTTTTTCTAGCCCTGTAGTAATTAAGAATTTAATTGATTAGTTATGATTTAGCTTTCATTGTTACTTGGCTAACAACACACCCATATTTACGCAAAACTTCGAAAGACTTCAGATCTGCAAAGTCTTCGTACTTAACATCTAAAAGTTCCAATACGTAGATTAGCTATGAAAAAGGCAAGCTATTTTAAGTCAATTCATATTGGTTTATATATTAGATTTTACCTGAGCATTCGGTGGTATAACCGTTTCCGGCGGATTGTCTGTTTTAAGGCCAACGGTGCCATAACCGAAGCGTTGATCAACGATGACCTCCGCCACTTCGCCCACATGCATCAGCGGAAGCACCATGTCTAGGCCCTGCACCACTTCAAAATCGCCCACATGGCACTGGAAGCTCTCCTCCTTCTCTACAATAGTGCCATTGTCCAATCGTCCGGTGTATGTTATGGTTACCAAATCGCCGCGGCTGGGTCGCTTGGCACTCGCTGGTGCCTTTTTGATTATGCGCTTGATCAGTTGCTTGTTACCCAAAATGTCACACTCGTTCTCAACGTCCATGTCGTCCCCAACAATCCCTTCTACATTCTGATTTGCGGCGATGTCAGCTTTTGCATCTGGTGCTAGAGCTTCCTCGGTATCAGATATTTCAGAGTCGTCAATGGCAGCCTGAGCTGCACGTATGTCCTTGGTGTCCTCGGCATTGGTAAGGTCTTCAAACGAGCTACTACTTGACTTTTCCACGTCCATATTAAACTGCGAGTTCTAGTTGTAAAACGTTGAAACATGGAACAAAGGGCAACATATGAGGCGATATACTCACTCTGTTATATGTAATAAAATTTGGTACTAAATGTGGATTTTGGGGTAATTTAGTGAAAAGTGATAACACGGTTAAAGCTCACAAGCGAATTTCGCTCCGTTCTAAGCCCACACTTTTTGAACTATTAACTTTCTGGGACAAACAACGTAAAGTTAAGATTTGGAAATGATTACTTTCACAAGTACGATTGACATTTCACTGCGGCTAGAGTTGTCAGCATTTAAAAAAAAAAGGGGAAAAGCATGTATGTATCGAAATCATGGTTTTATGATAAACAATAATAAAAGATAAGTTGTTATATAAGAAGAAGCCATAACAGTTAATAGTTAGTTAAACAAATTATATAGCCATTGATGCAAAATGTTTTAAATACTAAACATCGATTAATGATACGCTTTAACGTGATGGCAGCGCCGAACATCTGTTGCGTATCGTGGCATAACAGCATATTTTGAAACTGGCAGCGACATTCGGAACTTAGTTCATGAGTCGAAACAACATATTCATGTTAACGTGTTTATATGTTTTTCGGCATAAAAACCAATAATGCGAATTGTAAAAAACATGGAACTATTTATTATTTCTAAGCAAAGTTTGGCCGATATGAAACTGTAGGCTTTAATTGTGTGTAAGCACTTTTCGCTGACATTACCTGTGAGTTTAGATATTTAATATATGGCATAAAAATTTTTTTAAATCGCTTTATTAAAAGCTAAAATAGGCAAAAAGTTTCATAGAAACAATCATTAGTGTTTAAGCACTTTTTGCTGACATTATCTGTGAAATTAGATATTTAAGATATGGCATAAAAAAATTTTTAAATCGCTTGTACTCATATTGAAAGCTGGAATAGGCCAAAGGTTGCATAGATACAATCAATTATTTTTCTTTTTCAATTCTGCATCAAAATTTATTTGGTTTCATGCCGAAAAACCCTTAACACGTTAACATTGGTTTGTGGTTCCGATTCATGAACAATGTTCGGAATACCGTGTGGGGTGAATTGTTGCTATGTTGACACACATGCCCAACACTACTCCTAAGCAATCCAGTCCTAACTTACAGCGTCGTCGGCAGTGGCTAAACAGTGGCTAAACAGATATGTAATAATGTTTAAAAAAAACAAAAGCAGTAAAAAGAAAAATTCTTCCCACCACAAAAAGCGCTATAAGAAAATTTCGCAATCCATAAACAAAGCAACATTGCTTGCGGCCGCCAGCACGTGCCAAAGAAATGCAGAAACTGTTCTTCCCGCGGTTTTTGTTCCCACTTCTCCTATAGTGGCACGGAAAATCAATGTAAGTATAATGCACTTGTTTATTATTGTTGATATGTAGTTGCATATTGTATGCGTCGCGTCGAGTTTGGGTCGTCGTCGGGGTTTTGCTGGGGGTGCCGTCTTATACTGCGCTGCAAGTCTGCACAGCGCAAGCGCCAGCGCCCCCAAACACCACAGAAAAAAAAAATTGTGAAAAAACGAGTGAGTTCCAGCAGAGAAATTCCAGCAAGTTGATTCATAGAGCATTTGTCTAATCAAAAAGTGAAAAAAGTGATCAAGTTGCCAAAAAGTGAAAACCAACCCACCAATAAACACAAAAAAATAAAATAAAATACAAGAAGATGGAGCAAATCTGGCGAAATGTTTGCGCTCACTACGAGGTACCCGAGGATGTGACCGCCACTTGGTTTGCACGCATCGAGGAGCACTTGAGCGATGACAGTCCCACGCGCGCCTATCACAACTGGCAGGAGATGATGCAGCGCAAGCAATTGCATCTATCTGATTGTGCACCCAGCATTGCGCTAGCTGCATTTTTTCAGTATTACCATTTTGATGGCAATCGCAGCTGTGTGGAACAGAATTGCGAGGTATTTGACGAGTTTTGCCGCGATGCCAACATTGAAGATGTGAGTAGGCAAATGATTTAAATTTTTCAATATATTCCACGGCTACAAAGTTATTGACCACAAAACAGGAGGAAGCCAAGTCTCTGGTGTGCAATCTGCTGGGCCGCAAAACGCCTGATAATGAGGTCACCTGGTCGCACGATGACGAGTCAAATTTGTTGCAGGATGTGGACCTAGTTGTGCTTGCGTACGTACCTCAATACACTAACGATATGTTTTCTTCGGTTTGCCGAAGTCAAAATACACTTGCAGATCCTAATACTTTTTGCAACAGTAATTGAAAAACATATACTTTAAAATTTGTTTGTTCACGCCCAGCGCTCCGCCGGAAGAGTATAAACACTACACTCAGCTGCTGCGGCACGAGTATGAGAATCTTGACGATGAAGTCTACAAATCAATGCGTATTAAGGTGTTGGAAACATTGCTGCTCATACCATGCATTTATGCAACAGACGAATACCATGAAAAATACGAGGAGCTGGCACGAGCCAACATAAGCAATGAGATTAAAGAGCTTAAGGAGGCAAAGAAGTGAAACAGTTGTCATGTCTACTTTTTCCGCTACCAAAAATTTGGCTACGAATGTGTTGTATTATTTTAACGAAAATGGATAAATAGAAGTTGGTTAGTTAAAGAAATTATTCATCCAAGTCTACATAAGAATGGATGTAAAAGCAAAGCGCAAAGAAAATGGATACATAGAAGTTGGTTAGCTAAAGAAATTATTCATCCAAGTGTTTATATGAATGTTTGTAAAAGCAAAGCGCAAATCATAATTTTGTTCATTGCTATTTTATCCCCGTTAATTTTGGAAACTTGAAGAATTTCAAGTCGATAGCAATAATGCAATTCAATAAAGTCGATGTATATATAATCAAAATCAGAAACTGTCGTTTTACTCAAAGAACCAATATGAAACAAAAACGCAGTAAGTATGAAAAGTTGCACATTGTATACTTTTCAAACGTCTCACTAAAAATTGAACACACATTAAAATATATGTTTTCTTTTATTTGACATTAGTTTCGTAACAACGCCAACCGTAATTCTACAATGAACAAGCCTCGAACAAACTTTAAGAAGTTCAAAGATGATCTTGCAAAGGTCTGTGTAACTAAATAAATTTAATTGTTCGTGATTTTAACTTTTATACTGTTCGGTAGAAACCGCTTAAACGCTTGAATGAAACCAAAAAACCACTGCAAAGCTATTCACAAAAGCTCGCAAATTCCATCAAACGCCGCGCCTTTAACAGGAACAATTTACAAACTAAACCTGTACGGAAGTTGGACTTTCAAGTGAAGTCGAAGGAGCAGCACCACCGTCGATTCCAGCTGCCAAAACCAAAGTTTTATCACAAAAATAAGGTACGCTAAAATGTCTGTGATTATTGCTTGCTAAACTTGTTAATTTCGTTTAACTGCAGCCGACATCAAGTTCAAGGACCTTTCTAAACAGCACGATAGAGGATGGCGAGATAATTGAAGAGATTGAGAGTAGTGATGATGATGACTGCATTGTAGTGGAGCCAGAGGTGGCAAATATTTGTCTAGACGACGATTCCCGCGACGTTCCGCCCATAAAACAAACCACAGATAGTGATAGCGAAGATGACATACCAAGCTGTAGTCACTTTGAAGTGGATACGAAGCCTGAGAAAAAGCTGTTTCACGTACAGTCGAAAGCCACAGGCCGTGGTTTGATGTATCCTGTGAAGGCCGCCTCGCTAACATCAGCTAATGATAGCTGCATTATAATAGATGAAAGCTATTATAAGCGATATGACAGTCCTGTTACAATTACCGATGATCGGCTGGATCCCAATATGACGACGAAGAAGAAAACACAGCAGCAATCAACAAAGAAACCGCTTGATGATAGTGTTATTTTTGTAGAAGAAAATTACATACCTCTGCCACATGAGGACAAGCCAGAGGAAAGACGTAGCAGAAAAAATAATAAAAAGTTGGAGCAGGTAAAGGGAATGCAAAAGGTAAAGCCTGAAAAGTTTCAGGCGGTAAAGATGGATGTGAATATGGATAAAACACCACAAAAGATGTGTAGAAATCAAATGAGCTCAAACCTTTTTACGACGACAGAACGTAAAAAACTTGCTGATTATAACACAAATACATATAACCCCGGCACGGATGCGGGCAATGCACCCAAGTCGAATAAGCGTACAATTATAATAGATGGCAGCAATGTGGCCTTTGGGTGAGCATCATTATTCCAAATACTTACATGCTTGTAATTGAATTTTTTTTTTAGTCATGGCTGCTCCAACAAGTTTTCTGCAGAGGGCATAAAATATTGTATAGATTATTTTGAAAAAATGGGGCACGAAGTAAAAGCAGTGATTCCCTTGTTTCGTCGCAATACGGCAAAGTCGACAAATCCTGGTCTACTGGATCAGCTGTTCAAAGAGGGCAAAATAGTCTTCACGCCATGTAAAAATCTACCCAACCAACAGAGTATCAGCTACGATGACAGGTAAGTAAACAGCTGTCAATATAATGTACATATATAATAAAAATGCATATTTCTAATAATTCCATTACAATTCCAGGTTTATTCTTCAGTTAGCGTACCAACGGAATGCAGCAGTTGTATCGAATGATAATTACCGAGATTTGATTCATGAAAATCCTGCATTTAAAAAGATCATTGAAAACCTCGTTATTGGTTACTCGTGGTGTGACGATATTTTTATATTGCCTAAGGATCCTTATGGAAGGTTTGGGCCACAATTGGCTGACATTCTGCGTTGCTAAATATATTAGAATTATAAGTTTATTTAAAATAATTGAAGGCGAATTGAAAACAGGCCCATGCAAAAAATTTGTTTGTTCCTAATGATAAGCTAGAAAGATTTCTTAAGTTGAATAAAGTGATTTATTTTTTGTATCAAATAAAATAACATTATTTTATTATATACTTCGATGCTGTAAAATTACACTCGTGGCGTAACACAAACAACTGTTGACGTGGATACTGTGGTTGTCCGGGGTGGTGAGCTGTTTAAGACGCCATGTTCATAATCTGGTGGCGGCTCATTTAAAGCTGCTGCCAGATTGGGATTGCTGCATTCCAATTCAGTTGTTATGGTCAAGGTGGACGCTCCAATGTTGTCTTCTTGCTTGACATTATTATTACTGATGTTGAGCTCATCATAACTTGGTGGTAGATCCATGCCCTTTGGCAATATGGTCATGTCGTTGTCGTCGTGAGAACGAGCGATCCCATTTCCGCTGTTATTGCTTGTGTTTGTTGTGCTGTTGTTGGCGATGCTTATCTCCATCTGTTGTCGTGCTGTCGAAAAGGGATGTACAAATAATAATTGTTATTTACTGCGTCACTCTTATCGCTCAAATAAAAGACGGCATTTGATACATATAAAGTAATTTACTTTCAATCGTAATCTTATCTACCCTGTTCGTTAATTTAAATGATTTCTTATCGACTAAGTACTAACATGCTGGTCAGTTTGCAATCGATAACTATGCGCCTTATCACAGAGTACTGCATACTTGCCTTGAACAGCTGGCCGTTATTATAGTTGCGCGCAGCTGATGGCCCTGCTACAAAGTTGAAGCTGCTGTATTAACTTAGTGTAAGTGGTTAAAAACTCTTTATCAAACACCCACATGTTCTAACACAAACATAAAACACACGCACAAACAATGTAAGTGAAATGCCTTGCACAAAAAGTGCTTACAGCCAAAAGCTTATGGTCATTTATGTAATAGACAAACAATTGGTGACGTTGTTGGCCCTAAAAATGGTGAAAGTGGCTGTTGGGTTTTTTTTTTTATGTAAATGTGACTCAATGCAGCCGCAACAGGTTTCAAGTTAAGCCGCCTTACATTATAAATTCACAAAGTGCAAAATTACTGACTTTCTTTATGTTTTTGAGTTGCAACAAGTTGAATGGAAATAATTGTGAGTAAAAATCTGCTTATAAGGGTTAAAGGTTATGTGTTACAGGTTGGGAGTAAATGCTGGAATTCAAAAATAAAACTTCCAACACATTGGTTCTGTGACGTCAAGTTAAAGGTTAACTTTAATTTGATATGACAACCTGTTGATTTAACGGTTCGTTGCCCACTGCCTGGCGTCATAAAGAAAGCGTTGACATGATAAAATCTAAATCATTATTATCTTTGTAGCCTACCTGTTCGGTTCAACGTCCCTCCCCCACATCAGATTTATTTTAACCTGCCATATATGCTGCGTCGCGTGCTGGGCTATGGTGCCTTAGGCGCTGGCCTTGTCAGCACTGGATTAAGTCTGCATACGAATGACTATGAGCTCAACTCTCTGGGGATTGTGCGATTGTCGCGTTCGGCTTGTGCCGTTATCGATGTAGCGCTCACCTATAAACGGGAGCTTTACTACAAGGAGTGGGATAAGACGACGCCCGAATACAAGGCGGAGAAGAGTCGAGTGCACAAGATTGCCGCTGAGAAGCTGCTACAGCTGATCTGCACAAATAAGGGTGTGTATATAAAGGTGGGTCAGCATATTGGTGCATTGGAATATCTTTTGCCCAAGGAGTTTGTGCAGACAATGAAAGTGTTGCATTCGGATGCGCCACAGAATCCCATTGAGGATCTATACAAGGTAATCAGGCAGGATTTGAAACGCAATCCAGAGGATTTATTCGATAGTTTCGAACGTGAACCACTGGGCACTGCCTCACTGGCCCAGGTGCACAAGGCGCGCCTTAAGACGGGCGAAATTGTCGCCGTCAAAGTGCAGCATCCATATGTGAAAGGCAACTCTCTAGTCGATATGAAGACCATGGAAATGGCGGTCAAGATGCTCGCGCGCATATTTCCCGACTTTAAGATCCAATGGTTGGTCGAGGAATCCAAGAAGGTATGATTAAAGAATTTCGAATCGATGAAACAAAATAACCTTGACGTCTTTTTAATTCTTTCATAGAACCTACCCATTGAGCTGGACTTTATCAACGAGGGCAAAAATGCTGAGAAAGTGGCTAAACAATTTAAGAAATATAGCTGGCTGCGCGTACCGAAAATCTATTGGGAGCTTAGCACATCCCGCGTGCTTGTTATGGAATATCTGGAGGGTGGACACGTTACGGATTTGGACTACATAAAGCGAAATAAAATTGATGCCTTTGCGGTGGCAAATAAGATTGGTAAACTTTACTCAGAGATGATATTTTCCACGGGCTTTGTTCACAGCGATCCGCATCCGGGCAATATACTCGTCCGTCAGACGCCCAAAAACACATTGGAAATTGTTCTGCTTGACCACGGCTTGTATGCCAATCTTAGCGATAAGTTTCGCTACGAATACTCCAAGCTCTGGCTGAGCATACTGAATGTCGATCGTAAAGCGATGCGTCAGCACGCTGAGCAGCTGGGTATCAAGGGTGATCTGTATGGTCTGTTTGTGTGCATGGTAACGGGTCGGCCCTGGGAAACTGTAATGCAGGGAATTACCATGGTCAAATATTCCAAAGAGGAGGTGAGTGATGAAATGCATTGCGCAAGATTTTGCAGACCTCTCAACTCTCTCTTTACTTTTATAGAAGGATACGTTGCAGAGCAATACGTCGTTAGTGTTGCCGCACATTGCGGACGTGCTGGAGCAAGTGGATCGCCAAATGCTGCTTATATTGAAGACAAATGATTTGATACGCGGCATTGAGGCTACGCTGCGCACACAGAATCGCATGACCGCCTTCTGGGCCATGTCCAAGTGCTGTGTTCAATCTTCATATGCAGAGCAGCGATCACAACAAACAGCTGCACCCGTACGCTGGCGTTTGGAGCTGCGCGAACGCTGGGAGCTATTTAAGTTAAATGTCTACTACCTCTACTTGGGTCTGATTAACTTTGGTTTTCTGGCCGCGCTTAAGCAGGTGCTTTAGCAACAGCATCTAATTAATAATTAAAAGTACAAATTTGTGGGAGAAAAACCAAAAACCAAACCAAACATTTACCTCTATGTCTTTGCAAAGCTAGCCTGCGTGCATTAGCCTCCTGCTTTCGTTGCCTGGCGGACTTTTTCGTTTCGTTTTTTGTTTGGAATAAAAAAAAGAATTGCAAGTTAGCTAGAGACAAGTCCTGTCATATTTGCATGATTTTCATTACCCAAATCACGGCAAAAGGCAACAGAACGAGAAACAGAAAAAAGAGCACTACGTAAAATGCATAGCCAGAATAGAAGTACACATAATCCGGCGATGGATTGTAAATGGTGACATTCGATGTGTCGTCATAGTTCCAACCATAATCCACATACGGTGTGGTAGTGCTAGTGCCAATGTTGCTACTGTTATCCGAGCTGTTCAAAATGCTCGCTGTGGTGCTTCTTGCTATTGCTGTAGTGCCATTCAATGTTGCTGGTATTGCGGGAGCCATTCGTTGCGGGAATACTGTTTTGCGGCAGGAACACAACTCCGAAAATAGTTTGAATCACCTCGTTTCACTCAATGTGTCCGTTTAAACTGAACTGAAGGCCCATGAAATTGATGGGCCTGGTCGCCACTTTACCGCCTGGTTGGCAGCGACCAGTCATCATGGGTCAGGCACGGCTCACACATATTTGCTTTGTAATCATTAGCTGATAAAGCCTTACAAAACCAGTGCATAGCCAGGGGCTTAGGTGCGGTGTGCTTTTCCTTAGATAAATGCCTGATATTGGTGACTAGGTATAAAATGACAGGGGGAGGGTGTGGGGCCTGAGTTGTGGACCTTTATCTAATGAGGCACTATGATAAATGTGTGCAAATGTCGCACAAAAATGTGCACCACATATGTACATTCATACGCATTTACCTATGTGTGCACATTCATATATTTATATCTTATTGTTTTTAATGATTTATGGCAATTTTTTATTTGTAAAGACGAAAGATTTTTTTTTTAGCAATAATATTTGGATAGAGATGGGCTTTCGTTAATGAATATTCGACACGCACATTAAACGAGATTTTATTTTTTTAAACAAGGTTACCTCAATTTTTGACTTGGATTGTGCGTCAAAAACGCATATTTTGAAATCACTTTGATCACTTTGACCGTAAATCGCCAAAATAAAAGCAATCTTTTTATGAATTAATTACTAGTACAATTCTCGAAAAAAAAAAAATGATTCAAACAAGTACAACTTTAAAATGATATATTGATCGTTAAAAGCCGATTTGTAGTTTTCGTAAAACAAATGCGCTGCAACGAAGTGTTGTTCTTACTTAAGTTAAAGTAATCAGGTAAATCAAGCAATATATATTTAAGCAAAATTATATAAATAAACTTTTAGATTCTTAGAAAATTTTGATGAAAACTGTTATTACACTTGTACTTGTGATAGTACACAACAATGTTACTACTTAAACAAATTGTGCTCTTTATTGAACTTTTTAGAAATTTTGTGCCTAAATAATCTTACTTTTCATTTAAGTAATTAAAAATCTGTGATTAATATTTTTGTATGTATTTTGATTTTTAAACAGTGCCACAAGTAAAGACTCTAAAAAAAATCTCTTTTAAAAAGCTTTAATTACCAAAATCTGTCACGACACGCGCCCAACTCTAGCTAAGGTGTCGAAGTGCAAGAAACGAAGTGTAAATATTTGCTATTATTATGTTTGCTCACCTTGTTCGAGTTGATTCCCCTCCTTGAGGTGTTTTAACATATAAAAGCGATAGGCAATCATCATGGTCTGTAAGTTCAATGTCAAAAATAATACTATGTTAGCATCAATAACAAAGATACTTCGCTATTAACTTACGCGTACGAAAAAGAGACAAAAGCATATTATTGCCAATGAGATTAACAAAGTTTCCGAGTCCATTTTAGTACACTTATAAAATTTGTGTTTTTTTAACGTTTTTTATTATTATGTGTATTTTTGTAGTGTTTTTCAAATTGCGTTGAAAGTATTTTCAGCAGCAGTGATTCAAAGTACTAGTAAGCTCGAGCGCATGTCCAACGATAAGATATGATTGAATATTTCCAGTTGGCATTGATTACATTTTAATCAGTTCACAATATCGATTTACATGCAACACTTTCGCGCTAACCGCATTAAGACAACTCCAATTGGATGGCCGAATGCGAATGGATTTCGCAAGCTATGCGTGCTAACATTATTTTATTATTGTTATTACTACCCCCTTTTTATTATTCGTTGTTGTCTTATTTCTACTCTCTTTTATTATGTGGAATATATTGCGTTATCGCCGTTTTGCTCTGGCCCCGCCACTTCAATAACCAGATTGCAATTTTAGCCTGCCTGTTAATGACTTTGGTTATCTCTGTGCAAACCAAATCAGAGCCAGAGCAAGCGAGACCTTCTGTCTGTTTGCCTCTTGGGCCCCCCTTTCCGTTTCCCCTGTTCCATATATGCCCCAAGGTAACCAGGTAGAATCCAAAATCAGTTGCAGTTGTTAACCGTTAATGAAAGTGAATGGCCTGATGCTTGTCTTTTTGGCTGTCCGTATGAACAGTGTGCGTATGCACAATCTTAATGCCATGCACCTTGACCCCAGCCTACACTTTACACTATTATTTTCACACACCCACTCACACATACATACATGTACATACATGACTATTGCTCTTTTGTGCATTGCGTTGAGACATTTTTGCCGAGTGGCTGGTCATTTGCATAAAGCGCGGACTCGAACATAAATTATAGAAGAGCGCCTCACACGTAGCAAAATAAATTCTTTTGTTATTCTTATTACATTTCGCACACACACACACACACACAAACTTAGGCAAACAGTGTTTGTGTTAAGGTGTCCCTTGTGTTTTTTGTGGCCTCCTATTTGTGTCTAGCATTAAAAGTAAATTTTATTTTTTGCTTCAAAATTGCAATGACAAACTCACAGACATTGCATTCAAGCTAGGAACTTCTTTTTACACTATACTTACTTTAAAATTGAAAATAAATTATAAACTTTTTATTTTCTCATATCATTATTTTTTAAATCGATTAAAACACAATTTGCTTTGAGGTTTTCAAACGTATATATTTTGATTTGAAATCAATAAAACGAATAAAAAGCACCAGAGACGACAAAAGTTTTTTCTTAATTACAATACAACACATCGAATTACTCACAATAATAAATATTTTAATATACAAATACATTTTGTATGACATTAACATTAACATTTTCATTTAATTATCCGATACTATTAAGTATTTCATTACACGATAACCTGTAGCTAAACTTTGTTGCATATAATTTTTATAATATTTCTAAGTTTTGGTTAAAGTTTGGCACAGCTTTTGTTATTCTTTGGAACGGGGAACAAAAGCAAACAAGAATAAACTGCAATTGCAAAACATATTTTTTAATGAATACTGTTTATATTACGATTATAGTTCGCTTGGTTCAATAGATTTTGTTTTTTATAATATTAGATTTCAATTCACATTAATATATATTTCTAATTTCCACACACTTAGCTTAAGTGTTTACATAAATCAGCTTCATTCTATTGACTTTGTTTTCTGTTTGGCGTGCTGTAATTTAATTGGAAAACTAAATGAAAAACACACACATACACATACACAGTGTGTCGTAGTACTATTTGCCCAAACTGTTTAAGGATATCTGTCTTATGCAATAAACATGCTTTATTCAATGTAAATTTAATTAGCTGCAATTTGTTGACACTTTATTAACTTGATATTTATTCGTCATCTGCAAATGGAAATTTGATCATTTTCATTATTATTGTTGTAATCAGCAAGGCATAAAAATTACATACATTGTGCATACATAAATTATACATATTACTGCCTTTTGTCTCAGACGCAATCGCACACACACACACACACACTCACACATGTTCATACCTCTGATAATACTGAGAGCACTGAGGACGTGGTGGACAAAACGATGCGGATGCTAAGCCGTGCCTGCGATGATAGCATGACTAGGAGCAGAAGGTACCAGAGGCACCATGCCCCAGTATACTGGTGGAACGAGGAGATCGCTGAGGCTCGAAGCGAGTGCAACTATGCTAGACGCCGCTACCAGCGCTCACGTGGATCGCTGCTGTTCCATGAACGCCAGGCGGAATTCCTCGCCAGTAGGAGACGCTTCCAGAAGCTTATTAAAGACAGCAAGCGTAGATGCTTCCTGGACCTCTGCGACACGGCGGAAAACGACCCGTGGGGCAATGCCTACAAGTTGGTAGTAAAACGCTTCAATGCCTCTCCACGCTGCCACCCCACGGACCCAAGATCAATGAAGGAAATAGTAAGGCACCTATTTCCCAGTGTGGATGAGGATATCGGCGAGCCCCCGCCTGCGCCAAGCACGTATCTCAAATTGAGCCCATCATGCTAGAAGAGATTCGACACGCTGCAACGAGGTTGAAGCCCAGCAAGTCACCTGGCCCAGATGGGATTCCCAACCGAGCGCTCAAGCTAGCAATTGCGCTCCGCCCAGATGTCTTCTCGAGCATGTACAACAGCTGCCTACAAAGCGGAAAGTTTCCAAACCGCTGGAAAATTCAGCGCCTGGTCCTCCTACCGAAGCCTGGCAAAAAGCTCGAAGATCCAGCTGCATATCGTCCGATATGCCTGATCGATACTGAGGGCAAGCTACTGGAGCATTTGATTTGCACCCGGCTCAATAACGCCATTGCTGCTGCTGGTGGAGTTTCACCGCAGCAGTATGGCTTTCGCAAAGCGCGATCAACGCTGGACGCTATCGGCAAGGTAGTCGAGATAGCTTCTGGAGCTATAGCCGGATGTAGATGGAAAGGCGGCGCCAAGAAGTACTGCCTGGTGACAACGTTGGACGTCAAAAATGCCTTGAATACGGCTAAATGGGGCTGCATCCTAGAGGCTCTTGAGGCGCTAAACGTTCCGGAGTACCTACTAAGGATAACAAGGAGCTACTTTAAGGATAGAATCCTAAGGTATGATACCTGCGAGACGATGGAGGAGCACGAAGTTTCTGGAGGCGTGCCACAAGGGTCGGTACTGGGACCTCTTCTGTGGAACGTCATGTATGACGGCGTTTTTCGGCTGTCAATGCCAGACGATGTTCAGCTGGTGGGCTTTGCTGACGATGTGGCAATAGTGGTTGTCGCCAAGGATCTCAAGGTAGTGGAGGAAAAGTGCAACCTAGCCATCTCGAAAGCCATACAGTGGCTCTCTTCAGTAGGACTGCAGATAGCACCACAAAAAACAGAGGCAGTGCTCATTAGCAGCCGAAAAGCGGTGGAGACAGCAAACATAATCGTGGCTAACACTGCAGTCAGGTCTAAGAGGGCGATTAAATATCTGGGCGTTATGCTGGATACCAGGCTATGCTTCAAGGAGCATTTGGAGTACGCTAGCACAAAGGCCGCCTTAGCAAATCGTGCGATCTCTCGTATCATGCCAAATACGAGAGGTCCGAAGCAATTTAAGAGACTCCTTTTAACCAGCGTCATAAGAGCGGCAATGCTGTATGCGGCGCCGATATGGCAATCAGCTTGCCGCTTTGAGAGCTACACCCGCGGACTGAGAGCCACTCACCGTCTTGGAGCGATCAGAGTTTGTAGCGGCTTCAGAACCATCTCTGATGACGCATGTCTGGTCCTGGCTGGAATAGCTCCCATAGCCGAGCTGGCTAGGGAAATCTCGGAGATCTACGAGGAAACTCATGGCAAGGAACTTTCGGATCCCCAGAAGCATGAAGTGCGCACAGCGGCCAAAACGCGCACTTTGGAAAACTGGCAGAGGCAATGGGATGCGTCTAGCAAAGGGCGTTGGACGCATCGCCTCATCCCGAGCATTTCAGCGTGGCAAAACCGGCGGCATGGGCAGCTCAACTACTACACCACCCAACTCCTAAGTGGTCATGGCTGCTTCCGTGAGTACGTGCACCGACTTGGGCATGAGAGTGCAGCGTTCTGTACCTCCTGTGGTGATAGGTTCGTAGAGGATGCCGAACAAGTCTTGTTTCACTGCGGACGCTTTACCGGGCTCCGAGATGAGCTGGAGAGGGCTTTCGGCTGTAGCATCGAGTTGGACAACCTGGTGACATTGATACTGGCCAGCAACGCCAATTGGGAAGCATTCAGCGCGTTCGCGGTGGCAGTCATGACCAATCTGCGTAAGGCTGAGCGCGAGCGAAGAGAGCAAGAGGATTAGGTGGAACATAGGCATTGGTGACGCATTACCTAACGGCCGTACCGCCAATGTTATGTTTCGCTTTTATTACCTAATAATAAGACTGTATATATAGGATAAGCAATAAAGGAAAAAAAAAACACATGTTCATATTTAAGCCCACACAGCCATAATTTTGCCTCTAAAAAATTCATAGAAACCCTTACATTTTGGCCTTAAATCGCCTCGTCCACAGCGCTCTTTAAAAAAAAAAATGTATATACTAGTTGTCCTCTAAATCATTTGCATAATTTATGTTCCAGCGTAGAAATATGCACACATGCATATATTGTAAATCAAACATGTCAATTTGTAACACATTCAAGTTCTTTTGTCCGCAGCACTTAAGAGTATGCTACAAAAATTTAAAGTAGAAAACTTAAAATGCACAATGTAAATTGTAATTATTTAGTTTGTGTGGGACAACCACAATAACACATAAATAATTCATGGAATATATTTTAAAATATAATGACAGAATGGGAGAGAAAGAGAGAGAGTAATGCTTTTGGTTGTCAAAGAAAGTTTCGAGTCACATTTTAATTAATTTAAATGCCTATGCCTAGTTAATTAATAGTTGCTTTGTGTATGTGTTGAATTAAAGGTAACAATTCAATAACATTACAAACTTAACTGAAATGTCAAACATATAAGACCTTTATCAAATATGCACACACCCACGCGCACAAGAAACAAACAAAAACACATAGATTGTAAGGTAAACTGCAGAAATTTGTTGAAGAAACTCAAGACACAAATAAATTTGCATGGGGATTGAAACTTTGTAACTTGCCGCAAAATGTAACTTTGTTTTTGTACAAACATGTGTGTATGTGGTGTTAGGGTGTGGGCTGTCTTAAATTTGAAATTCAAATTTTTGAAAAACTAGGCACGCAAAAACTAATATATGTATAAGGATTTTTAGTGCCAAGACTCACACAAATAGTTATACAAACGTACAAGTTTGCGGCATTTGCGTGATGCCTTAACAATTAGATAGCATACTTTTAAGGGCCCACCCACGCATCATAAAAATCTTTTATGTGGTGCAAATTTTGCTTGGCGCTTTATCCCTTTTCGCCATCTTGCGACTTTGTGTCCATTTGCTTGTTGAAAGCCGTTCAGCTCGAATCATGTTATAAGCACAATTAGTGTGGGCGTGGCTGTGTTGCTGTAGACGATGGGGCGTGGCAGTTGCGGCTTTCATTATCGGCTACGTGCCTCACCATGAATGTTAAGTAAAATTAATTGCGTAGCCACTGGCGCAAAAGTGTGCGAATTGTTGCCGCTTTGTTTGCTTATTTTGATAACAACAACAACGACCGTAAGAACAACTATCACAACAGCATGAAAACTTTTTGAATAATTTTATTAATATATATGGTGAAGTGTTGTTGGGTCTGAGATATGCAAGTAATTTTCACACAACCAAACACATGCGCTGTGTGGCTGCTTGTTATAATTATGAGCTAAACAAAAAATAATTGTTATTAAAGCAAAGTCGCTTTGTTTATTTTGGTACAAGCGCTACTTAGCCCGGCTGACTAAATAGCTTAATAAATTTATTTTTCAAGAACTTAACTTTCCAAATATCCTGCAAAATATCAAAAAGGTTTGCAAAGTAAACTTAAATGCTTTACAGCTTTCATAAGTTCGTAAGTTTAAGTCTAATACAGTCATGAGCGTGCCTTAGCATCATAAGCAACAATTCAGTAACAAGTTACTTGCAAGAGGGTATCCCTCAGTCAGCACTATCAATTTAATTTGTTTATCAACGCTGCGGCCCAAACAATATTTAATTACACATTTAGGATATTGGCAAAAAGTTTGCACTAGGCGGAGATTGGGCCAAAAATAAATGAGCCAAAGCAGCCCTAAAAATAACAAGTTTAAACCTTACAGTCGGGTACAACTGACCGTGAAATACACTGATAATTTATTTGCGAAGCTGAATATGATAGCGGGAGGTGTGGGCGTGGCCTGCAAACATTTTTTGATGCACTGGCTCGAAAAATGTGGAAGGATACAGGCATTTCCGATTCTCAAAGGCGATGTGGCATGCGGCATTGTTTGGTGGCGTGGCATCCAAATATGATTCAGATCTTTTTATCAACTTTTGTGACTTAAGCTCAAAACTGATACATGAATTTCCCTGTTTAAACGGAGTTGAGGGTTTTAGAAATGTTGGAAAAATGTGTGTTTAATTATTTTGCACCTCGAGGTGTATCGACTTGTTATCGATTTTCTAGCTCCCAGTGGGTGTAGCGCCCCTATATTGACACTTTGTCTTACGTAGACATGGAACAAGGTTTTTGCAAAGTTTCAAGTCTCTAGCTTTAAGGATAAACAGACAGCATGAAGGGCATTGTAAAAACCCATAAACTCTTTACCTTCGGTATCAAAGTATGAAAACAGGTCAGCATACAATTTTTGTACAATAAACTTTAATGAATTACAATTTGCAATGAAAGGCAGGCAGGCAGTCCTGTAAATCCTTGAGCAAACAGCTCTGGGCAAAACAGAATAAAATGAAGAAAAAAAACCCAACGGGAAAATGAAAAGGAAATAAAAATATGTCGACGGAAATGAGTATTGACGCCGTCTCCCTGCTGCGGATTGGAGGTTCGGGAATGTTGGACTTATGTGTTTTGTCTCTGGTCAAGTCAAGTTGCCTTGGCGCTGATTTTGCGGCAATAAGGCGGAGTAAAGAAGGATGAAAGTGCCGTTTCATCATTGCCAACAGTGGCAAACGCAAACAATAAATATTGTAAACAATTTGTTGTACGCCTTTAATGCCTTATGCTTAATGCCTCTATCTTCGTATTAGAAAATGTCAGTGCAAATATTTGAGCACGCACAGAAAAGAGGAAATAAGGTTTCAAAAGCGAAATCCGCAAAACCCTTTGGGCCCATAAATTATGATCATCTGCAAATGGCTCTGGTGGCTCTGTCTGTGGCTGATTCTCGCTGTGTTTACAATTTCCAATTGCCGCATTCCCAATACCTGGACTCCCCCCCCCCCCACGCTTCCTTCTGGCATTTCCCATCCCATCCAAAGTGGTATTCACGTGGCCAATGCGGCATTAATTAAATCAAGCATCATTAAGCGACTGTGGCAATGGCAATGGCATTTGTAGCATGAACGGATAAAAGGTAGACTCTGTGTGCGCGTATTATGGGCGTGCCTGTATTTTGGACTTGCAGCCTTCACAGTGTGGCAGACATTTGTAATTGTTTGGAATCACTTTTATTCAGAAGAGAACTTTTATTCAATGTTGAATTATTTAGGCATCGTACTTTTTGTTAAAAGTAAATTTAATGTCTTTGAAGTTCCCATTTTGATTAACATTCCTAAAATCGTTTAAAGCCTATTAAATATATATCTGTGCCCAATTTTTTTTATAAAAATCGGAAGAGAGAGTTAAGCAGAAAAACTCCTAAGGGTCAGTTTATTGAAAACCAAGCGTAGGTCATCTTGTTTTTAAACGACTTCAAACCACTGTTCAGCTATGTAGTAATTGAAAATGCCATCTTCTTGTGTGGGTTGTTTGCGTAAAATTTCATTTGATTTTGTGTAATTTTATAGCATTAAAGTTTATTTTTTTTTTCAAACCGTTCTCTAAGCGCTTAACTGGCCTTTAAAAACACAGACGAAATTATTTTTTATCTAGCTAGAAGACGAACAATAAAGTCAGAATAGAGTGAATTTGATTAAAGCTACTTTAAAAAGTTTAAACAGAGAAAATTCAAAATTTTCAGTTGTTGTTTAATACATTTTTGGGTCACATACATTTGAACACATATAAATTAAATGGATAAGCTAAATTTTTATTACATTCGTATATTATGTGTTTTATAGCAAGCAAGTGCATTTTTCTTGTGCTCTTGTCTTTGCTGAACGCTTGGCAGCTGGCCAAGTCTAGAAAACAAAAGTCTTCCAAAGCAGTTGCCAAAAGGCCAAATATGTGGGACATTAGGAGGGGGAGGGGTGGGGGAAGTAATGTTGGCAAGTGAAATGGAAAGCAGCTACAGAGAGCGCATCTTCGCTTGGCTTAAACAACAGCAAATGCACTTCGAAGAGGCTGTTTTGCTGGCGGCAACCCCCTTTCCCAAAATACACATGAGCCCGTTTTTCTTTTGGGCTTAAATGGGCTTACCGTTTACACACACACACTCACACACAGACACAACGTCTATTTATTGCGCCGCTTGTTGGGGCCATTTTTCACGAGCGGAGCATTTTGCCGCGCGAACGCTTGAAAAATTCATTTGCTAAATTGTAATTCGATTTACGTTTGAGGCATTCTCCCTTTTGTTTGCTCATTCGCTCTCTTGTTTTTTAACATTTTACCATTTGCTTAAGCTATTGTGATTTTTCATAGCTGCAAATATTTGTTCTGCTCCTTTCTATTATTGAACGCACTTTGCGTAAAAAGCTTTTTTTTGCATAGATCTCAAATGCATTCAATTTGCTTATATTATTTGTCAGACAAAATATATTTCGTTAAACGCGTGTTTATTATTATTTTTAGTCTTTTATTAAACCATTATTTATGTTTATGCTGTTCAGAGCTCTTACATTTTGTCAAGTGGCATTAATTATAATGTTAGTTAGCTTGCTTAAAGTCAAATATGTTTTAGCTTAATTATTTACAGGCATGACATGCCTAAAATGAATAGCTACGGTCTTTAATAAACAATTAAATCTAGCTGTAAAATCACACAATTGTTTTCTGCCCGGAATGTCAAGAGAAAACCAACATGTGCACAGCTGTTGCAAGTTTTGTAATCTGTCAATCACATAAAACTGTTAAATACATACATATAATATATGTTTGAATTCAAACATGTTTTAAAGCATATATTATATAATACCAAACTAAGCAATAAAATAGTTAAGCAGTTTGAATTAAGCAAAATCTTGATCTTGTTAAAAAAGTGATAAACAATACCATAAAAGTTACTATTAAAAAATATATAATGCGGATCATATTTTGTCGTTCATGTGCGAAAAACGATATCCTATTTTTAAATTAAGAACTTAAAGCTTTTGAGATTTTAAAGCTGCAATAACTTTATGGACCACTAAGCTAATTGAAAGCCATTAAGCTTAACACAACTGATTGTAAATTTTAATCAAAAAGTCCAACACCCTTCAAGCCAAGGTCCAATGGATTGATTAACCAGTATTATTGTAGATTTAATTTTCCACTACGAACTATTGCAAATTTCATAGATTGTTTTTTTAAGATGAAAATTTGTATGCTTTTGGCCAAATGATTTTTAGTTTTTGTTTTTAATGTTTCAGTTGCACAAAAACACTCCGATTTGGCTGTTCTCAATAAAATTGAAAATTTTGCAAAACAAACCCTTTTTAGACCAAAAAGCAAGCGAATATCGCTTCTCCAACAAATGCAGAAATTGTTTTGCATATTGCTTTGTGGCGCCGCACAAATATGGAAATTGCACTTGTAACTGTAACTGGGTGTAATCAAATTTGTTGAGCTGCACATGGGGGGGCTTTTGGCGTAGGAGGATTTGCCCAAAAAATGTTGCGCCAGCGCATTCGTATCTAACAACAAAAGTAACGGAAAAAACCCAACTTGGCTAAAAGCAATAAACTGGTCAAGTTGGGCCAAGTGGTTGTGGCAGTGCCAGTGTTGCGGCTAACGCCCACCACTGCCACATGCACTCCCCGCGTGCTGCATGCCCCAGCTGAGAAGTGGAGCGTTGCCAACTCAGCAGGCATTTAGTTTTGTGTAAAATGCAATTTGCTGCTTTTGCATAAAATCGCCATTTTTGCTGTTATTATTGTTGTTGTTGCCTCTCATGCTTTATCAAGTATTTTAGGGAGGTAGTATGAATTTTTGTGAAAACCAGAAAAACGCGGTCTGCAAATTATCATTAGCTGGCAACACAAAAAGGGTTACGTAAACTGTTCAAAATTAGTTCAGAGTTTATAACACAGGCTGGCATTGAGCTTCCCATCTGTATTTAGTGCTCTGCAGGCCGGAATGCTATAACATGCCATGAACAAAATATATATGTTTTAATTGATAAACTGACCACCATTTTACAGTTTTAGTTAACACAAAAAGTGAATTTGCGAATTTTTAAATAAATAGTTTGGGATTCGCAGCTCCAACTCAACATAAAATATGTTGCCAAAAATTTAAATGGATATAAAATGAAATTATTAACTGTCTGGTTTGTTTTCATTGAAATCTCGGAACCCATGAACGGTGTAACATGCAAAAGGAAGCATCTCCGAGTCCGTGAGTTAGACAACGTTTAGATCTGATATTATAAGAGCTAGAAGCTCAAGACTTTGAATATAAGGTCTCCTAAGAGATAGACAGGTCAAGTTTGAAACAATAATACGACAACTCATCAGGTTTCCGATATACGCATGTTATTAATAGTAAATTTTTAGATTTACAAGTTTATAAAAGCTTTGAACAATCAGAGAAATTTTCATCGAAATCGGAGATTTATAAAACTAAAGTTTAGCTCGCATTCAAACAAATAAATGACTGCACGCCTTAAGTATGTATAGGGTTCAGAATATCCCCTATTCGAGCTTTTTATATGTAGGATTCCATAAAATAAAAGTTAGATTATGTTACCATTTTAGACCTTAAAAACTATTTATTTGGTAAACTTGCAAAGAGATTTTCAAAAAATGTCTTCTTCGATTTTAAACCTTTTTATACCCTTAACCCATAAAATGGGTAAATAAGGGTATAATGGTTTTGTGCAAAAGTATGTAACAGGCAGAAGGAAGCATCTCCGACCCCATTAAGTATATATATTCTTGATCAGCATCAGCAGCCGAGACGATATAGCCATGTCCGTCTGTCCGTCTGTCTGTCTGTCTGTCTGTATGAACGCGTGGATCTCAGAGACTACAAGAGCTAGAGACTTCTGCTTTTGTATTTAAGTTCTCCTATACCATGAGCAGAACAAGTTTGCTTCAAATTATCGATAACTATTCTGGTTTCCGATATACACATGGAATCGATAACAATAAAATATCGAATTTGGAAAATGTAAAAATTAGGGTTGAAATAATGGGTAATGATAGAACTTTTCTGAAAAATTCGTCCAAATCGGTTAAGAAACACCGGAGATATCTAATTTTATCGATTGAAGTTAAGTCAGTATACCAAAGTCAAATATAAATTTAATTTACATATTTATTGCAACTGGGTTCAGGGTATCTTCTAGTCGGGCTCTCCCGACTAGAGCCTTCTTACTTGTTGGTATTATAGAAAGAGGATTATGACTCAGAGTATTTTGGCATACATTATTCACAGCCTTCTAGCTATGAACATGCACAAACGTTCACATAGACACACACGCACACATTGATAGATTTTACACCCACCTGGTCGTCTACGTAAATGGCTCCAGTTGCTGTTCGGAATCCAATAAACTTAAATCCTTGAATGTTACACAATTTTCCAGCACTTGACTGCTAGTTGCATTAATTAAATCAACATCAATGGCCAGACGATGATACTCAGACTCGGACTCCCCAGTAATGCAATTCTGCTGGCAATCAACTACATAGCAGACATCCAGATCCGGCTCCTGCTGCTCGTCTGGCTGATTGGTTTGGCTGGGTTGATGATGGGCGCTTGCCAGAAGCACTATTTGGTCCTCGTAGCTGTAGCCATTTTCGTATTCATCGTACTCGTCCATGAATGATTGCTCCGAGTAGCTCTCGTCGTCATCATCGGCGCAATCAAAGTAGCCACTCTGTGAGTGTTTTAGCTATGTTTACTATCTCCAACTCCCAACTCTCAAAACGCTTTTTTTTAGTATCAGTAAATACGCACCTGACAGTCCAAGCAACGGCAATTATCACAGAGGCTGCAGCTGAGTCCCAATAGGTCCGCTGCCTCCTGGTATAGTTCATAGCTGGAGGACCTGTTGGCTTGTTTATACATCTCCCGCTCCTTTTGTTGTTGCTGCTGCTGCTGTTGTTGTGTGTAGTTGGCCAACTTGTTGTTGTTGTCATTATGCATGCTCCAATTGTTCAATTTATTTTTCTGCTGCTTTGCTCCAGCAGCCTCTTGACTGTTGTTATTGTTATAGTTGTGATTTTTGATGTTGTAATTCTTGCTGGATGAGTGACCCGCAAATGATGATGCGGCCACCGACATGGACATCGATGTGGGAGTGGGATCCGCCTCAATGATGTTGGCCCTGAAATGAAAGGTTTACTCGTCGTGTATTTAGTTTTTGGTTGACTAAACTAAACGTTCAATGCACAAATGAACAAGAGCTTTTAACACAGGAAGCGTATCCGCTATGGTGGATAAATGGGTTAAGTTACAACAAACGATAGCGAGTAGTATGCAAATTTACATAAAGCGTAGCATACTTTTCAGCTCGCTTTAATTTCAACAATGAACCGTGAACTGTGGGAAAGAAAACTTAATAAAAAATAAATCACTATAAAATAAACATAACATGCGCACTATATTTTTTATACGTATGCATAACATAAATTCACTAACAAACTTGTTTTGTACATATATCTTTGCCTATCTATCTGAATAATGCTTAATTTGTGGAACTATAAGCTAAACAACAAAGTGTGATTCTTATTAACTTTTTTATTATTTTGCTCTAATATCGAGCTACTTAAGCATTATTAAAACTGATTGTTGACTTTTTACTAAGCCAATACATTTAAGTGAAATTTAATTGAAGGACGAAATCACATTGAATATTTTGTAATTTGAGCTTGATCTCAAGCAAATTAAAGCCAAAGTTTTCTGTTGTTTGATAAGGCTGTCAACTGCTTTGACATTTATATTTCTGAGCTGTCACAATGTCATAAGAGATCATGTTTTATCTGTCATCTATCACGTCACACAATTACCTAGCTCATTCTTACAATATCAACGTGAACGCAGAATTTTAAAAAATGGAGAAGAAAAGAAAAAGAAACAGTCTACGGTCCTTTTACTGAGAGCCGCTTATCAGTTAGTAAGGCTTGAAGGGTGCTATAAAAATTTCAAAAATTTGTTTGCAAATTGAGTGACAAACTTTTATACACGAAAGGAAAAAGAATATTTTACAACTTATTTTGCGACACTGTAAGTAACTTAATGGAGCTGTTCTCGCTGAATTCTCTTGCGCGTTTCTCTTGATGGATGTGCACGGCAAAAATTCACTGTTGTAATCAACTGTAACAAAAGAAAAGAAACCAAAAAAAGGTCCCGTGCATTTCACTGCTGCTGACGTTGCCTACTACTAATTAAAACGCTAATATATCAAAGAAAATGTCGCCCTCCTTTACCTTCTTGTTGCAACATAGTTCCAAGTAACATTAATGAAATATTCAAGGTTCTGCACTTTGACATCATTATTACGACAGGATTTCCAGAGAGCTGTATGGGGGTAAAACTTGGCGAAAAGTTAACGCTGAAAACTGTTTGGGCCTCTTTGTGTGTGTGTGTGTGTGTGCCAGCAAACTGTCGAGAGAACTTAAACTATGCTGCTGTGAAAAATTTTAACTTTGCTACCTATTAAAATGTGCAAATGTTTTTGGTATTATAAAGTTTTGTTAGGGTGACGAAACTTTCGATATTTAAATATTTTATTGATCGGATCAACGAGTACTGTCTTACTAGCCTTGTCCCCCGGTCAGAGACTAGAGAATTAAATGCCTTGGGAGTCATATAAAAAATAAATTGATTTTTTTTAAAAGTATATTTAAGTCCTTGAAAGTAATAAACATTTAACTTAACAAGTAAAGAGGTATCTTCCAGTTGCACACTTTCTGACTAGCACACATTTTATTTTATTTTTTTGGGTGTTTTGGCTGCATTTTATGGCAGCTACGCCCACTGTTTCCCAAGGCAGCTCGTTAGCTATTGATATACGATTATTGCACTTCGATATTGTGTGTGGTGGCAGGCGTTGCAACATATGTACGGCATGCATTTTAATCAACTTTATGGCGTTTAGCAAGAACAGCTGCAGCAGTAGCAGTGGCCTTTTAGGACGTTAAGCGCTTCACCGACTTCCCGTTAGCACGTTAATTTTTCAATTTCACAAATGGCTGAGCCAACTAAACAACTAACCTTACCACCCATCATGTACCACCCATAACCTATCAACCATCACCTATCATCCAATTCCAACTCCCACCATTGCCATTAGAAAAGTTTGTCCGTACTAAGCACTGGTGATCAAAACTTATGACTTTATGAACAATGCAACAAACTTGCACAACTAAACAACGAGCGTTACTCAAGGGGCGTGGACAAGGTAGGGGATGAGGCAGGTCGTAGACAGCTAATTGAATGCGTTTAACAGCCGCTGGGCATTGTGGTCCGGCTACCAAAGAGAAAACAAGTTAACGCCAACTTGAACTCATTTTGCAGCGAGTCTGTCATAAAGATTCGCCCCCAAAGCAAAAAACGTGTTGATGACTTCCAGATACTAGACACCAAAATAAATAATAAATCGAAAGACTATCACTTAATATTTAAGGCCATCAGCCAGAAAGCTATAAAAATGTAAGGGTAATCTCAATAAAAATGAAATGAAACAAGAATACATGCTAAGCATGTTTAACACTTCATGCACCATACTTTTGAAAACTCTTTAAGACTTTTATTAGAATGATCTTTGCCACAATGGAGTTAAACACTCGAAACTTGAATTGCTTAAGGCTTTCAATACCAGAAATAGTTAACTGTGCAACGTAAATCGATAACTATTACAGTGTTTCCTCTTCTTTCGATTACTTTTTATATATAAAAGCACAGCCAATATTATTTTTATTTAGCCCACTTCTTGCTCAAGTCTCATAACTGTGTGTGCAAACTATATGACAAAGTTGTTGTCATGCCAGCGCATACTTAGCTGGCTTCTGGCTGCGCCCGCAGCCTGTAAGGGAGGAGCTCGCAAAATTCCGCTGGCCCAATAAACTTGTGCCCCATAAAAAGTTGCCCACAATTTTAGCACCGCAATATGCCTTATAACATTTATGAGAATTTATAAGTTTTGCCACAGAGTAGGAAAATGAAAGAGGAGATAAAAGGGGTTGGGTAGACAAGTGTACCCACCTGCTGTGCTGCTGATGCTGATGCTGTGTGGCGCCACAGTCTACCGCATCATCCGGTGTCAGCTGTTGGCTGCTGCGCCATTTTTCTTCTTCGAGAAATTTTAAAAACTTTGTCTTCTTGGCAATAAGCGTTGATTTGACATTGGTGCATTTCTTCCTGTTGGCCACGGTACCGAAGAGTGGAAGTGCACCTGCTCCTACAGCTCCACCCCCTTGCTGTCCCGCTGTCGTTGCGCCCTCGTGCGGATCGCAGCCTCTTTGCTGTGATGCTGTTGCTGACAGGCAGCTATTGTTATGGCTCCCGACTGGGCAATTGTTGTTGCTGTTGTTGTGGCTCTGCTGTTGATTTCTGTGGCTGACATTTTGGCAGACGTCGCCGATGAACAATTTCTGCAACGCTGCCGTTGCCGGTGAACACATTGCGGTTGACATTGATGTAGCGACCGGATTCGCGTAATTTGTTGTTGTTGTTGTTGCTCCTAGGCTTGTTACTGTTGGTGTTGTGGCTATTGCTGCTACTGCTGCTACTGCTGCTTGTGCTGCTGACGAGTTGCCGTTAGCTGTGCCAAAAGTTTTGAATTTATGCTGCAAACTGCAGGCGCCACTTGAATAAGTTGCCCCAATAGAATTGCTTGTTATCTGCCTGCCATTCATTTCACGCCCTGTTGCGCCAAAGTCCTGCAAAAAGTCAACCCTTGAATATCCAGCGCTTCACCAGCAATTTGACATTTAGGATCCACAAAACTTACCCCATACGTTGTTGGATTGTAGCCGGCATTAAGCACGTAAATGGAGTTTTGATTGCTGCACTGATAAACCATATCGTCCATTGTTTGAGCTGTTTTACAATGATTAAAATTCCAAAGGAAATGAGCATTATATAGAAGTAAATGTATATCTTCTTTTGTGAAGTTACATTTAAAACCAATTTTGCTTTTATTGAAAAGTTTAAAGCTTATAAATTTGTTTTTTGGGTACAAATATAAAACTTTTAAAATGATAAAATAATTTAGGCATTTTAAGGTACTTAAAAATAGTTGAGTTCTTTCTACTTTGTAAGAAAAACCCTTTTACAAAGTCTCATAAATCCGTTTCTTTTATTACATGCTTTTATTTAACTTGACTTGTCTGTCTGTTTGTTTGTTTGTACTGGATTCTTGTAACCAAATTTTCACCAAGTTCCCAACTAGCTAGAGCTCTGAAATTTTCACAAAAGATGTGTTTCAGATGTCAATACATGTTTTTTAAGTTTTAAGCACGATAAAATATGTTATATCATGTAAAAACCACGAAAACCAGTTTTCCCTTTTGCTTTACTTAATAATTTGACTAGTAAGATTTATGAGCTCTGCTGGCATAAATAGAAGACTGCCGCTTCACAGGCGGAAGGTCGTGGGTTCGATCTCGATCTCTGACAGAGTCAAACCTCTTTTTTGTTATTTTTATTATATAAACTTCTTTAAACTATCGATTACATATGTATGCTAGAAAGCGTATAAAAGCATGTCTTTTTTTATTTAATTGACTTGTTTATAAATTCTCATCAAAAAATATTTAATGATTGTCTTTTTTTATAAGATGAGAGAATAGAGCTAACAATAATAATAGCATTATGATTGTGTTCCCCAAAAGTCTTTGAGCTGTCTTTACATTTATGCCCGAAGGAACAACAGAAAAAACAAACTGAATAAAGTTTAATAATTGAAATCCAAAAAATTTATTCACAAGCTTACAAGTTTTTGTTAGCAAACACTTAAAGCATATTTTTGTACTAAGCATACCCTTTGGGCAATTTCTTTTAAGATTTTGTTACACATCAATTTGTAATTCATATTGGAAAGCCTTACTAACTTTTATTTCAAATTTATGTGGCAGGAAAAAATGAAATCTGTTTCAAATACAAGCAAACAAATAAAACTATGCAAATTGAGACGCTTGAAGTGAAAACATTGATTGTGATGCCTTCTCTGATTTTGTATATTTACGCCTTTGTTATCCTTTTACAAAAAATAAAATAAATAAAAATAAAATAAAATAAAAATTAATTTAAATTTTGATTGATGATTTGCTGTTGTTGTTGCTGTTTTTTTTTTCTTACCCGCTGAACTTTCAATAAATTTTGTCTCGTTAATATCTGACGAATTTGTTAAAAGTCTCCACTGCTCCCGTTTCGACCTTCTTTGTCTTAGATTTCGTATGGAAAGTGTTGATTGCTCTTGAGCTGTTGCTAATGCTGACCTCTGTAGTTGTTGTCGTTGTTGATGTTGCTGATGTTGCTGCTGGTTTTGGTAATGGCCGGATGGTAGCTCGTGTTGCTGGTAATCAAAGCTGCAATTTCCACTGTACACGTCCAATTGAAGCGGAAATTTATGCGGCTGTTGTAGCGTGTAAACGCCAGCATCGACAGCGCCGGCGTCTTCTTGCCTCTTGTTGCTATTAAAGCCAAACCAGCTCGTTAGCCACAAGGATTGTAAGTCTACACAAGCAAGCAGAGAGGAAGAAACATGAGATGAGATGAAAGTTTAGTGGCGTCTGCAAGCATATTGGAAGACATAAGCAAATTTTTTGTGGATGCCCATGAAATGTGGCTGGAGATTTGTTTAATGCGCACAATGAGCAGCTTTTCGATTCGTGGTTTATAAATTGTTCATTGTATATTATTGCTGTTGTAATGATTTTATATGCTGCTGCCTCAAATGGCAGCATGTTGTTCATGTAACTCTGCTGCCTTTCAACTTGTCAATGTGTGTGGCAGGCAACTTCAAATTAATACAATTAATTATTAAACTAATTAACTAACTCCGAGAAATTTATTATTTGCACATATTTAAGCGATTAAGATTTGAACTTTAATCATTTAACAAAGCTGTTTAATATCCAAACATTTTTCTGATGATTCTCAAAACAATTTTCTAATAATGCATTGTTCAATCTAAGCTTAACTTAAACACTTATTTTTTAATGTTTTTAAGAAACATATTTACGATTAAGATATATTTTTTGAATATAGTGGCAACAATTGGCAGACCGCTAAGCACATTTGATCAACCCTTTGAGAAAATGTTATTTGCGGAACATGAAAGGATATAAGAAAAAAAGGGAATTATGTCGGCCCGTCTGTTTTAACATGATAAAATTACGTTTGAAAGGCTGTTCATTGAATGTGAAGAGCAGCAGCAGCAGCAGCAAGTTGCGGCTCATTCAGTTTGGGTGTCAGCCAGCTCCATTAAAATCCTTACTTGTGACTATATCTTCTTTTTTTTCACTGCGTTTATTTTTTTAATGTTATTATTTAAGGGAGAAAGTCGGTTTCAATGTTATCAGGGCTTGCTTTAGCCAGCCCAAACGCTAACAATGGCAAAAAAAGCTGCGTGTTTGTTTTGTGGCAAGCAAAATAATCAAAAATAATCCTTTTTTTCTTCTTTTTTGGCTATACTGTTTTGCTGTTTGTAAGCTTGTTTGTTTGTTTTTGTTGGGGCCAGGATCTGGTCTTAGTTATGGATGGCTTTGTTGGTTGTTGGTAGAGTCATCATTTGGCTAAGCTCGCTGATTGTTTTTATGCCAGATATGAAATGACTTTTAGCAATTTTGCGGGGCTTATACGTAATATTTGTGCTTAACAGTTGAATCCACTCAGAAGTTAGTCAACAAATCACTCGCATGTCCTTTCAGCCTTTTAGTGGTTGAATGGACATACTTCAATTGGCGTCAGCAGCATAACAATTTGTATGCAAAATCATGTGTCAGAAATTCCTGTTTGGTTATTCTTTATGGCCCCACAACGAGGTCACTCCACAAAATCGGCCCACAATAAATTCTGAAATTACGGAGTAAAGGCAACGCTGAGTGATGCTATTCATCAAAATGTCACAGCAGTTGTAACCTTTTGCTCCATTTCTTTCTCCTACCCAACCACCCTACTCTCTCTTGGCCGAAAAAAACCGAATAAGGCGGCTAGCGAACGAAATCTTTGTGATGTGCTGCCATTAATCGCAGCTAACCCTGGGTAAACCCTGGTTTTGGGCTCAAATTGAAGCAATACTAATACGTTGTAAAGCCTAAAAGGCAAATCCACGTATAAACACGTACGCCAATACAGTGAGCAAAATGTGGCAACAAATTCAAACGAAAATTGGATTGAAATCGATAAGCTGTCAGTGGTCATAAGAGACGAGGGTAAAAGCATAAATATCTGGCTCGAAAGCTGTTGAAACGTTGTGTTTTTCCATGATAACAAAAATTACGCAGTTCAAATACCACTTTATTTAATATTCCCGAATGTTTTAAGCTTGGCTGTGAGATAAACCTGCCAAACTTAAGGTCTTTGTAGACAGGTAAATGATTAGAATGTTTTGTAGGAGCTGCCGCAAAAGCGATTGTTAAGCTTGTGAAAAGAATGTTAAAACTTATTGTTACCTCTTAAGTACTTTATACATTATTTAACGGATATTTATTTAATACTTTCTCTAGGAAAGTAAACAAAAAGTTAAAGTGATGAAAAAGTAATAATTAAACTGAAGTTATAAGAGTTTATATATAAGAAATTTATGGTCAGTTAGTAATTAACAATAACAATCGAATGCGATATACAGCAACGTTTTTACAGCACTTAACATAAAAATCATTTATTATCTTTTTTTTCGGTGTATGTCAGTATTACACACATCAACAAAGCAGCTATCAATGGAAGTTGTTCTTGTCATCCCGCTGCTTGTAAGTGTGTGTGTGTTTGGGTGTATTTGAGTTTGGTTTTTTACTTTGTTTGCATCCCAGGGAAGGCTGCTTGCCGAGCATTTCTAATGAGCAGCAATAAAGCAAATGTGGCAGGTGACATATATCAAACAATTTGCACATTATAATTGTTGACATGCGTCGCATCCGTATAAAGCGTGGCGATTCCCAGATAATTTCTTAAACTGTCGTAAGGTAGGTGTAGCCTACCAACTCTTTCCTTCCCCCTTAATTTTGTTTAATTTGGCATTCGGTTTCATTTTATTTATTTTAGGGGTGTATCCTGTGCCTGATTCTAATAATAATACTTGTATTTATATTGGGGCTTGTGTAAAATGACCGACCAAAAGGCAAAAAACCAGGCTAAGTGGACACACACAATAATCGCTTTAAAGGGTCGCAACCACAATGCTGACAAGGGAAAAGGAGAAGATGGAAAGTGGGGCAACGAATCGCAGCTTGTAAAGCGAGGTATATTTGTCATAATCAGCGTTTAGGCATGGGCATAAATTTGAATGCGTATTTGCACACAAACACACACACACATCCTTATCACACATCTGCTAGTCAAACTCCACACATATGCGACTGTGCGTGAGTGTGTGTGTGTGTGTATATTGGTTAGTTTGATATATTTCCAGTGATTTGTGACTCTGAATGTGAAGCTACTAGCTAGACTAGTTAAGGCTTAGGCTGATTGTGAATGACTTAGATAAGATAATGCAAAATTTTTAGAATTATAAAAGGAGCAACTTTTAAAAATCATTATCACCTAATACATAAAGCATACAATTTAACATAGCATCACTTGGAACGGCAAACAGCAAGGGAAATGTTCCAATGGTGGACATAGTACCTAAGTTTGACACCCCGCCAATTTTTGTAAGTTTTTGTAAGCGCGCTCTTATTGCTGTCATCGATAGCTCTCAGTGTCGGCTTGCTTTTTATGTGGTCTACAGGTGTTTATAAGCAGTTATGGTTGCTCCAGAGAAAAATATTAAAAATCGATTTTTCGATGTAAATTTTGTAATTTTTCAACGCATTGGTAATGAATTATTCCAAAAATTAGCAAAGGTTAAGAGATTTTTTCATATTCGTTTTTTTATTCTCTTTCATATTCTTAAATGAAACATTGTTTTTGTTCAATGCTTTCGGTTCAACATACAGATATGTCAAAAAATGTTTTTTCCTAAGTTTGACATCGTTGATGTTCCTTAATTAGAAACCCCCTATTGTAAAGTGTTATTTACATTTTCGATATTTTCATTAATTTTTATGTACTTTTCTGTAACTTTTAGTTCAAAAAGAGTTCCGAACATTCATTTGGCTTGTGCAAACATCCAAAATAGCGACTTCACGTACTTCAATTGACTTTTGGCCTTTTTGACTTTTCTGGCCTTTCATCATGAAAAATAAAAACTGCAATCAAAACTATGATATGGCATGACATTTAAGTTTTTTTTTTTGTGGATTTTCCTAAAATTTCCAGCTTAGGAACACTTTTTTGAAAGTCTTGAGTTTGACTTTTGTCAGTAAATGTTATATATGTCTCACAAAATGCATCAAAAGTATCTATCGCCTTTGACATATCAATGCATAGCAATTGAACAGAGCTTTCCAACAATACCAATAGTTAAGCTTTGCGTTGATTTCTGACAGTTTAATGTCAAAAAACGAAAGGGGTGACCACCATTGGAACAAACCCTTTATATTTTAACAAGCAACTTTCAAAAAATTTGGTAACCCATAAAATTTAACTTATCTTATCTTAGATATAATATTTTAAATATTTTTCAATCATTTTATAACTATTAAAAACTAACTTATCAACCAAAAACACTTTCAACAATTTCACTTTGCAGCTGAGCCATATTCATTTTTTCAGTACGGTGAAATATTATTTTATTTCGTTTTTGTATTTTAATATTCTTTCTTTTTTTATATTGATTTAATGTTGATTTAAATTGAGAGGTCAAGCTAAAACTGCAAGCTCATACTTTAAATTTGAATTTAGAGCTTAAAGCGAATATTTGCTATTCGTTTTTCCACTATATACGCTTATATATCAATGCCCCAAAGCCATTACCAGCGTTCTAAGCTTCGGGCAACTGACCATGACAGAACTTTTTTTTTTGTTTTGGAGAGCATCGCGGAAAACGCTTTATCGCCAGTGCCGGCAGCCAAATATTTGTCAGACAAATTTCATATAGCTGCAGGCGAAAACACAATATCGAATATAGTAGAGGAGGGCGTGGAGAGATGGAGAGGGAATGGGATGGCATTCCAACCCACGGTCATATCCATGCATATATTCAGGAGCGGCCCAGGCACTATTCACAAATTTTATGCGGGCATAAAAATGTTTTCGATTTGCTTCAATGCTCACATAAATTGAAAGGTCACGTATTCACGGGTTTGTCTTCTGTCCGGAAGAGTTACACACGACCAGCCGCTCCCCTTTCACCCATACGGAATGCAACAAATCAATAAGCAAACCGCGAATAAATAAATGTTTTACTATATTTTTCAATTTATATATATTTTAAGGCAGATGTTTTGACGGTATTTGCATTTAATTTATTGCATAAATTGGATATGCTAACAAAATAAAATTATGAGCAATTATGACTCGACTGTCTAATACTGTGTCTAAAAAAAGCTAAGCCTTTGTAAATGTGATTTATATTTTATATTTATTTAAATGGAAAGCTCGTAAAACACATTCGATAAAATTTGTCAAACATCGATAATCATTGCCATTTAAGAATATTTGTATTGAAAGGTCCTTTACCATCAATTTCTCTAACTGTACTCGAACACTGATTTTATTTTTCCGTTTTTATACTCGATACCGAAGGTAAAGAGTATATTGGTTTTGTGCAATGTCCGTCATGGTGTCTGTCCGTCTGTCCGTCTGTCCGTCCGTATATGTGCAAGTTTTTTCCACACCCTTCAAGCTAGGGACTTGAAACTTTCCAATTCTCTTTATCTATGGGATAGTAAATTAAAGTGTCAAGATTGGGGTTCTACGATAACTGGGGGGCTGGCAAATCGATAAATTCGATAACTCAAAAACGATAAATCCGCATATTTCACACACCCTTACAGCTAGAACTACCAAATTTGGTAAGAAGATAGCTACTAGCAACCCCCAAAAAACTGCATCAAAAGTTTTGGAGCCACGCCCCCCCATTCCGCCCCCAGACCCCCCGCATTTTAAAGTCAAAAAAGCCTATATCTCCCACAGTTTTTGAGCTAGAGCCACCAAATTTGGTGCCAATTTAGCTGATGATGACCCCCCAGAAACTGCACCAAAAGTTTGGATGCCACGCCCACCAATACCGCCCTAGCCGCCCCCAGATGCCCCAACGCTTCGTAAAAAACGGGAATGCGTGTATCTTCCAGAGTAGTGGAGCTAGAGCCACCAAATTTGGTAGGAAGATAGCTGGTAACGACCCCAAAAGAACTGCATCAAAGTTTTGGAGCCACGCCCACCCATCCCGCCCCCAGCCCCCACGCATTTAGAAATCAGAAAAGCCTATATCTCCCACAGTTTTTTAGCTAGAGTCATCAAATTTGGTGCCAAGATAGATGATGATGACCCCCCAAAAACTGCATCAAAAGTTTGGATGCCACGCCCACCAATACCACCCTAGCCAACCCCATATGCCCCAACGCTTCGTCAAAAACGGGAATGCGTGTATCTTCCAGAGTAGTGGAGCTAGAGCCACCAAATTTGGTAGGAAGATAGCTTGCAACGACCCCCAAAAAACTGCATCAACGTTTTGGAGCCTAGCCCATCCATTCCGCCCCCCTTTCCCCACCTTTTACAAACTTTTAGCTAGAGTCACCAAATTTGGTATGAAGGTAGCATTTGACATTCCACCAGGATCTGCAGCAAAAATTTGGATGCCACGCCCAACCATACCGCCCCCAGCCCCCCTTTCCCCACTTTATACAAACTTCGAGCTAGAGTCACCAAATTTGGTATGAAGATAGCAATTGACATCCCACATAGATCTGCACCAAAAATTTGAATGCCACGCCCACCCATACCGCCCCAAGCCCCATAGCCCCCCTTTCACCACCTTTTACATGCTTCGAGCTAGAGTCACCAAATTTGGTATGAAGGTAGCATTTGACATTCCACAAGGATCTGCAGCAAAAATTTGGATGCCACGCCCAACCATACCGCCCCCAGCCCCCCTTTCCCCACTTAATACAAACTTTGAGCTAGAGTCACCAAATTTGGTATGAAGGTAGCATTTGACATTCCACAAGGATCTGCAGCAAAAATTTGGATGCCACGCCCAACCATACCGCCCCCAGCCCCCCTTTCCCCACTTAATACAAACTTCGAGCTAGAGTCACCAAATTTGGTATGAAGGTAACATTTGACATTCCACAAGGATCTGCAGCAAAAATTTGGATGCCACGCCCAACCATACCGCCCCCAGCCCCCCTTTCCCCACTTTATACAAACTTTGAGCTAGAGTCACCAAATTTGGTATGAAGATAGCAATTGACATCCCACATAGATCTGCACCAAAAATTTGAATGCCACGCCCAACCATACCGCCCCCAGCCCCCTTTCCCCACTTTTACAAACTTTCAGCTAGAGTCACCAAATTTGTTATGAAGATAGCAATTGACATTCCACAAAGATCTGCATCAAAAATTTGGATGCAATTCCACCCATACCGCCCCCAGCCCCCCTTTCCCCACTTTATACAAACTTCGAGCTAGAGTCACCAAATTTGGTATGAAGATAGCAATTGACATCCCACATGGATGGATCAAAATTTTTAATACTGGTATCGAGTATGCCGCAGTCGGTTGCGTCCGACTGCAACGTTTCCACTTGTTATACATATATTTACTTTAATTTATTATACCCATTGTGTAAACTGTTTAACTGCCCCAAAGGGTATTAAAACAATATGTGGTCAATCATTTTTGTGTGCGTTTGTTGTGGTTGTGTTTTATTTCCTTTTTGCCATCAGAAATTTCAAATTCAAAATCCACATAAATATTTTCAGCGCTGTTCTTTTCTTTTTTATTTTGTTGCATGCGAACGATATCATGATAATATAAAATCCCGGAAAATTGGCACAAGGGCCATAAATTAACATTCTATACAAAAACACAACAACATAGTTCTCTGTCGTTCTGTGTGTAAAAGGATTTTCCCATTATGCAGTTTGTATGGTTTTTATAGCGCGATTATCATCGAAATAAATACTCTCATGCATACATACATATATTATTTTGGCATTCCAATAAGCAGTTATTCAAAACGGATTTGAATTGGTTATTGGCATTGCGGCATCCTTTTGGTCATTTTTTTTTTATATATATATTTTTTATTTGTTCGCCAACTTGGCGTATACTTAATGTGCTTATAAACGGCATAAGAACTGCAGTTGATTCGCAGCGCGTTAACGGCTTTAACAAGTGCTGAAAACGCAGCTGCCAAAGAGCTTTTGCATTGAAAATCGCCAAACACCTTTTTATTTTTTTCAGCTTATGCAATTTTCTTAAAAAAAATTACAAAATTTGTATAGCTTTTCAGTTTCCGCGCTTTAGTTTTAGTTCTTAGACTAAAAATTACCACAGATTTTGTCCTCTTGACACATTTTATTTGAAAGATTAATTAAAACGGCAGATCTGGATTCATAAGTTGGAGTTGGTCCGGGCTTTTTCAAATATTTGTTCTTCGCCTTGAGCTAATTTTTCACAAATTTTAAAGCACTTGTAATGAAAAATCGAAACAAATAAATTCAACAAGGGTCATCCTAAATGCTTTGACTATTGTGTTTGGATGAGGAAACAAGGAATGGGGGGCGTTGAAATTTAAAGCATTTATTTATGTCGAAGGCCAGCTGGCGGTCGAAAGGAGATAAATATTATTTAAGAAATATGCTTTGTGTTTGTTTATTCAATCAAAACCTATATATACTACATACAATCACACACACTTCCACTTAGCTTGAGGGTAAAATTTACATGATGCTAAGCAATTGTTTGCAATGTCGCATGCTTTGTTGCTGTTGTTGTTGTTTTGCGGTTCATTATTGACACTCGGATTGGAGAGCAATTAATTAAAGCAAAACATTTGGACTAATTGGTAGTAATGCCATAACATTTGCTTTGATGCGATATTTGACTTTGGCCAAAGCTAAAACTGTCCCAAAAGGACAGCAACGAAACAGAGCAAAGAGAATAGCAGTTGTTAAAAAGCGCATATCAGCAATGTGGATAAGATGGATGTGTAGAGGGGGAGAGAGGGAGCCCCTTGGGAGCCACCTCCTCAACGAGGAGCCTCGAGGGCCAGTTCTTTTTCAAGTCTTGCGGGCACTTGAATTCTAATGGAAATGGCACATAAAACAGACAGAGAACCCGCAAGAAAAAAACAACAGAGAAAACCGAGAGAACCTCACGACAACGAGAACAGCCAATTCAAAATGCCTGACCCGAGGACAACAATCGACCGCCGGCAGGACATGGATATGGACAGCTGGATACGGCGATGAAATGTACGCAAAAAAAACGAAGCAAACTTCAAGTACGTGCTAAAAATTTCATCTGATTCTTGTGCTATTTTCATTCTATTTTTTCAAGTTTTTCCTTCTCTTTGTTGTAATGTAAACACATTAGATATCTCTCGATTCCATCTTATTTCTATTTTCTGCTTCTGAAGTTTCTGCTTCTTGTGGCTTCTGTGGTAAACAAATTTCTCAGCCAAAATATATTTGTTTAATAATAAAGAGAGATGCGGCTAGCACACGCAGTACAAACACTTATTGCCGGTGTGCTGACCCCGCTGACTTAGCATTTCAGTAAGTAAGTAAGATAAGGAGAAAAATCAAATGACAATTGCAGTTTTGTAGATTTGCTGTTTGCTTCGCTTTCATTTCATTGCCCATCAGGCCAATAAGTTCTCATTTGTACACTTCTCGAAAGCTTGGCGGGTGTCCAACTGTCACACACATTCAGATATATACTAGCACACACACACACTTGCATAAACGGGCACTAAATATTCACTAAATGCAACCAAATTTTGACATTTGTTTCAGACGTGATTTGATTACACAAAGACTTCCAAGTTCTTTTTCGGTTTTTGACCAACAAAAATAAAGCAAAGAAAACTTGGCCGAATTGCTCGTCAGTCTAGTATTGAAGCAAAAGTGAAAGCTGTTGGCAGAACTAAAGTTGGATAGCTCAAGAATTTTTAAAATATACGAGAGAAATACCTAAAACAATTTATTTTTCGTAGAATCGTTATTGTTTGATTTTAAGAATTTTGCTAAGAAATCTCATAAATTTAGATAATTTTTAAATAAATCTTATACTTTCAACTAGACAGCAAAATAAACCTTTGATTTGTAATGTGATTTAAATAGTTTATTTAATTAAAATGGTTTTGTATTATTTTATTTTTATTTTCGGATTACTTTTGGAGTTGCCCTCTTATAATCAAGTATTGATTTACTTTCAAAGCCTGGCAGCAGGTGACAGAAGTTTCATTTTATTTCAGATCACCTTGGCAACGGATTTGGTACCGGATTTGGGCACGTAACCACTCCGTTGCAGCACCTGCTATCATCTCTTTTGCATGTGTGTGGGTGTGTGCTATTGGCATTCGTTGCCTGCTAAGTTCTTTATAATAAATAGTTGAGTCACTTAAGGGGATTAATGTTAAAATAAGTTGATGCCAATGGATGTCGTTGTTGGCTGCTGACAGTTTGCGATGACAAATAAGTTGGGACTCATGTGCTGAATATTTGATAGGACAGTCACAGTATAACAATATAACAGATTATTGTATAATTCCAACTTAACCTAGCTTATGAAGTCTGCCAGCTGATAGGGATTTTCATAATTGTGGAATTTTCACTGATGTGTGTATTAAGCCAAAATAATAATTAATATCTTAATTCAAAAGGGAATTCAAAGAAAACAATTGAAAGTAACAGACTAATTTCACACTTTTAAATATTGTCATAGTTTGCATCTTCGCGCTTATTTATTGCGTCACGATCATTATCGAATTATGCTTTTTGGCGCCTGACTCCCACAACGACTTATCACACCCAAAAGAGGAAACATTAATACATTTTTGTCAAAAAACAAAACAAAAAACAATCCATTCTTCTTTTTTGGATTTCTTATTAATTGTTCAATAATTGAAAAATATTATTAGCTCACTTTTCTTAATAATAAATTGTGTTAATAAAAAAAACAAACATAATTTTTGTAGTTGTGCTAGTTTGTGCTAGTTGCTTGCGCAAGTTCTCTCTCTTTCTTGCGCTCGCTCATCACGTGCTCGCGCTCAATTTTTCTTCATACTATGAACCTTTTTTGTACTTCTCTTACTCACTACCTCAAGTACATCATTTGCCGGTGCACTCAGAGAGCAAGCAGTTGTTTTTTAGTGACGTTTTAGTGGCCGGCTGAGTACGACGTTGTCGGAATTGTGATGATAAGTCTGTAGCGCTGCATATTCGCAACACCCCCCGCACCAACCAACACCCTCGTTACCTATTCAACGTTATGGCGCTCGTAGAGCTGTTCTTTGTGCTCACATTTCTCGGCGCATTGTTTTACAAATGGTCAATTTCGAGTTTTGGTTACTTTCGGCACCGCGGCGTAGCATATGAAAGACCTCTACCGCTGCTTGGAAATGTGCCGGTATCAGTGATGTTTGGAAGTGGTTCCTATGTGCGTTACAGCATTGAGCTGCATCAGCGCCTCAAGGAACACAAGGTCTATGGCATGTACAATCTGCGTGAGCCACACTATTATCTGGCTGATGCGGAACTGATACGCCAGGTATGCATCAAGCACTTTGACAATTTTGCCAATCATCGCCAAGGTATCGGTGATGAGCACGACACTGGCGATAGTTCCGTTATGTCCAAATCACTGCTCACTCTACGAGATCGTCGCTGGAAACAGATGCGCAGCACATTAACCCCTTCGTTCACGGGTGCCAAAATACGTCTCATGTTCGAGTTGATCAACGCTTGCAACGTGGAGGCAGTGCGGTACATAGAGAAACAGCTTCAGGCAGCGCCTAATGACGGAGTTGAATTGGAGCTCAAGGAGTTCTTTATTCGCTACACCAACGATGTTATTGCAACGACAGCATTTGGAATCCAAGTGAACAGCTTTGTGAATGATCAAAATGAATTCTTTACTCTCGGACAGCGCACCTCGATGTTTAGTTTGTGGGGCGGCATCAAGGTGCTGCTTTATATGTTGATGCCGCGATTAATGAAGGTAATTATTTGGGCTTTATTTGTATTTTTTTTTTATAACTAAATTCATGTGCATTCGAATTAAATTTACGTAAGTGTCTTTTCTTTCTGTGAATGTAATGAACAAATTTTCACTTGTCACACTTTTTATACCCTTAACCCATAAAATGGGTAAATCAGGGTATAATGGTTTTGTGCAAAAGTATGTAACAGGCAGAAGGAAGCATCTCCGACCCTATAAAGTATATATATTCTTGATCAGCATCAACAGCCGAGACGATATAGCCATGTCCGTCTGTCCGTCTGTCTGTCCGTCTGTCCGTCTGACCGTCTGTCCGTCTGTATGAACGCGTGGATCTCAGAGACTACAAGAGCTAGAGACTTCTGATTTTGTATTTAAGTTCTCCTATACCATGAGCAGAACAAGTTTGCTTCAAATTATCGATAACTATTCTGGTTTCCGATAAACACATAATATCGATAACAATAAAATATCGAATTTGGAAAATCTAAAAATGAGGGTTGAAGTAATGGATAATGATAGAACTTTTCTGAAAATTTCGTCCAAATCGGTTGAGAAACACCGGAGATATTGAACTTAATCGATGGAAGCTAAGCCAGTATACCAAAGTCTTATATAAATTAAATATATTTATTGCAACTGGGTTCAGGGTTTCTTCTAGTCGGGCTCTCCCGACTAGTGCGTTCTTACTTGTTACCTTTGTTATGATATTGTTATACATATTGTTTTTTACAATTTCTTCCCTTTTCAGGCTCTGCGTGTTCCCGTCATTGATCTTAACAATGTGGCATATTTTAAGCGTTTGGTGTTTGGAGCCATGCAGGAGCGTCGTGATAAGGAAATTGTGCGTCCAGATATGGTACAGCAGCTAATGGAGGCACAACGTTTGTTCCGAGAGCAAAAGCAGCAGGGAGAGGTGTCGCCGGAAGAATCCGAGTTCAATGATGAGGATATACTGGCACAGTGTCTGCTATTTTTCACAGCTGGCTTCGAGACTGTATCCACCTGCCTGAGCTTTACAAGCTATGAGCTGCAAATGAATCCCGAAGTGCAGCAGAAACTCTACGAAGAGATTTTGGATGTGGAACAGCATCTGGCGGGCAAGCCATTGGACTACGACAGCTTAATGGGCATGAAGTATTTGGATTGCGTTATCTCTGAATCGCTTCGCAAATGGCCACCGGCAATTGTTATTGATCGCATGTGTGCCTCAGACTTTAAGCTGCGCAACGAGGCAGATGAGGTGCTGTTTAAGCTGAACAAAGGTGATCTGGTGCACATACCAGTTGTGGCGATACACTACGATCCAGACAACTTTGACGAACCCGAGCAGTTTCGACCCGAACGCTTTGATGACGAGCACAAGCATGAGATTCGACCATTCACATATCTGCCCTTTGGCGTCGGTCAGCGCAGCTGCATTGGCAATCGCTTGGCTCTAATGGAGGTCAAATCAATTATATATCATCTGGTGCTTAAATTCCGACAGCTGCCCACCGAGCGCACCCCACAAGACATGATGGCCAGCATTGAGGGCTTTCGCATGCAGCCGCGTGAACTTTTTTGGTGTCGTTTTGAACCAAGGACATGAAGTTTTCTTAAGAATGTATATATTTATAAGAAATTATAGTAAAAAAGTGGAAAAGTTGCAGTTGGATGAAACTGACTGTGCAATACTCTGATACGTGTATAAAAACTAGTGGTTATGAGTCTCCGTACGGAGGCGGCAGAGGCAGCTATATTGCCATACAATTTGAGAACTCTACGGTGGAGTGGCTGAGGGAGGAAGGGGTGGACGTGGCCTTCTCATTTTTGATGCTGTCTTGTGGGGCAGATCGTCACATAAATTGGCACCAAATTTGGTTGTTCTAGTTCAAAAACTGTGCAAGCTATTTTTAAGGAGTTCTTAGTAGCTATCGTTTCACAAAATTTGGCAACTCAACAATAAGGGTGTGGAAAATAAATGGTTTTTATCGGTGCTATCAATTCTCCAGCCCACCATTGGGCGGAACACCCCAAACTCGACACTTTTTTTGACGCACCCGTTGACAAAGGTATTTTCAATGTTTCAAGTTTCTAGCTTTAAGGATGTCACAAAAAGTTTCGTTTATACGGACAGATGGACAGCATGACGAATATTGCACAAAACCAATATGCTCCTTACATTTAGTATCAAAGTATAAAAAAGAGAAATGCGATCAGATTAAAAAGAGCTTTTACCATTTTAGTTATGTCTATTTAAAAAGTTATTCGTTTAAAATTTGGTTAAGAGGAAATATGCGTTACAAAAGCTTTGAGCCGTATTTGAGCTTTGTAATCAACCATCATTTTATCTCACGTTCTGCAGAAACCTTTTACTTCGGTTTTTGATATTTAAATAGCCTGAATCCATGTGATGCAAAAAAGGTATAATGGATTAGAGCAAACGATGTAACAGGTAGAGGGAAGCATTTAAGACCTCATAAAGCACATTTACAAATGTATATCTATTCTTGATTAGCGTCAACAGCCGTGTCGGTGTAAGGTCCATATGTCGGTCTTTAAATATCAAATAATCGATATCTCTTCCTATTTCCGATATGTAAATGATATCGATATAAATAAAATCTTCATTTAAGAAACTGTTAAACGTGTTTTATGCTACTAAAACGAAAAGCTGTGAAATTTAATTGAAACCGGTTTGGAAACACCGGATACTTCGTTGATTGAAGTTAAGTCATTGTGCAGTACCGCAGTTGTGCACACCTACATGCAAGCAATGACGATACGCTTAGTGTCTTGGGTTAAAGTTATCTTCTACTCGAGCTATCTCGACTGGAGCCTTGTTAGTTTGTTTGAATATGTTTGATAGGAGCTAATTTGAATAAAAATCTTAAGCTCTAAGCTAGTGCTTCTGTGAACTTCAAGTAAGACATTTTTGGCTTAAGCCTTTAATCTGTAAAAAAAAGTTTTTGTTTGAAAGTTGTTCCTTTCTTAAGCTCCTATTTTTTGCGCTTTAAATAAATTTTTAACAGCTTTTACAGTCAAACTTTGGTCTGTTCGTTGACAATTTTAATGCAAGTGTCATTCATTTAGAAAATTATGCAAAAATATCAAATCAAATCAAATGAAAAAAAAAGAAAAAAAGCCCGGAAAATCAGGCAATTTATTATTTTGTTGTTGTTTTTGTTGCTGTTTGCGATGAAAAGCTGACAAATTTGCCGGGGCATGGTTTCACTTGCTAGGTGGCAACAGCGACAAGCCACGTCATAACACTGTCAGGACTTGATGCTCGCAACAACAACAAGTTTAACATTTATATATATACATGTATAAATAGATGACTGGGCGACTGTGGTTACAACAACATAAAAGCCACAACAGAAACAAGAGATGTGGAAAACGAAATCACACGCGGGGCAACATACGAGTAACAATATTATATGTATATATATATATATATATATATATATATATAGGATGCGGGGTCGCATGCTGAATGTACAGGGCGCTGGGTACAAAACACGACATGTTTTGTGCGGCAGGACATGGGACACAAAGGCCCATTAAGGATTATTTATTGGACGTTATTTTTCAGGCAGCATTAAAATCTTTACTGTACAATATGAATTATATTTCACTTGTGTCATAAACCGCGTAAAAAATGTGATGCCGAAAGCTCTGAAACGCAGCGTGTGGGTGTGAAACTTAAAAAAATAAAGGAATGTATGATCTGAATATGAAATGCCAGGGAAATTTTTAATATTTTGTTTTGAACTTTGACGCAATCCATTTAGAACGGACATATGATATTTTGCATAAAGTGTTATCAATCAATTCACTAACAACTAACTGTGAAGTCTCCCATTCCATTACTTCCTTTACGTGACGCATCCTTAACGATTTTATCAAAGCTCTGCTAACAACTTTTACTTAAAGTGGTTTTATTTTACAGTCTGCTTCTCAGTTAAAATTTAAAGTTTTCTGTTTTAAATCTCTTCTGCGATTTGTAGCATTTGGTTGTCCAGGGATTCGTTTTGTGGCTAGCTCCTTCCGTGGGGTCATTAAAGAGTCATATAACGCGATAAGAAATGCAATTAACTAACTTAAAAAAATGTACACCAACAACACATATACTGTTATTTACACAAAGTAACGCACGTAATTAGACGCATATTTAAGTTTGGTCCGGTGGTTCATAAAACTTTCAACATGGTTCAAATTAGTGGCACAGTTTTTTTTTATTGGCAACCTTTTGCAAGCTGTTTGCCTTGATGTTTGTTGTTTTTATGGCCAGCAGCAGAGCAGCAACAACAACAGGAGTATGTTAATGTCCTAAAGGGCCAAGCAAACGAGCCTTGGCCACACCACATGTTCAAGACTTGCAGTCAGGACCAACACAGCTGCTGCAAGGATAACTCAAAGCTCGGAGCAGTTTCTTTCTCTCTGACTGTGGGATTTTGATATGCAAAGTTTGTCAAGGTTGGGCAAACGTTCAAACTGTGGCAGCCGCTTTAGGCCAACCCGTCGAATGAGTAATCTCTTCAAATGTAAGCGTAAACATCATAAAACTGTAAGACGACATAAAAAAATAACAAGAAGAAAAACAATCCTTGACTATTATTATTCCCGTGCAGTGCTTACCAAATGCTTATCAATCAATTCGAGCATGAAGCAAGCTGTAGACAAAAGGGGGCGGGATGTGTTCCATCTGACAGAGGTCATAAAGAAAACTTTGGCGCTGCGACCGCCAGACGCCAAGCGTATTCTGCCCCTCAATCCATGCCTTAACCTCCAGTCCAACCCTTGACGCCCGCATGCCGAAAACAAACATGCCAGAACTTGGCTCGCTCTCTCTCTTTTGCTCAGTACTACAATAAAAATTGCCAAAGTCAGTTTGTTGCAAGAGAAGGGGGCGGCGACAGTGGTGTTAGCGGTGGTAGCTGCGAGTGCGTCGACAAGGACGATACAATGATAATGCCAAGCATAATAACAGCAAAACGGCGTCATCACAACAACAAAAACAACAACCTAGGGCGACGAGAAAAGGGGAAATGGGGAAAAAAGCGAAAAGCGCTCAACGCTCGACACTAAAATTTTTGGCACAATGGGAATTGTCGCAGTTTCCATTCGCATCTTCGTTCTTATGCGATGTGTTCGCGATAAACACGATGTGATAACATTTCTCACATGCATATGTGTGTATATTTTGGGGCGTGCCATAGCAAAGACGAGTGCGTGATCAATTGACAAAATCGGAAAAACATAAATTTATATTATGCGCCAATGACTTAGGCAAATGGCTAAGGTAAATAAATTAACAACAGCAAATAATATTAAAATACGACTGTGGAAAAATTAAAATGATTAAAAAATTGGGTCAGAAAGTAAGAAATGCCTCAAGCATTTTATTCGGCTTGAATAACTTGGCTGTTTCTTTAGCTTTCTGCTCGCTTATTACATGAAATATTGAAAAACGTAGGCGACTCCTGTTTAAGTCCCTTTAAGCTATACATTCAATAAGCAGCAAGCACAACAAGCGCATACATACATATACAGCATGCACAAAAAAGAAACAAACTCAAGTAAGAGCATAAGTTAAAGTATCCTTGAATCACAAGTTTCTTCACAAGGTTTTTTTTTATTTAATTTTTGTTTTTCTCAACTTGTGGCGTGAGCGCTCAGCAGAATCAACATTATTTTATTTTGTTGCGGTTTCTATTTAATGCAAACACATTTAAAATGTTGCCAGCTGGCTGTTTGACAAATTTTCAGAGTACAGTTTCACAGTCAGATTGTGGTTTTGGCTGATTTACTGTGGTTTACTGCATGCACCAGCTGCATTTGATAGTTAAAAATATTTGCTTTGGACGAGATTGCTCAACTTAATGGAATAATGCATATAGCACGCTTATGGCATTTTGGCTGTCAAAATTATAAAACTACATACTAAAATTTAGACTTTTTACAGTAAATAAATAAGTTAAATGAGACATTATAATGTTTCGCAAAGAAAGTATCTATGAGAAACCTGAAGAAATTTGTTTTTCAAGATCGATTATAAGTATTTTTTAACAGCATTTCGGTTCCCTTAAAATTATACTTTGAATAAAAAAAGGGACTAAAAAGTCATATTTTGAGTAAATAAGATTAAATTATAGAGCTTTATTTTTGCTGTAACGTCTCTATCTTTAATTTATACAATCCTAATGTTACCAAATCTGACGTTTGGTGCTCTAAAGGCTTTCTAAAGACTTTGAAAACTTATTATTAAGAACTCATTCGCCCGTATTCCCGTTGTCGTCGTCGACGTAAAACATTCTCTAAAAGTCTTTACAGTTACACTTGTTCTCACTAGAACTTGCACTTGAGTATTTATCTGCCTGAATGTGTACACCCTATTGGTGTATATCTGTTATTACAGGGCACAATAGTTATTGTCCTAAACGCATTGAGTTAAGCCGAGCATAAATTTGTTTATATGTTTGTATTTGTATCTGACTGTCATTGTCATAACATGCAGAGTTCAGCTGCTGCTGCTCCCGTTAGTCCTGCTGCAAAAGCATAAATCCTTTTTGGCCAACCATGATGATGGCTGTTGACTTGCTGGGTTTGGGAGAAGTGGAGATAGGTTTGGGGCATGGTGGTGTGCATGTGGCACACATTTGTGTGACATTTTTTGGTTGGCTGGTTACAGTTACGTAGCGCGTACGTGGCATATGTGGCGCATGTGTGGCATGTGGCAGTCAGGTACCAACTTTTAATATTTATATTTTCACAGGCCAAAGCTGCCTTAATGCCACCTGCAGCAGCTGTTGTGGCCAGCACATTTATGCATCAACTATGGCTGCTGTTGCTTGCCGCCTGCTGTTCCGTGTTTTCCTGTTTGTGTGCAGGATGTGGGTGCTCTATGTGTGATTTTGTGTGTGTGTGTATGTGTGTGTATCTGTGCGTGTGTGTGTGTGTGTGTGTAGCCCGCGGAAATTCGTCAGGCAACTTGGCAAGCTGGCGAACAGGCAAAATGCATTTGATCAACGGTTCCGTTTACAGCGCAGCCGCAAAGTATGCAACAATATTGAGGCAAACGGTTTTAACTGCGGGCAGCAAAAGAGTAACGATGCATGGCACAAAAAAATAAATAAGCCATGCGTGTTTGTGTTTGCGGCTTGGAATCTTTAATTAAACCATTTTATTTATTTATTTATTGACTTTTTCCTAGTGGTTTTAAATAAGAGCACTAGTCACGCTTGATAATATCATGTATATACTTGGTTTGATTCAAACATTATAATCAACAATATAATTGCTTGTCTAGTTAACATTTAATTGGAAATCGATATTTTAATCTTAGCATATCCCTTGATTGATTATAAGTACTGTCTGTCTCTGTGATTCTTCTTGTAAACTGATTTTCCCTACAATTTGGATCTTAGATCTTTTAATTTATTGTATAAGATCATTGAATTTTTGTCATTTTTTTTATTAAACTTTTTGCATGCCATTTAAATGTTGAGAGCGTACTTTGCCCAACTCCGCAGCTTAATTGTAATAACGTCAAACATTTATATCCATTTGGATATTTGGGCGGATTTCAGGAATGTGTTCAACTCGAACTCGAAATCAAACCCCATAGGCTCTCACACCCAAACACACACACACTCGCGCTTGCTACTCTTAGTACATCCGGCACAACGGTCACCATCTGTGGAGCCGTCAAAGTCGCCACGTTCCGGAAGTCACTCAACTGACTACGTTTTAGCTTGTTCTTGTTGTTGTTGTTTTTGTTGTTGCTGGCATCTGGCGGTGCTTTTTAACAGCATTTACCCCCAAACCTTACCAACCCACTGTAACCCCCTTTAGCAGTGTCAGGGGCGGCGTTAATGAACAGCAGCCTGTGGCAGGTAAAAATAAGCTGAAGGAAAAAAATATAAAGGCAGCAAAGAAAATCGCTCGGGCAGCGGACAGCGGTTCGAGGGAGGATGTGAGCGAGAAAGTTGAATGGAAAGGGAATTTCTTAACTCACTTTTTAGCAAATCCGCCAGTGTCGTAAAGTCGTTTATTTCAACTGTGGCGAGACGTAAATGAAGTTAATGTCGTCTTCGTTTTACGGTTGTCCTTGCACCCGTTTCTCCTTCTGCTCCCAGCTTCTTCTTTTTCTAAGCATCAGAATCAGCTTTTTGCTTTAGCTCCTTCACTTGACTGTCTTTTGCTTATCGTTCCTCGCTTTGCATTGCGCTGGACCAGTTGTTCTTGCTGTTGATTTTGTTGTTGTTGTTGTTGTGAATGTGCTTTTTTTTTTGTGCAACGTGTGTGTGTGTGTGTGTGTGTGCCTAATACAGGTGTGATGATAAGTATAATGACTCTGTAGGCGACAGCTGAGCTTTATTCTCATTTACGTTTAAGTACGCAAATTCTATGGCACAATTTTATTTTTTTACTCACTTTTCATTAGGCGCACTTGTGCTTGTTGCTAATGAAGACCTAATTTTAATTAGCCTCACGTTATTGGATTAACCCAGAAGCAGCTTAGCTTTCTAACAACTCAAACTATTGAATGTGTGCGAAAAAGCTTAATTAAATTGATAGTCAGAAAAGTGTTGGGCTGAAAAACAACTTTGGTGGAACAGCTTTAATGAGCTTTAGAAGTTTTTGGGACTAGATTGTGGTCAACTGCAATTATTTTTTATATTTACTGTCAATTTAATTAGAAAAAAATAAATAAAAATAACTATTGTTGCCATAAGTTTTAATTAACTTTTTGACAGCTTTTTATAGTTAAAATAAGTATATTTTTTCTAATAGAATAGCTTTTTTTGGAATAACAGTCGATTTTAACTTCAAATCGTTATGTTTTCAATATTGCTTTTAATGCTTAAAGCTTAATTAAAAAATACAGATTAGTTGGGATTCTAAATATCGAAGTATTTGACTTTTGCCAATCCATGTAATATTTCTGAAAGCTTAAAGGTGCTTGAATCGCTTTCGAACAAAAATGTGTTTTGATAAACTTTTCGGGCAGAAAATATTTTTGCTGATTCATTCACAGCCCATTGTCAATGTCGCATTTGCCTTTCATTGGTCTTTGTTAAGGTTAGGTGACATTTTTAGCCAGTGTCATGGCCCATTAGGGCCAAATGCTCGCGACTGACACAGTCAGTCAGATAATTATGCCCGTTACAAGCCGACTGACTAACTGATATCGTCTGACTCTATCCCACATCTCAGCTTTATTAAATCTAATGGCTGTGGTTGCTCATAAAGGATGGCAAGGATGTTTAAGAGGTGTTCTTACTGCTGCTCCTCTGGCGTTACAATAAATAACAAACAAACAGAGAGCCCGTAACACGCACCTAACTCGCACTTCCCGCTCAGTTAATAGTTGCTCTGCGCAGCATTATATAAACATGACTTTGACTCTGTTGGAGATGAAATCGGTTTTCTGGCTGTGCTGGAATTGACTTTAGTTGTTTGTTTGGCTGCACAGCGCCAATTTTTTATATAGTATGTTTGTTTTGCTTTGTTTTGTTTTTTTTTTGTTTTCTGTTTTTGGCACTGATAATCACAGTCAGACAGTTAGCCAGCTATAAGTTAATGTGCGTGTGTGTCTGTGTTTACATTGTATCTGCCTGGCCACAATATAAACACTCACAAACACGCTCTTGGTATTTGGAGCTAAGCTCAAGAGTATCAACAACACAACAGCATCAAAGCCGCCCACCAGTCGCCAAGGACTTTTCTTAGAAAAAGGCGAGGAGGCTGTTAAGCAGCAGGAAAAGAAGAAGAGATTTGTGAGCAGAGTACGCACGAATCCGAATTAATGTTAAATATTTAATAAATGCAAAAAGGGACAAAAGAAAAGAAAGAAAAAAAAAAATTAAATTCCGGGAATCATAATGTTGATTGAATTTTCTTTTTGTTTTAATTATAATAATATCAAGAGTTTAATCTCTCGTTTTTTTCAATCTTTTATATTTAAAGCTTTGTCAACTGACTTTTAAAATATATTTAACTGAAAAATTTTTATTTCTTATTATTTCTTCATAAGTTTGTTGTTCCAGTATTCTGGATTTAAATTAATTACACCATTAATTCTGTTTAACAAATAAATATAAAGAAAAGCCCTTAAAATAAGTATGCAACTTTCATAAAAATTCAAAATTTTATTTTAATAAATAAAGATACAAATTTAATATTCTCATACTCAAAAGCACTTCCGTTCATTTATATTCCCTGCAGTGCCTTAACTTTGAGTAGGTTCTTAAATTTCTGATAAATTAAAATGGACTGTTAAAGTCCCCAAAGGGGAATCACACACACACACAAAGCAAAAGAAGAAAATATGAATGACACCACAGAATTGTTGTTATACTATTATATGTATTCTTTGCACTGTTCTCCTGATGATAAGAACAAGCAAACTTGAGTTGAGTGCTGAGCGTGTTTTCAGTGCAGCGGTTACTTTTTTCTTGGCTAAATGATTTTGATATTTTATTCATGGACTGCTGCGGCACTTGCTGCTGCTGCTGTTTGAACTGCTTGAGTTGCTTGAGCTGTCAATTGTTATTAGGCCAATCTAATTTATTGATAAATAAGCGGCTTTCGCTTTTGCATACAAGACATTTTAATTTGAAATTTTGCTTAGAGGGCTATGAAATAGGAGGGAGGAAGGGTGCCCAATTAACTAGTCGCACTCACTTTAAGGCACAAACACACTCACATAGCCACGCACAACTAAGCACATGCACAATAACGAAACGTAAACTGAATGGTCCCGTTACAAAGAACGTTAGAACGTGACGTAAACTTAAAGCGTGCGCTGCCTTTGGCGTGCTGCCTTCAACTGATTGTGTGTGGCAAATTATGAATCTGAATTGATGCTGCCAACAACATAGACCATTCGTGGCAAGTGCTTTTCGGAGTCACACGTCTTGCGGCTCGCGTCTCGTTTCGGTGCATGCAACTCGTGGCAGTGGGGCACTGGCACACAGCCCCTATGCGCATGTGTCGTGAGTAGATCTAAAAACCCCACTGAAAGAGCAACGGGTACTGTCAAATGGGATATTCAATAATATATTTGGTAATATCATGCAAGTTAGCTGCAAATATTTCCTAGACTTTATCCTTATATAAAAGTTGAAATTGATTTGACCTAGGAACATAAATTTTTTTTATTCATTTAGTTGAACAAATGAATTAAATAATAATTTTCTAATTTTGTTTAAGCGTTGTAAAAAGATCAATAATTAAATTGGTCCTAGAAATTTTTAACCTCACACATTTTTTACCCTGCATTTAATAACTCATAATTATAATTTTTTTTTTAAATTTCTAAAGAGACAAAATTAAAAACATTTTTAAAAGTTTATTTGCTGCTAAGAAAATAAACCTTAACTTTATTTATTAAGTTTACTTTATTACATTTTGTGTATAAATTTGCCCACTGTGCGTTCTGATTCCTGTGCTCATTTCGGAGTAATAACCCAGGGATGCTGGATAAACACTCACACCACCACACATCGACACATATTCATACACACGTACTCTAAGACATTAGGTCGTAAAACAGTCGTTGAAGTTTGGTGCTCAGTTTGAATTGCGTTTGGTTTAAAGTCGCATCAAAATTAACATTTGAAATGCCAATTGTTACCCTCACAATGTGTACTCATATCTACTGTCGTATAGCTACTTATCAATTTAGACGGCAAAGAGTTTGTCAAATAGCTTCATAGCTTAAGTTCTAAAGCATGCTTGAAGTTTTAGAAATTTATATGGAAAAATAAAGAGCCTAGCTTGAGTTTTAAATTTAAATGTACAAAAACTCGATGGAAAAAGAAAATGAGATTTGAGTATCTACAAAAAGTAGTGTGTCCTTCTTGATGCTTAAACTATCTAAAATATTTTGATACATTCTTGATTTGAGTGTTTTTTGTATGCTTATTTTATGCAATTTTAAATTTCTGTTGTGAGGTTCAAACTACATGTGTTTAATGAGAACATTTGGGAAAACTATTAATAATAAGTATAATTCATTTTTGTAATTCCCTGATCCCATGTATGTATAAGAGCTAGAGACTTGAGACCAACCAAATTTTGAATTAATGCATTTATATAATGATTCAAAAAGTATAAATAAAATAATGATTCAATGTTATAATTTGAATATTTTGAAGGGTTTAGGGTATCTCCTAGTCGAGCTTTATCGACTAGAGTCTTCCTTCTTGTTTTATATATACAATTGTTTTTTAAACTGGGCTCAATTTATAAGTGATATAATTTTTTTAAATTTTTTCTTACCCTTTATCCGGTACTGATTAAATACCAATATCTTTTAGTATAAGAACTTTAAGTATTTGTTTGATGTATTCTACAATAAAAATTTTTTTGTGGTCTGGCCACTCTCTACTGTGTGTTGTGCACAACATATGTCCCGCCAATTTTTTGAAAAGCGAAAAGGACTTTGCTGCATGTTTTTAAAATTCATGCCGGCTTAACGGCTTAAGCACTCTTCTTTATTTCAAGGGAATTTAAACTTGATTTTGGTGTCATTTAACTCTCAAACGGTGTTGCCATCAAATCGATGACATTTTGATCTTTACAAGCCTGTATCGTGGCATATATTATTTGATCGCTTTACGATTTTATTTCGAAAAAGACTATTTTCCGAGTATTGATGTTTGCCATCAAGTTGATGAAATAGTATTTTTCAAGCTAATTTTTCCAACTTTTCGCAATACTTGAAGTCCGTCTTACTTTTGCTTACTTTGACGTGTGCGAGCGAAAGTGATGGAAGGATTTTAACATAAGATATGCATACAAATAACAGATTTTCTTGATCTTAAAGAAAAAATACGTAACAGCTATATTTTGACAAGCAAATATAAATAAAATGGTACTGTCATCAATTTGATGACAAACATCGTTTGCGTTACATAAAATTAAAATCGCTTGACCGTTAAATACTCTGTTTAAATTGATCTTTTCCCTGTACCGAATTTTCAAACTTGTCTCTTGATTAAAAATATTTCGGTAAGCTTCAATCTTTATAGCAAGGACGATAATTTAAGCACACCAACAGACTCTAAATTGTGGTATATGTTTGTTGTCGGTAAAGTGTCAGATCGATCGTAATTATTGCGTAACGGACATCCGGCATTAATAATTCAAGCACTCATTATTGTCATCGAAATTTATTTATGCGAATTCCCCTGCGCTCGTCAGGGTCGTAAATCTTTTCAGGCTGACCCATGAAGTTCTCGCTGACGGGATTATGGCATGTCCTCTTTGCTTGCTTTGCAGTTGGCGTTTTTATGGCCATCAGTATTAAAAACTTTATTATTATTAATGCTGCGTTTTATTTGCGCACAATTGACCGAGCTCTGTGAGCACAATAAATTTTATTTGTGTACAGTCGAGAGTGCCACTTTATTGAATGAGATTCTTGAATACAATTGAATTGCATATGTGCTGCTGGCCAAATATTTATTGCTCGGCCGAAGGATGTGCATCAACATTAATTGCAATCAAACATTGACATTAAATCAAAAAACCTGCTAGCAGAATGGTTTAATGTACAAATTTTGTTTAATATTTTGCACTAAATTTAAGCTATTGGATAGTAAAAATATCACATCTTTTATAGTTTGTTCTTTAATGAAAAGTTGGCTATTTTGTAAGTTTCATTGGAGGCCTCTTGGAAACATCTTCAACCGGTTGCTTTTTGCAAACTCCAATGGCTTCTGACTAATCGCAAATGTTCTTATGCTTACTATGTAAGCCATATTTGCAAATTGTTGCCGGCCTTTAACCAATGCTATATATAGCATGCATATATACAAATTTCCATTCTTCTTTTTGAAACTGAGCAACAGCACAGCCAATGCGATCATTGCCACAATTTATAATTTGCAGTAAGTGTGAAATCTTCTCGCTACACAAAAATCACATTGAAAACTTTAAGCTAAAACGTTGTCTTTTCCCGACTTGAGGCCATTTAGGTCGCATATTATTTTCATTTCGTCTTGCCGCTTAGAAAACGATGAAAACTCACTGGAAACTGATCTGCTGGACAAAAGTCAACAGATGATTAATACAAAATTCCACCGACTGGACCCCCCATTTGTTCAACAAAATTATACCACTTTATAAGCCCTACGGTTTTGGTTAAGTTGCTTACACAGACTAGTCCATTGGTTAGCTTTTATGAACGAATCAAGGGCCAGTCTAAGCGGGTGCAAACAACTCCATTGGTTGTGGCAGTGGTGCGTTCAAGCCTCGCACACGACTTGCCAACGTGTGCCAACACTGAACCAGTCTATGTAGATGCAGCGACGAAAAACACTTTTTAAAATTATCACTGAGCATTTGAGCGTAAACTGCCAATTCCATGTGGACTAGTTCATGGATGCGTCAAAGTGCATGCAGAACGTGAACGAAAATGGTACGCAACATGAAAAACGAATAAAATATTTTGCTTCGTTAATGTTCGTTGAAGCGGCAGAAAAGGCGAAGAAAGAAAATGTGTGTATAGTTTGGTATACCAACAAAAATCACATGTGTCAAAATTGATTGCCTGATTGAATACTAACATTACATTATAGAAAAAATTTTAAAACTAGTTTAACCTATTTAAAAAATATTTAGCCCTTTCTTATTCTAGTTTTTGATTTTGTTATCTAAAATATTTAAGAATGTAACGCACATTTAGTACATATATACATGTCCATAGGTGTAAACAAGTAGGAAGGCTCTAGTCGGGAGACCCCGACTAGAAGATACCCTGAACCCAGTTCCAATAAATAATTTAAATTCATGTAAGACTTTGGTATACTGACTTAGCTTCAATCGATTAAGTTCAATATCTCCGGTGTTTCTCAACCGATTTTGACGAAATTTTCAGAAAAGTTCTATTATTACCCATTACTCCAACCCTCATTTTTAGATTTTCCAAATTCGATATTTTATTGTTATCGATATTATGTGTATATCGGAAACCAGAATAGTTATCGATATCTGCTTATGGTATAGGAGAACTTAAATACAAAATCTGAAGTCTCTAGCTCTTGTAGTCTCTGAGATCCACGCGTTCATACAGACAGACAGACGGACGGACAGACGGACATGGCTATATCGTCTCGGCTGTTGATGCTGATCAAGAATATAAATACTTTATGGGGTTGGAGATGCTTCCTTCTGCCTGTTACATACTTTTGCACAAAACCATTATACCCTTATTTGCCCATTTTATGGGTTAAGGGTATAAAAATTACCAATAACTTTTGACTTAAAAATGTATTCATTTGGGGATGTATTTTGGAAAAATCAATCTTAGTTTTCACTTCCTTTTCATATGCTTTCACTTCGGGTAAAAATAAGATTGCTTTGTACTCCTGTTTGGGCTAGGTGCTGATAACAGCAGTAAATAAAGACATAGAATTTTGTGTTCATAGATTTTAAATATTTTAAAATTGTTTATCATTTTAATGATATAAAAGCTCCCATTGTTATCGTAGTGAGTGGCCCTAGTGAACTATTGACTCTTCGAGCGTACAAATGAAGTTCAACATTGGCCATATTGTTTACGTTGTGAAATGAATATCAAATAATTCTAATGCATTATCAAATAGAATGCGTTGATAAGCGAATGGAATAGATAAGCTCCCTTTCAATATTGAATAGAGAGTATTTCAAAAAGTTTTAGTTCCAAGCCAAGAAGAGATTTTATTTTTTTGTAAAGTATTTTTTCACTTAAAAAAAATCAAGCTTTAAAAGCAAATAGAAAATTGTTAATAATATAAAAGCAAACATCGCATTAATGGGTAAACAACACTATAGCTAATAACGCACTTTGAGATTGTGGTTGGCTTAACAAAATATTCATTTGCATTTATTGAGTTAAATAATGTTTTATAAAAAATGAATAAAGACTTAAATATAAGCTTAGCCTAGACTTGACGGATTAATGCATGTTCTCCTGTCGATTTGGTTGGATGGTTACTCTGGCATATGGACTCCCTGCTCCCACCTTGCGTCGCATGGTGACACCTCGATGTGGTCGTAGACCCATCACAGTTAGATAAACTCCAGCGGCACACAGTCCAATTAGACCCAATATGATCAGTCCATAGGCCCATCTTGGCCACCTGTCGCAACTAAATTCGTCGCGTCTCAATGAGGAGACGAGCATTCCACGCACTCTGGCTGGTCTCAAGCAGCGCCCATGTGTCTGAATGCTTAGATCCTTAATCCACTCTAGCTGGCAGTCACAGTGAAGCGGCACACCATTGAGGTCCAGCTGGGTAAGTTTAGCAAAAACCGGGTACAGGCTGACATTGAAACTGCGCAACAAAGTGCCACGAAAACTTAAAGTGCGCAATGAAGGCAGACTAAGGTTTCCATTCTCCAAGACAAAGGCATCCCCATCCAGATGGTTAAGACGTCGGTTATTCTGGAAGCTCATCGTCTCCAGTTGTTGCAAAGATGCGAGGGAATGAGCTGCGATGCCTTGAAGGAATGGCATATCCTCCACATAGAGCTCTCGCAGATCCCTCAAATTTGACGCATCGACTGGCAACAGTTGCTCGAGAAGATTCTCGCTTATATCCAGACGCTGAAGATTGGCAGGCAACTGGCTAGGCACACGCTTGAAGAGATTGCGTCGGAGTGATAGTTCACTGAGTGGTGCCTCAATGGGCAACTTTAGTTCACTCAAATTGCACGCATCGAGGCGCAGTGTATCCAGTTTTGGATTAATGCCACAGCTGCTGAAAACCTCCACACCAGTAATACTCTGATTTAGCTGCCTGTTCCAAGATAGCTCCAGTGTGTTCAGCACTAGGAGTGGAGCAAAGATCTGTCCAGGCAACGCATGTAGATTGTTGTGAGCCAAGCTGAGTACCTGAAGGTGTGGCAAGTTGGCAAATGAATTCGCCTCCAGCTGCTGTATGCTGTTCCAGCCCAAATACAATTCATGCAAGCTAACCAAATGTTCGAAATTGTTCGAGAAGATAGTGCTGATGTTATTGTGCATAAGATTCAACAGACGTAAACTGTCGCTATTAAAGTTTGGAGCACGACTAAGTTTATTCCAAGATAGATCCAATGTATCGATGTAGAGTGGCAGTATATTAGATAGATCGTCAGCCTTGTAGTCCTTGTAGCTACAATCGACGTGAAGAGCACGCATGCCCCATGGTGCGGCACTCACATTGCTGCACTCACACGAGAGTCGCGTATTGCGATGTGCATTCGGATAGCAGAATCTATCCACTTCCTCATCATTGGCATCTATGCGCTCCGATTTGGCAAGTCCAACTGTCAGCACTGTCACCAATAGTAGCAGGAAGTTCAGTTTGTGGCCAAAGTTCAATAAAGTTTTTGTCATTGTATGCGTCATCGAATTAGGGTTGTTCCGTTGTTGAACGTGTTAAATACCAAACTGCACAAAATCTAAAAATTTGTTAATTGAGTTTTGTTTTGCTGCGACACTGGAACTCTCAATATGGTAGATATGGATTTTATCTTATCGCTGGAACTGGAAAAAAGCTCGATGGCGGCACTTAGAGATGGACTGAGCAATCTCGTGTGTCGAAGCATTGGAACCGGTGCTGGAAATAAGATTTGTATTTTTCAATTTATGAACATTACAATATATTTAGAGTGATTATTGACAAAGTGACTAACCAATAAGTAGCATAGTTTAAACCAATTGCTAATGAGAAAATTGTGAGGTTAAAATTAAATTAATTTAAATTTTGAAGAAAGAATTTTTGTGAAATAAATAAGAATATATCAACCCTGTATGTAACCGTTTGAATATCAGTTAGGCTCAATGCTGTATTGCAAAAAGTTAAAAGAATCTTAAGTTTGTTTAATTTTTTAATACTTCTGTCTTTTCTCAATATTAACCATTGTTTTTCATTTCAAATCACATTGTTTTTCTTATTTCCGCCGCTCTTCAACTCGATTCTAATAGAAACATTTATCAGCTTTTGCACTAATACAATAGGCCAGTTGCCCAGTTGGCCATCATATGCACACATTCATTCTTTCACCGCACTCATTGCACACATTCATGTTGCTTAGTCATGAGTTTTGTGAGTCGTTCAGGTGCGCATTCATATGTTTCTGATAAGATAAGGTGGACAGAGCTTTTAGTTTTGCGTCTCTCCCTCTCTTTATCTTTATATGTAATTGTGTTTTTTGTTGTGGTTTCATATAATTTATCTAGTTCATTAATCATGGCTCATGCCATACATAAGCTATGGACATAAGCAAAGACAGAAGGCAATCTTTGACACACATCGAAAAGCATTGAATGTAGATCGAAATTGTGTTGCCTATCTCACCATAAACACACCCTCTCAAAAGTTGAGTATAATCCCTAACACCAATTTACACGCTGACTTAGCGTTGATTTGATCTTATCCAACTGGATTTGTGCGTTTTCTTTAAAACGCTAATGAGTGCTAAATATACTTAAATTCCAATTACGCCTGAGTTGGGAGGGATATTGGTATTCATGTGAAATATTTAATTGTGGGACATTTTAATACCCTGAAACAGGTCAAACTAACGACACTTAACTAAACAATGTTTCTATGATTTTTAATAACTGAAAAAAGGAATCGTCAGCACTCTTGGCCTTCGGTATAGAGTAAAATAACTTAAGAAATTTTTGTTAAAAAAAGAGATTTGATTTGCGATTGTTCAACCTAAAGCTCAGTGGATACTTTCTAACAAGAAGCTCTCTTTCCTGCTAGACATTTTTCTTGGATCTTATCCAATGCTCTACATAGAAATGTTAAAGTATTTTGAACACTGTTTCCAAGTGTGTCTGAACTTTTCTTTATCTCAATGTTGAATTGATGATGCGCTCAAGCATAAGTACACACATATACAATGTAAACACACACACACACACGCACGCAAAATTAACATAAATTAAAGACTTGTATGGATAACTGTTTGCCACTCTTGACTTTTGTCAGAGGCGAAGACACAGCATCAAATTACATGTAATGCGGCGATAGAAATGGCAAGTGTGTGAAAAGAGAAAAAATTAAGTAAGAAGAGGGAGTTAAAGAGGGGAGATAGCATAGAAGGGCGATGAGGTGAAACGAGCACATGTAAAGCGTTTAATGAGCTCTGTGTCCCGACTGTCAAGTGTTTGGGTTTGTGTGTGAGTGAAAACATGCTGTTGTATTCGGAAAATTGTGAAAATGCCAGGCACATGTTTCAGCTATTCCTTAGCAAGCCCACATCTCTCTCTTTGCAGTTCCCCTCGAGTCATTATTTACAGGCAAATTTATTTTCAACTAAAAACTCATTAAATCTATTGAATGGCTGATTACGTGAAGGCATGTATGTGTATAGGTGTTTGTTTGTGTGTGTGTGTGTGTTAATGCATGTACTTAACAATAATTATGCGCAATTTAATTAAAACTCAATTTGGCGACTCAATGCCAGCCATAGATTCTAATGGAATTGTTAATTAATAGGAAACACACATTCAGCTTATATTGCCCAAGAGATATCAAATTTCCGTTTAGGTTTGGGCCATCCATCACTTTCCGGCTAGGACTTATTTTATGGTCAGCATGATGGGAATTAATTGCAAAATAAAATCAGCGCTAAACGTGCAACAGTCAAAACTCGCAAACACACACACACACACACACTGTATATACAAACAAGCTGTGCGCTGGGTTCGTTCTAAATATTTATGAAAATTTAATATTAATTTCTAGCAAAGCGTCAGCTTGTGGCAGCTAGGGTCATTCAGCGTGGCTTAAATGTGTGAGCCCCGAAAACTGAACACAACGCACGACCATGATGCAAATCAATGGCACAAACAGTGGCAGGATATGCAAATCGGCAATCGAAATGGGGAAAATCACTAAGAGGCGCATTGCAGTTGATATCCTGCAATTGACATTAATGCCCAGTTGCATGTATATTGCCAGCGCTAGCCCAAGACACACCCAAACACACACACACTAAGCACCCTGTACATCGGGATGTACCAGCTCAATACTTGCCTAGGTATCGCGTCGAGACATTGGACATTCGGATCTGTAGTGCCCAACTAGAATCAACTGAAATCTTGGAAGATGCCGAATGCTTCGAAAAAGTGATTGAGCGGATGATACTGCTGGGAGAACGCGCATGCAATTCAAAATGGCCATACCAAACGGTAAAGGAAGCACAATGTCCCTAAATACTGGTGCAACAAGGAAATCGCCGGGGCTCGAATCGAACCACGCAAGACGCCGCTACCAGGAGCACTACGTATCTAGAGGCGTGAAACAAGGTTCGGAACTTGGCCCTCAACTGCGGAATATCATGTATGAAGGCCTATTTAGTGGGTTTTGATGACGATGTAGCGATCGTGGTCATAGCAAAGGAACCCAAGGCGGCTGAGGAAAGGTTCAGCCAATCCATTGCAAAGACCATCCAGGTAGGCTTGACATTCAAACTTCTTCTGCAGATCTTATGGGAAAGCTAACAGGTATCTTCCCAAGAAATTTTCAACGTTCCAAGTCTTTAGCTTTTAGGGCCGACTAGCGACAGACGTACAGACAAACAGGCAGCATGACTGATATTGCACAAAACTAATATTCTCTTTACCTTCGGTCTCATAGTATAAAATCACACTCGCATCGCACCAATTGCTGTTTCTAGTTGTGCTAATTGAATCACTTGTCATGCATTTTCTCTTATGATAGCGCATTAAAATGTAAACTACAATAATGCATTGCATTCTCGGGGTGCGGAAGGCTGGCGAAGGTTAACGGTGTGTAGAATGCAACCGCATCCGCTAAGCGGAAGTGTTTGTGTGTGCCACAGGCAGAGAGTCAAACACTTACAAATGCAGCAGGCTACTAGTGCCACAAATGCTTGCATTTATGCATACGGTCTGCCACTTAGTGCTGCTTTGCGTATACTTAAACGCTTTAAAGTATGCAACAAAGCATGTAACGCAAACACAGACCCTGGCAGAGAGACAGAATGGTGCAGCACATTATCTAATTGGCTTTTTAAACGCTTCTGTCATGCCCAATGACATTTAAGAGTCTTTCATAGGGAATGCACTGTTTAGTGAGGCATTGGTTAGTTGATCATTGACATACTGTGGTTTGAGCGAATTCAAAAAGGCATTCACATGTAAACAACTAAAACACGCACAGTAAATAATACTTTGAATCCACAGGAAATGTAGAATTCACCAGTTTGAAGCAAGTATTTAGTTATAATCCTTAGCAAAAGTTGTTAGACGAGTTTAAAATACAAGCACAAGTAACAAAAAAATCATCAAAACTAAATAAATAGTCAAAATGGATTTACAGCTCAATATAATATGTTAAGCAAAAGCTTTAGTTAAAATGGGTTTTTTTCACAGTTTCCCCGATCCTTGTCACAAATGTTGAACCATTTTTATGCTTAAAACTCCCAGTAATCTTACCTTTTTATTCTGTCATTTTAAATAAAAATGTCTCGTTTTTTATGTAATTTTAATTAAGCTTTTTGTCTTCTCGTTTACGCGATAATTGTAAGTAAGCATAAATTAAATACAAAAAGTTTGAATTATAATATCTTTATCTTTATTTACTAAAATATTAAATGTTCCATTTCTATGACAGTCCAATATCAGAAGATATCCAACGCATTAACTGAACCTTATTTCAAAAAATTAAGTTCTTTCAGCTGAAAATAAGTTATTATATAGTTGATAAAAGAGTTTTATTGTTAGAGCAACTGTTTGGTTTTAATTAAAGTATGATTCAAACCAAATACACATATTTTATAAATAAGTATGACTTTAAGTAAGGGCATTCAATCGGCGATAACCCAAGCTCCTGTTCTATCTTCTGTTTTATTTACTGCGCTCAATTAAATGTTAAATTTAAAGAAAATTATTTTGTCTAATGGCAGAACGTGCCACAAAACGACCTCGTTACGTTCTTTACTATGTCCCATTAGGCTTGGGCCCTGTAATGCCTTAACTAAACAATAGGCCCAAATACATGTGTGGTTGTGTGTGTGTGCGTGCGTGTTTGTGTGCCTGTTAAGCACACACCGAACAAACAGGCATCAACAATTTAATACTTTCATTTGATCAAAATGATAAAAGCCAAGACTTTAGACGTTGAAACCATATATATAAACGCACACACACGCACCAACACACACACACACATGTGATTTGGTATCATGAATGACTTGAATAACGAATCTGAAATCAAAAATGAAAGAAGCATTTTTTGACTACTAATTGACATACTATGCCTTAAACTGGCAAAAGTTATTAAATGATAAAGCCAACATAAATTGAAAAATGGGTTTTTAAGTATTTGGGAACTTATAAGCTTACACACAAACTAAGACAGACATAGCGAAAAAAAAAGAAAGAGATGGAAAGCAAGATAACAGTAAGCAGAAAAGTGGAAAGCAAGATTGTCTTGACAATGTTGCCATTTCATTTCTCAAACAAACATGTCAAAAACTAAATTTTGCCTGTTAACCTGAGTGAATAGTTTAAAAGTACTAATAAAATTTGGAATGTTGATGACGTTTCCTATTTAAGTTTCTAATACCTTTTGCATATTAGTTGCGTTAATTGATTGATAGCTTTCATATTTACGGTTGTATTTGCTCTTAAGAATATTCTTTTTGATCTACCCAGCTAGTGTTGTTGGCAGTCACTTTAAACTAGTCACTGTTAGAGAAATGCTCGTTTATATTCTTAATGATTCTTGTTGAGTTTTTTGTTGTTGCTACATTTTTTGCTATTTACTTGAATGCTGTTTTTTTTTGCTGCCTTTTGGCAACAGAGTTACCCACAGATACATCAGCATACAGTTTGTTGGTGCATACCTTTTCTTTATATAAATTAACACAAGCTAAAGCCCGAACCAAGTGAATTTTTGGCTGTGCTTAAAGCGTAATGAAATTTGCAAAATCCTTTGACGGCTTTGCGGTAGAAGTTGAATGCAAATTCACATACAGAAATACGCACACATACCTAAAAGCGCAAAAGATTTACCAACGATATAAGTTTCTCTCTCTCTTTGTGTTTAACATGTCTGCATAAAATGTCAAATATTTTTTCCTCTAAGCTGCCACTTTAAATTTACTGCTGCGCTTTTTGCTGCTTAACTAACTGCCACCACAGCTGACAGCTGTACGTAAACCTTATAAGAAAATATATAATACTAAACATTCACACTCTAGCATTCAAATAAAGAAGCTTTTTCCATTTTTCTAATCGTTTATTGATGACTTAAAATTGAGACAAACAAACTTTACAAATGCAGTTGCAGCCCTCAACAATGCTGTGCAAGTTAAGTGCTTAAAACATGTAACTTTTAACTATCCTATGAACTTTACTTTAACTGTATAAGGCGGGTATTTTGCAGTTGTTTATGTATGACTGTATAGGTAGTAGTAGTAGGCAAATGCAAATGTGGAAAAAGGTAAATCGAAGTTGTTAGTATTATGCAGGCATATAATTATTTGTTTTTTTTTATATTCCTCAAAAAGGCATTTTTAAGTTTATTATTTATTATAATTTTATTTCTCAGTTACGTTTAAGCGCATCAACTGTATATGTATGCGATGTCTGCGATGTTGAACAATATTGTATTTCGAGTTTTAAGCATATTTTCCATTTCTTTGCAGAGCAGCTCTCATTCGAGCACTCGCGATTCGAAGCAATGCAATTTCTTACATGAAAGGCAATTTGCTTAACAACAGCAACATTTTTATTGCGTTGCTGCCTCTCTTATGTCTGTCCAAAAGCATTGCTCTGTTGGTCATGTTGTAAGGATGCCTTCACGTTTTGGGGCCAAAATGAGAATTGAGTTTCATTTGCAAATGCTGCCCATACTCTATCCTCTCATGTTGTCTCTGTCACTTTTGTCTGTCTCTTTGCTCATTGCTAGCTGTACAGTTTTGTTGCTTTTCGTGTGGACACACACAAAAACTCTCAATTGCTTGCTTGCTGCCTGGGAAAAAAGTTGAGAGTGCATTTCATTTGCCTTGCTTGCTTGTTTTAGCTGTTTTGTTCGTTTCAAGCTGTAATTTGATTTGTTTGGTTCATTCTGCTGTTGCTCGGATCTGTTGGCGATTGTTGGCGTAGCTTTCGCTTTTGTATCTTTTTTTGTTGGTTTGTTTTCTGAATTGTGATGCCATGTGGCAAGTTGAAGTTGCTGCACTAATTAATTTTGCTGCTGTTGCATGTTGCATGTTGGCTGCTGTTCGGCCTTGTGGTAGCATTTCGTCCTTTTTGTCTTGTTGCATTGATTGAGCTTCAATTAGCTCCGTTGATCTGTCCATAAACGTCTCTAGCTCTCGTGTTTTACACTCATATACGGACTTGCCTATAACTCTTACTAGTTAACCTGCCAGGCAGCTGTCAATCTCGCTTTATGGTGCACTGCGCATGTGTCCTTGTCGTGGGTGATTTATTGCTTTTAGCCGTTGCTAAGCTCGATATTAATGTACTTCACTGTTAAGTTTAGCAGTTGTGCAAAACGCTACCAACAGATTAGCGTAGGCAATGTCGAAATTCTTATGCGTGTATGTATGCATGTGAGGATGTGTGTAAACGTGGGTGCTCGTAAATGTAAATGTCGATGTGCGTGTGTTTGGCAGCCTAATGAAGTTGTTAATGCGTAGGCTGACATGCATGTGTGAGTGTGTCCTTTAGTTAGCGTGCGACAGGAGAACTCGACTGCACATAAGCTCATCCAGCAATATACACAAACACTGTAAACAATGGAAGTTTTAATTAAATTCTTGGCAATTGCTTATGTTGCACACAAAATTGAACTAAGGCACATCCTTAGGAAAATATATTAATGTCCGTGTCATGGTGTCTGTCTGTCTTTGTGAACGCTTTTGTTTTCGACACCCGTAAAGCTAGAGATTTGAAACTTTGCAAATATCTTTGTGTATGAGCGGAACAGATTGGGTTTCTACGCCTACTGGCGCGCCGAAAAATCGATAAAACCGATAACTGATAATCGATAATCGATGAATCCACATATTTCCCGCATCCTTACAGCTAGAGTTGCCATAACAGTCTATCATCTACAGTTATTGTCCTAGAGCCACCCCAAACAGTCCAACCGCCACTTTTTCAGCTGGAGTCACCAAATATATCTCTCTGTATATATATCTATATATCTCTTAGTTTCGTAAAAAAAAACGAAATTTTAGAAAATACAATTTTCAAAAAATTATAAAGTTGTATTATTGTTGTAGTCACAAAAAAGCAGTTAAAGATTCAATATATTCACTGTGCATGAAAATCTATAAAGTTTATGCCTACGAGTATTTGTTTTTGTATGGAAGTATGTTTGTGTGTGTGTTTGTGTTTGTTTAACAGTCATCGCTTTAGCACCCTTTTGAGTGAGCTGTGAGGCCAACGTCTGATCCAATGCCCAGCGACAGGCATTGACGTTGATTATTAGCCAACGGCTGGACTCTGAATCAGGCAACAGGACGAACTTCCAGCTGGCCTGTAAGAGAGAGGAAGCGCGGGTTTTTAGTGAAAGTGACATTCATCTGGTTTATGTTATTCGTTTCGCTTTGTCTTTTTGTATTTCTTCTATTCTTCTTGTTTTTTTTTTATGCGTTGTCCGAAATGTGTGTTTATAGTTACGGCTTAAGTGTTTTCTTCTATTTTCTCCTACTTAGCTTACTTGGGCTTGGTTCAGTTTTGGCTCAATTTTTTCGCTGGTTCTTCGTTTATTTTTTATGTACACACTTGGATTGAATTGGATCGTAAAACTTGAGTTGTTGTTGGTGCTTAATCCTGCACTTGCATCATCAAGTAGCAACACACATAAATAAATCAACTCAACTTAACTCAAAGCCTTTAAAGACACATGACATATTGATATGAACTGACAGCCCTTTAAGACCAGAAAATCTTTGAATTAATTAAGAAATTATGCTTAAAAGCAAATAATGTTTACAGTTTTAACTTTATTTGTAGCTTAGAAGCTATCAGCTTAATTATTTGAGTCTGAGATGTTTGCATAGTTTTATTTCTTTGAACTTTTGACAGATTAAGTTACGCATAGTAAATAAGGGAAAGAGTATGTACTCTATATGTATTAAAGTTTTTTATATTAAGTCTATTAATATGTAAAGGAAGAAATTAGTTGCTAAAAATCCAAGGCCAACTAAACTGGGCAAGTAGCATAGACAAAAACAATCTGAGCTCAATTAAAAGTCAAATTGCCCGTGGATCGTATTTCAGAGCTAAGATTTTTTGCTTGTTCCTAGTCGAAAGACAATTGAGTTAAATGCCTGAGGTGTGCGTCAGCTGCACTTATTCCAGGGAATTAAATTACCGCTAATGAGTGTGCAAAAGAAGATAAAAAAGATGCTGCTAACAGGGTGTAGAGGTAACGCTTAGTTTGAGCCAGGCTAACTTAAACTTGGCTTAAATGACAACATTGCAGTTGATATTGTATTTTGCATGCCGTTGGCCCAGTTCTTGTTTTACTTTCGGCTTGCAGCAGCAGGAAATAACGAAAGCAGAACTGGGATGCTGTAAATGAATTAATTTTTCATTTATTTGCTCTAGGACGGAATGAATCTTTCACTTTCTATCTCTCTCTCTGTCTCTCTCTGGGCGGAGCCATTGCCGAGTGCAGGGCGCTTAATTAGGTAAGTGAAAGTGGCGCCAACGTCAAACAATTGAAGCTGTCAGACGCCAGCACAAGAAGAAGTGGGTCAATTGCCACAGGGCAGCGGCAACGGCAATGGCAATCCTTCTCCTGCCACACCCCATTTTACCCTACTCTTGCCCCAGTGCCACTTTTGACCCAGCAAACGTGCTCGAGCATATTTTAAAAGCGAAACAATGCGCCAAGTGCTGCATGGAGAGCATTTTAGCTGACAAGCATATATAGAGCGAGCGAGTTAGAGCGAGAGAGAAAGAGCGATTCAACTTCGGCTGATAAGTGCAGTCTAATTGAATTATGTGCTCAAATTCTGTTTCTGGTGCCTATCAAAGTGTAATAACAAAAGATGCACTTGCCTCTGAGAATCACTTCAGCTGCAGGCTATATTGCCTTATAAGTTGCCAGAGTCCCAGCCAGAGCCCTAAAAGGCTGATGTGTGTAATTGACAACGTTAAACTCACTTGACAGCATATCACACAGTCAAACACACCCACAGACACACACACACACACAAAAGTGGGCAACACTTGTTGTCTGTGTCATAAATATGAACTGGTTAAGTATCAATGACACTGGCTACAAATTAGCAAAACAATTCATTTATATGAAACTCGTAAGTCATTATCTAAACGTTAACGTATTTATAAGATTATAATTTAGGCGGAAATTAAAACCCATTTGTGGACAAGATAATGAAAACTAGTGAAAAAGAATACTCTGACACCAGTGGTAAAGAGTTTGCTCAGTACACCCCGGTAGCGGAATGGGTGGGCGCTATGTTTAAATGTCGTTTAAATTGATGAATTTAATGCAGATCTTTGGGAGATGTCACCAGCTATCTTTTGTTTCCAATGAATAACACAAAGTTTACCTTCAACGTATTTTTAATGTCTTCCACAAAGTTTTTAAAGTATAAACAATATATAAATCCACATTGAAGCATTTTTAAAGCTCAAATATAAAGCCAAAAGCCCTCCAGGTGACAATAAAACATTCAATTAAAACTTTTACATTTGGAAAAATGTTTTCAGCTCTTGTCATTTGGGATATGTTGCATGCTTTACAAATGAATATTAAGCATGTAATTCAAACGTGCTTTGATTCTCGACATTTAATTTAAATGTCAACGCTAAAAGATGAACTCGAAAATTAATTGTATTTATGGCCTGAAGCGGTGAATCACTTCAACATTATCCCTCTTTTAGCTCTTAAACATCGTTGAAATTTTATGTGTGTCAAGAAACGGGAAGAGAGAGAGAGAGCAAGAGAGAGAGAGAGAGAGAGAGATCTGCACTTAATTTGCAGCAACAAATCTTATCAATAGGCAACATTAAACCAAAATGGAGCTGAACTTTGACATCGAATTCAAGGAGGCTTCTCGTCGGTTGATCTATGTGGCACACTCGTAAAGCCCCAAAACTGTCAATAAAAATAACATCGAGCAGAGTCGACTTACTGTTAATTTATGTACCAGAAATTTTGTTACTTTATTTGCCGAGTAGAGATTTTTAGTGCGCCATGTCTGCCGTCTCGCATTATGTTTTATGTATTACGTATAATGCACACACACACACACACACACGCGACTATCTCAAGCACTTGAGAGCACATCTCGAGCTTACAAGTTCAAGAACCAAGGTTAAGGCGACGACTGTCGACAACAACACAAAAAGAGCATCAACAAAAAGAGAACATTAGACATCTTTTGTGGGCTCTTAGTTCGTTGAGACGCTACATATGTATCTCGAAATAGACAGGTAAAACTCATACATAAATAGCCTTGGCTGGTGCCAGATTTATGCATGCAGTTGGTTTATTGAAAGTCGAAAGGCGGTTTAGGATGCAATAAATATTTTTACGCTTTTGTCAGCCCTTACTTTTTATGGGTTATAATTGTTAAGTGTGAAACTTGGGTCCTTAACTACATTAAGTATCTTGGAACCAGAAAATGTTTGAAATATTCAAAACTTAAGATATAAGTTGATAAAATTAATTATAATAAATTCAAGACGATTTAGAGTATTGCGAAGCAATAAAGCTTCATTAAGAAAAGAAGTTTAAGTTCAAAGAACTTTTCTTCTAAAAGTTACTAAAAGTGTTTCTATATTTCGTTTCTTGATCAATATTACAATGTTATTAAGGTATACCAAAGTCGGCTAGCTGACTTTTCTAAGCATTCTTACTTTGCTTTATTTAAGATTCGTGTTTTTTTTATTGTACTCGACATGCGATACGCGCAAATCGCCCGCTGTCTGACATCTGACAGCTAACAGCTAAGAGTGTCCTGTCTTATGTTTATCGTCTCATAGCTTCTGTATACTGTCCCCACTCCCTGCACTACGCTGTCAAATACACTCATAACTAAGAGAGTGCTTGGGGCTGATGTATGCGTAAATCGTGGCACATATATAAACGTATATATATTTTAATAAATACATCTAAAATATAGACGATGCCTAAAAACAAGCCCTCAAATTGCACATGGAAAAAAGTTTTTTTTGATGCATTTAAAACTTCTTGATTATGCGAATCCCAAGCTATCTATCTATGTGTGTGCGTGCGTGTGTGTGTGTGTTTGGCTGACAAACTAACCCAAATGTACGAGCTTGTAACTAACATCATTTCCCTGCGGGCAACGTTAATTTAAACTTGCTTCCAAGCATACTTTCAAGGCGGAACAGATACAACTACGTTGCAGTTAGGCATATGCTAACTGGGAGCATTTCTTAATCCCAGTTTCAGCGCCCAAGATAAACGCCATATGAAAACAAAATTATATCTTACTAATATTCTTGTTCGGTATTTGATTTGATTTTTGTTAAAGTGACGTAGTATTTGGAAGGTACTATCTCAATTCTTGTTTGTTGAAAAGATAATCAGTTTCAAGCAAAAAAAAGCGGGAAACATTCAGCAAAATTCTAGATTGAATTCGAAATGAAACAAAGCTTAATGCTTCAGGCCTTAACTTACCTTTTTCTGAGTTTAATATCAATAACTTGCAACCTTACCTTACCTTTCCAGCCAGTTTTTAGTAAGATGCACTGGCTTCGTAACCACGCCCCTCTTAGCGCTTGGGTCTGCAGTGAGCAGCTGTATTTGGTAGCTGGCTCTGTATGTGAATCTGTTTCTGCATTTGTATCTGTATCTCTATCTGGATTTGATTCTGTCGTCTAATTGGCCTTTTTATGCACACGAGCACACACTCGACATCATTTCTATTTCCAGGGCCATTTCCGTGCCAAAGCAGTTTATCACTAACTATGCACATTCAGGCTCGTCCTCGGTCGCGTCCTGTTGCTCATCCTGTTGCCTGCAGCACGTTGCCTGCTGCCGTTGCAACTGCAACCAATTCAATATTACGTATACGTCGCGTGTCCCGCTTCAGCCCTCAAAACAGCTGCAGGCTAACGACGCTGCTTGACAAAACGTGAGCCACTCCACATAAAGTGTGTGTGCTCTTCCACATCCACAGCCTTTCGTCCAGCCTACAGCCTGCAGCCTGCTGCCCGCATCCACATCCAGCCCCAGTTTCAGCTTCAGTTCCCAAGCAATGTCCCTGCCCGCTAATGGGGGCCACCACCACACAGTGTTCCAGCATCGCGACGCGCTTAACTTGTCGGCTTTAAGTGTCAGCGTTGAGCATCGTTCAGCTTTTGAGCCCATTCTGCCTGTTTCTTTTGTCTTTTTCCCTCTCTTTCTTCGGCATAGGAAACCACTCTCCTTCTTTGTCTCTTTCTCAAAATGATACTGCTGTGGTGCGTAACGCGAATGGCGTTTTATTAGCTACATCAGGCACCGAATTCAGTTCGCTTGACGGTTTCTTATAGCATGTTGTTTTTGGGTTTTTTCGGTTGTTTTTTTCGGTGCCAGTTAACTTAATTGGCAAAAAATAGCAATGCATCGAGTTATATAGTAGCTACCAATTTAATCGTTAACTTAATACATTAAAGAGTTAACAAATGTAAAGTGCAATGTTTTATGCATTAAAGAGTTAACAAATATAAAGTGCAATGTTTTATGGCTTTTAGAATTGTTTTATTTATTTATTCATTGTCAACTGCGAACTGGCGACACGAAAGCAAAATTAATTCAAACTAAAATATAGTTAAAGTAATTAAATTAAATTCAAAGTATAAAATTACATTTAAAACTGAAAGTAAATTCAAAATTTAGGTAAAAGTTAAATTCAACTCTCTAGGCAATTCAACAAGAAAATTAGTGGTCCAACATTTGTTGCGTGGAATGGGAAAAGCCCAGAAAAGCCAAATCAGACCAGCGTGAGATTAGTAGTTAGTGGTTTCAATTATATAAAAAAGTACTGGAATTTATGCCTCTAAGGAGTAAAGAGAATAAAGCTTGTTATAGTGAGAGCATATAACACGAAATGGTAAAAAGTTACGGGAAGATCTAATTAGGACAGTTAATTTTATTTGACTCAGAAGAGCTGATGAGTCGATTTCACCCTTAAGAAGATGAGTAATGAATAATACTCCATGCATAGCTCTACGGTTAAATATGGAGGGAAGATTTATTAAAAGAAGTCTACTTTAATACGGGGGTAAGTCAACTCCAGGAACCCATTTAAAGCTTCAATTCAATCAATTCTAGCTTGGTGAATCCCGTATTGCTGGGCACACTCACAATCAAGTAGTGAGCAGTGAAGGGTACTTTTACAAAAAGACTAAGGCCGACAACGCACCCAAATCCGGCTGTAGAAAGTTACTCAGAGAAGCATCATTATAGGTTAAACCTAGCATCAGCAAACTTATTTAACCGAGAGTTAGTAAGAACAGCTTGAAGATCGTTAGTAAACACAAACACAAACACAAAAACTCATAAAAGTAGGTTTGGATGCAGGTGATTTAAAAACAGTTTTGTGTGTTCGATTTCTCAAGTACTCCGAAAGCCGTGATAAGAATTTGACTGGAAATCCAATCAAGTATAATTTTTGAAGCAACAGATAATGACATACAGAATCAAATCACGCAAAAACAAAACCGTCACCAACGAAAGAATGTAATATATTTCAAGTAATATAAAATATAATAATTACATAAATTAGTTTTCCTCATAGAAACTTCCGGCAACAAGGCAGCATAATCAGCTGTGAATGACAGTGGTTTTTGCCAGTTGATGTGACAAATATACATTCTATAATTTTCTAACTGTTCTCAAAAACAAAATTCAAAAGGCGACCAGCTATAAAATATGCATTCGTTACTAAATTTATAGATTCGCAGCCTACTGCGAACATGCCAACATGTATTACTTTATCTTTCATATGCTCTCTTCCCGCTGCTAAATTAAAGGGCTCAATATTAGAAATTCTTAAGGCTGCCCAAGCACAATTGAGAAAAATAAGGCGACACCCTCATTAAATGCTGTTGTCGATGACAACAGAAACTGATGAAAAGCCAAAGAAAGGCCAAAAACTTGAGCGCTGGTTGTTCATTGTTCAACAATTAAAAGGCTGTTGTTCATTTTTATGGAGTAACGCCTTCTGCCTCCTGCCATTGCCAAGACTCTATGCCAGTGCCAAAGCCGCCAGACGCCACTGAAGTGTCGGAAAAGGCGTCGTCCTAAAGACGCCATTGTTGGCATTACACAAAAAACAAAAACAAAAGCCAGCGACAACAACAGCAATAACAACAGAAACAAAGCGAACGATTAAGCAATTTGAGCCTTAAAGTGTTTCACTGACAGATACCGTGTTAATATATGTTTTATTGGTTTGAATTAAACTATTTTTGAAGTATTTTTAAGGACTCTGGTCATAAATATTACTATATTTGTACATTTGCTTACACATTTTTACACATTCGACAGCTCATAAAAACCCTAAATTCAGTTCTTACTCTTTTGCCTTACACACTACTATACCTTATTTGATAATTTTGTATGATAAAAAGGGTATAAGGAACATCATCAAAAATATGAGGAACGAGAGCAAGCAACTTGTCGTTTAGTTAGGCCACTGCCACGCCCGCTAACCGTATGGCCAACGCCTGCAGCTCGAGTGTGTGTGTGTGACGCACATAATGAGTGCCTGTTAAACAGTACCTCGGACCTCGAGCCCCGACCTATCCCCCGTCCATACATTATTCACTACTCAACTTCCACCCTGTGGAGCGCAAAATGTTTATGAATATGATGAAATAATTAAAAGTTGGCGCCAATTTGAGGGGCGGCTTTCGTTTCGTTTTGTGTCGCGTTGCTGACGCAATGTCAACTTTACAAAAGACAAGCAACGCCTACACTTATTAGAACACCACCAGCATCCCCTTTTTTGCAGGCGCCCCTTTGCTTTACATTGTTTGCTTTTGCGTTTGGCACTTTCGTGGCCTTTGGCTTTGAGGCCTTTTTGGGACAACTCGTTTTTTAGCCTTTGGCAGCGTCACCTAAAAATAAAAATGTTAGAAACTTTTTGGTCGTCTTATTTTCATATTTTTAGGTTTTTCTGTATTCTTTCGTTTTCTCCGACGTGTTTTGGCAGCTTAGCAGACTTTTGCTAAGCTTTTTGCTCCGCAATTTTAATATATTTGTAATTGTTTGTTTTGTTTTTCATAATTAAGAAAACATTAGTTAAGACACGGATCTCGCTTAAAATGAGGCTTGCTGATGTTGTTCTTTGTTGTTCTTGCTTTAAGGCTAGACGTCGCATTTGCTGTTGAAGAATGTGAGTGTTTGGTTTTGCTGAAAAGCATTTGGTGCTATCCATCCACAATTGCAATACGCCGGTTTCTAGGTGATAGTATCTCACACACACACGCACACACATATGAACACTTGAATGTATAGCTGACTGCATTCAAAGGATAATTATGTGCACATTTATCCTGGGCCAAGTCTCTCTGGGTAGCCACTCAAAGTGCACTGGCGCAGCGCTGTGTCAACAGCAACAGCAATAGAAGCGGCTGAAGCAACAGCAAAAACAACAACAGCTAAAAAGTTTATTTGCTGCAAAGCAGCCTCAGAGTCAAACACAAACAGGGAAATGCGCTCAGCATTTGGTTCAATGAACCTCAATGCGTTGGTAGACAGGCTGATGAGGGTAGCAGGGTGATGCAAAAGGAGCTACAGTTTGAAAAAAATATGAAAGGATTACGAAATGTATATATTGCAATTTAGAATAAGATCCTCAACTTGACAGTTGACTTATGTTAAAATATTTGATGTATTTTTTAAGGTACATTAAAGTATCTTTTATATAAGTTTTACATTTATGCTCTGGCATACCAAATAACTGTTGGAATCCAGAAAAATCTTAGGAACTTCATTGTCTAAACACCTTAAAAATATGTTGAAACAAATTGCTAAGCTTAGATTGTTGGATTGATCAAAGTGACGTTGTTTGGACGAGGATCATTTAAATAAATACTCGTAATTGCCTAGCTAAAAATTCATAAACTAACATGAAAAAAAACACTGACTATATGATTAGGTCCGATAGTAAAGTCTTTTATGTAGTTTCTTTTAGTGCATCATTTGCTCGGCTTAGTTGAATTGCAATCTGAAGCAACCAATTTGCCAGTTGGCAGTCTGAAGCGCTTCAAGTTTTGGACCATGTTGTAACGTGTCTGTTGCTCTTTGTGGCCATAAAAAACGACAGCAGCTGCTGTCAAGAGTTACGATGAAGACAACGACGACGACGACGACCTGTCCTGTGCAGTGTGTGCGAGTATAATATATTTTTCAGGGTTCTGTGGCATATGGCTGGGAGATAATTTCAGGTAGGTCCCACCACAATGAAATCTCTTTCCCCAACCACATGAGAAGTTTCGTCTTATAAATTTTAAGGGGCAACTTGAAACTCGAATTTGTTTTATTTCTTATGCGAGCAACGCAACTGAAAAGTTTACAACATAATCCAAAAGTCCACAAAAGGAGTAAAAAGCCGGACCCGGAACAACTTGCGATGCTGCTCCCGTCCTATCCGCCTCCTATAGCGCCCTTCCCAGCTGTCTGGCTGTGTGTCTCGTGTGTAGGTGTAGCTATAAGTTTTCTTTTGCCAGTTGCCAGTAGCCTTTTCAATGTTAAGGGAGGCCATGACGAATGTGTTTTGGGCTTACTTTTTCTTGTGTTGCTGTTTTTCTTTAAGGCTACAAACTGCGACAAACTTAGATCACAAATTGCAGCCGGAGGCTTGGGCATGTCTTGGTTTGGTTTGGCACTTTAAGGCAAAGTGAAAGTCAAAGGGGCCAAAGACGCCAGATAGCATCAAAACATGTCAATTTACAGGCGAATGCATCCAAGAAATGTTTCGTTGTAGCCCTTGATGGCGGCGCTGAAATGCCAAAGATTTTCATCCAATTTGCAAAAGTGGCGCGTCGCGTTACGAATACGCCACGTGCGTCAGCGTTAGCATCAACATCGACTTTCCACCTCCAATTCCAGTTCTTCCCCAGCTGCCGATTTGCTTGACTTTACCCGGTGCGACATGTGAGCTTTGGCTGAAAGGGCTGCTAAAAGTTCAGGTATGTTTGATGGTGGAGAGCGGATGGAAGGAAGGAAGGGAACTGAATGGAGTTTTGTGTGATAGGGGAGAAGCACGTGCCCGCTGGCAACTCAGACATTACAGCATTACGCGCTTTCCAATTCACCTGTGAAAATCATTTGCTCTCTTCCTTTTGTTGCATTTTTTGCTTTGAAGCAACGTGTGGATTTTACTTTTATTATTCGCCATGCTCTAAAACTAAGCTATAAAATACGGGCAATATTAGATTGGTGGAAGATAATCAAATCAAGCTGCGTAAATAGTAACATTTTTCAACCAGGTTTCCAACTACATGCATTTTGTTTTTCTAAAATCATAGTATGCTTTTAGGCTTTGTATGTAAATTTAAATTATTTCTTCTTAGTTATTAGCCGTTAGGTGTTGTTTACAAAGCAAAGCTTGTTTAATGTTGCTGTTTTAAACTATAGGATATATACTAGGTGTCCAATTTCCCTTTGCTGATTTATTACTGCGGATTTACTCGTAGAGCTATTGAATTTCGAACTTTACCTGATGCCTACCAATCTCGCAGGGCGACAACTAGCAGAAGTCAGCTCCAATTATTGTTTTTATATTGTTATCGTATTGTAAATGTTATTGTTATTCACTATAATGTTAATTTCTATAATTGTTTTAGCTACACCAAAGAGGTGGAATGTACAGACGCCAAGGTCACAAAGGAGTGTTTGGCCTACCCCGTCGCCTTAATAAATAATAAGTAAAATAAAAAATTTATATATTTATTAAAATTGCTTTAAATACAGGGTATGTCTGGAGCACACCATAAGCCTTTTGCGGGATCTTTTTTGTTTTCGTTATTCGTTTTGTTGTTGTTGCTGATGTTGTGTACTTTTTTTGTGTGTGTTGAATTTTCCTTGTCAAACGTGACAAGCATTAGCTATAGAAGCTGCCTACATAAAATGCGAGTATGTCTTCATAAACAGAACTCACTATACGAGGCATTAAAGTCAATACTAAAGGGGTGCGGAGGGTAGCGCAACGTGCGTAGTTTGGCATATCAGTTGGTTGCCAATTTGTAAATCGTTACTAAACAAAAGGGGATGAAAAGTGTAACGGCTAGAGCTGAAACTAAAACCAAAGGGTTTGACATAATCTGGCTTTAAATGTATATGTATAAGAAACGTAAATATATATATAAGTGTATATGAATAAACTCCCTTTTTACATGAATTGTGTAAAAAAAAAGTTTTGTACATCTATCAAAAGCGATGAAAAGCCACAAAGCACAAAGTGACTTTCCATGTTGAACCCAAGACAGACTTTTGCTTAGAATCCACACATATGCCAAAGTCACATATTGTTTTTCTGTGTTTGTAGTTGTTGACTGCCTTGAGCAGCATGCAAATGGAAAATAGGAAATGGGAAATGGGGTGAACGCAATCGAAATTAAATGACTTTTGCTTATTGTGCAATCAAGAATTACTACAAAATAAACTACAATTGAGTCGCATTTACATTTCATTGAATAAATTGCAGAAAATTCACACAAATACACTCACATTCACACTTATATATACATATATATTCACAATACTTGAGTACTCGAATGCGTAAATAAATGCCATAACATTTTGCTTCTCACTTTTGCGCTTGGGGAAGCTCTTCCCATTTCTATTTCCATTTTCAATTCTAAAAGTTCTTGATGGGAGGAATCACATAAAAATACAAACACCCACACACTCAGATACTGTGTGTCTGCGTGCGTGCAACTTTCAAAGCTAAACAAATGAAAAAACATTTCCAACTTTATTAAAATTGTTTTTTCCAAAAATGTTTGCATCAAACGAATTGTTTCTGGTTGCTCTAACTACTGTTGTTGATGCCAAATTTGTTGCGGCAATTGAGTCAACTTATTATTAGCATTATCACCTCTCGATTTCCAACCTGGCAGCAGACAACGATGAGCTGTAAAAATTGCCAACGTCTCGTTGCGTATTGGGGACAATAAAACCAAATAAAAAATGCAAATTACTTTCGACGCATTGAAGTGAAAATGGCGTTGAAATTGAAAACCCAACATGGCCGCGACAAGAGTGTTGCGCTATGAATACAGATCTACACACACACACACACACACACATACACACACACACGCCGTGTGGTGGCGGTGCATAGAATACCACCTCAGCCGGCCACGGCTTGTCGTAGGAGGTGACTTAAATGGCATCAAGACCTAGCCCAGTACGGTCTTGATTAGGACACTGGACGCAAAGGGAAGGATTTGACGACAAGGGCTGACAGCGTGCGGTATTCTGGCATGTTAGTAAGCGGAGTGAAATCTTGCCGAAACCACTGCCAGGCTAATGCCGCAACTGCCTCCGTCCCGTTAAAACCTTGGCAGGTCTCCAAGTACGATCGTTGGACCGTCCCCATTCAGTTGGGCGCACAAGCTCAGATGTAACATTCCTGACTAGCGCGGATCCGGCTCTGAACAGACGACCCCATAAAGGCGTCTGTCAACCCTCGCATGGCCTCCCTGCATGCATAGACAACCATGGGATCACTAAACGCGATTGTGCTACGACCAACGATAACGGCTTGGAGTTGGGACCCAATTGATTATGAACCCCACTAACAAAAATGATGATGGTATGGCGGAGGAGAACAACGGGACAGAGAGCCAAACGTTTAGGAGGAGCAGTAAGCTGCTAAGGTCACCGGTGCTCGGGAACGGAATTAGACCAACGGCCGAAGGAGGGCTAGGAGCAGAAGCGGCTGTACATGCGAAGGGTACGGAGAAACCCATGGAGCAGTCGAGTAGCGGCCCACTGCTGGACCTCGGAAAAGAGATAAGCAAGCTCGTGGAGATGATGGAGAAGGGAAAGCGGCGATCGATCCACCAGCCTACGAAAGATGCGATAGAGAACATCAGGGCGCTCTTCGAGCTGGTGGCCATCAAGATGCACGACGACGGAGCTAAGGCGGTGATAAGAGCGAACCAGTCCTCGCAAACATCACCACTCTTCAAGATGACGGTGGAAGCAAAGCGGAGACAAGGGCCGGGAGCTGGCACACCAGGCAGTAAGAAGAGAAGGGAAGGGAATGATGCAGGAATCGAGGAGACCCCATCTGCCAAAGTGGTAACCAACCCCGAGGAGGCCACACCAGCACATGGTATGCCTGTGAGGAAAGAGGCTGCATGGAAGAAGGTGACATCAAAGCGCAAGCCGCCCAAAAATAAGAAGGGACTGACGGATAAGATAAGGCCGGATGCAATAGTCATCAAGACGAAGGGAGAAGCCAGCTATGTGGACATTCTACGGAAAATTAAGGCGGATGAAAAGCTGCAGGGCTTAGGAGACGCAGTGTCAAGAATAAGGAGGACCCAAAAGGGAGAGTTGCTCCTGCAGCTCACCAAAGCAGGAGGCGCAGCTGACAACTATAAGAGCCTGGTTGAAGAGACACTGGGAGAACAGGTGGAGGTCCACACCCTTTCGCATCGGGTGGAAATCGAGTGCCGCGACTTGGACGAGAGCACCACCAAGGAAGAGATATGCATGGCGTTGAAGAACCAGCTGATGATTGAGGTGGAGGTAAGGGATATCTACCTGAGGAGTGTTTATGGGGAGACCCAAGCCGCAACGATCAGGATGCCAGCCGAGAGCGCACGCAAGGCGCTAGAAAAGGGATTGCTGAAAGTCGGCTGGGTGAGGTGCAGGCTGAAAGAGCGCGTCGCGGTGGTCAAGTGCTTCAGATGCCTACAATTTGGACATATGGCCCGCAACTGCAGCAGCGAGATTGATAGATCAAAGATGTGCAGGAGGTGTGGTCAGGAGGGCCACATAGCCAAGGATTGTCGGAGCGACCTTCAGTGCATGTTCTGCAAAGATATGAACAATGAGTGGAGGCACGTGGCGGGAAGTGGGCGTTGTCCACTATTCAGGAAGGCTCTTCAACAGCCAAAATGAATTGTGTTCAACTGAATCTTAACCACTGCGTCGCATTGATTTGCGAGCCGTATAGGAGGATCCCAGGGAACGGATGGGCAGTCAGCAAATGCGGGAAGGCAGCTATATGGACAGTAGAGTCACCACCACAGGACGTGAATGGGAGGAGTGAGGGATTTGTGCGGGCAAAGCTCAAAGGCATCACCTTTTACAGTTGCTACGCACCACCGAGCTGGGATCTTGGTCGCTTCCAGAGCATGGTATCAAGCCTGGTGGAGGACGCACGCGGAAGGACCCCCCTGGTCTTAGCGGGCGACTTCAACGCATGGGCGCATGAGTGGGGAAGTAGGCTGACGAATGCCAGAGGAGCCTTCTTGGTGGAGTCCCTAGCACTGCTGGACGTAGTCTTGGCCAACGATGGGTGCACGGAGACATATCACAGGGCTGGAGGTGGATCAATTATTGATTTAACGTACCTCAGCAGTTCTCTCTGTAGAAAAACGAAGTGGAGGGTGGGTAGTGAATTCACGCATAGTGATCACCATGCGATTCACTACAGGATTGGAGGCGTGAAGAGGCAGCCACCGAAACTGACAGGCCCGAAATGGAAGGACAGCAACCTGGATGAAGAAACGTTAGCGGAGTTCGTACGGAACGCTAATTGCTCACCCGCACCGGGGGAGAGCAAGGCGGACAAGCTCTCCAAGCTCATAGACGAAGCATGTGACTGCTCCATGCCAAGAAGAAAACCAAGCAGAAGAGGAGCACCCTGCTACTGGTGGACTGAGGAGATAAGAATACTGAGGAAAGAGTGTCTGCGAACGAGAAGGCAATCCCAACGGGCCAGAGGACACCTGAACCAACGATCCAAGGAGGAAGTGTTTAAAGTGGCGAAACGTGCGCTTAAACAGAGCATCAAAGCCAGTAAGAGGGAGTGCTTCCGGAAAATTTGCGACGAATACGGCCTACAAAGCGGTGACTAGGAGGTTGAGAGGTCAGACCACGCTGCGCGTGACATGCCCAAGACTGCTGGGCACTATCATGGAGGCATTATTTCTTCACGATCCGGTGCGACGTGTGCAAGAGCAGGGGCATCACGTTGGTCTGCCTGAACCTGTACGACCGGAGGAAGTGATCTTGGCAGCGGGCCAGTTTGGCGACAGGAAGGCACCGGGCCCCGACGGCGTCCCCAACAGTGTCCTGAAGAGGATCTCGCTGGTAAGACCGGACATCATGGCAGAGGTTTACAACGAGTGCTTGCTGGAGGGAGTGTTTCCAAAGCAATGGAAATGGCAGCGCCTTGTACTGCTGCCCAAGGGGACGAAGCCCGTGGAAGAACCCTCAGGCTACCGCCCAATATGCCTGCTGAGCACGGTGGGTAAAGTATTCGAGAGGATAATCTACGGTCGCTTGCTGAAAGTAGCCGAGGAAAATGGAGCACTTTCGGAGCACCAGTTTGGCTTCCGAAAAGCCAGGTCAACGGTGGACGCAATAGAGATGGTGGTGGATATAGCTTCAAAGGCAATCGCAGGAGCAAGATGGCGATGGGGGACGAAGGAGTACTGTGCGGTGGTAACGTTGGACATAAGAAACGCGTTCAACACGGCCAGATGGTCACGGATTCAGGATGTGCTCGCTTGAATAGGAGTTCCGGACTACCTCCTACGAATAATCAGCAGTTATCTGTCGGAGAGGGTGCTCGAGTACGACACGGGCGATGGCTTGAAGCGGCACAACGTTACGGCGGGTGTTCCACAAGGATCGGTCCTCGGACCACTCTGTTGGAACTTGATGTACGACGACGTCCTGAGACTGCAACTTCCAAATGGGTGCAGACTAATCGGTTTCGCAGACGACCTAGCGCTTGTGGTAGTGGCCAAAAAGGTCGAGCAGGTGGAAGCGGCCGTTAGCGCGGCAGCCGACACGATCGCGGAGTGGCTCGAGCTGGCCGGACTGGAACTAGCATGCCATAAGACGGAGGCAGTGCTCATTACGAGCAGGAAGGTGTTGGAGTTCGCTACCTTCAGAGTGGGCAATGCGCTCGTGAAGTCGAAGGAAGCCATTAAGTATCTCCGTGTCATGGTCGACAACCGATTGAACTTTGGAGCTCACATCAGGTATGTCACAGGAAAGGCGCTAAGGACGCAAGCGGCACTGGCAGGCATGCTGCCGAACATTGGAGGACCGAAAGCAGGTAGAAGACGACTGCTGTCACAAGTAGTTTCGTCTATTCTACTGTATGCAGCGCCTATATGGGCATCAGCGGTGACCACAAATAATGGCATGAAGAAGAGGCTGGCGGCGCCATACAGGCTTTCGGCGCTACGCGTAATATCTGCGTTCAGGACGGTTTCCGAAGACGCAGCCCTGGTGCTGGCTGGGATGGTGCCGGTGGACATCCTGGCTGAGGAGGCGAAGAGGATCCGCATAGCACGGCGAGACACGGGCGTGTCCGCTGCAGAGGCCAAGAAGGAGGCAAGACAGGAATCCCTGATCAGGTGGCAGAGAAGGTGGGATGCGGCCAGCGGAGGTAGATGGACGCACCGCCTGATCCCAGATGTCAGCGGTTGGCTTGGCCGCGGAGTTGGACAGGTGGACTTCCACCTAACGCAATTCCTCACGGGCCACGGAGGATACAGGAAGTATCTCCACCGCTTCAAACACGAGGACAGCCCGGTGTGCCAGTGCGGCCAAGGGGAGGATGAGGACCCGGAGCACGTTCTGTACAGCTGCAGACGATACGCTGGAAGAACAAGAACAGTGCCATCAACGGAGAACTTGCTGAAGTTCATGCTGGAGTCGGAGGACAACTGGGAGAGTATGCGTCAGCTCATAATAGGCATCCAGATTAATCTGAGACGATGTGAGAAAGAGCGACGTGAAAGGTTGTTAGCCTAAGCAGGCTACCGCCCCCCGCGAAGTAATACTTTGCGGTGGATCCCGCGGGGGATGCGGTGTGTGTGGGGGGGTGAGTTTAGTACGTAGGCGTCGACGGTGTCGATGAGTCGTGCATATTGGTGGACCGCCAATATCTTTTGGATTCTCACCTCCCGGCGGCGAACAAAAAAAAAAAAAAAAAAAAAAACACACACACACACACACATCTATAGATATATTTACTAGTTGTGCTTTAATGAACAGAAGAACCTAACTACAACGCCTGACCTAAGAGCTTAGAAAAACAATTTAGAATAACTGAATGAAAATGTAGTATTTATAGTAAGTGATTAACTGACAAGCTTATAAGTTATTTACAAAATTACGTCCAATACTTTTTTTTTTCTATGAGGGACTTTACCAAGTCCATAAATATTTAAAACTTAGGTAAGCCATATTAACTTAATATATTGGAAAGAGTTCAAAGAACAGCAGCTTAGCTGTATCAAATATCATGAGAACTGTGGGAAATAGCCAAACAGCAACCAAAGTCAAATGTTCACGTCCAGTTCTGGTTGATACTTTTCAAAGAGCTTTCGTTTACACTTTTTTGAGTGGTCCATTCAGTTTTTTTTTTTTTTAAATTGCAGCACCCGTAACTATGGAGGCTCATAAAGTATGGGCGCAGCCAGAACTGTTGAACAACTCTACTCGTCGATGGTAAACGGTTTAGCTACGCCCATCTAATCAAAAGCCGCAGCCATAAATAAACGGGAAAAAGGTGAAGTGTAAATTGCTGAAATATGAATGCGACTTACAGAGGCAGGAGTGCGGGTGTAGGGGCAATGCCCAGTGCCTTTCCATTATCGATGCATTGGCGTGTCCAGGGAGCGCTATGACACAGAAAACTACGTGTCGGGCATGCGAAAGTTAGAAGAACAAAATAAAAGTAAAATGAATGAATAAAAACGCTTTAGCTCGGATTCTGCAGAGTGCGTATATCGCTCGCCAATGGTCAATGGATATTTGGTAAGCATTTGGCAGTGGGTTTTGTGGTTTTTGAAATTGCACGCATTTGATTGCGTTATTGAAATTGTATGTGGCTTCATTACTAAAATGCTCTGTGTGAGGGGTGCGGTAGTGTTGCGTGTGGGTCCACCGCATTAAAGAATTCAATTATAAATGAATTTCACCCAATAGCGTCTGGTATGTTTAGCATCCGGAATTAAGAAGTGCCCCTTGCAGCTGTTTGCTGGCTTATGAATATAAATCTGCTACCTGTGCTCGCAGTTTTGTCTGGGTCCACACAATTTAGTTTAATTGCCACGTGGGGCTTGAGAGCACCAGACACAAAGTTCAGTGCCACAAAATAGATGCGAGGGTGGGCTGGGACTTGGGATTAGTGGCGACTGTTGATAAATGTTGACTTAATGTCTATTGCGTGTTTACATTCTGAGCATGATACTGCTTTAGCCTCAATCCCATTGGGTTGCTTTTAATCAACGACTGTTGCTTAAGTGCTTTCTAATCCTTAATACCAAACAAAAAATACTGCGTAAAACAAAGCTGTTTTGAACTTAACTTGATGCTATTGCATCCATACTTAGCAGTATTCTTTAAGGTATTCAAATAAAAAATTCGTTTTGCCGCGCAGTTTGCGATCTTCAATTAACACTGTGGCAACTTTTAGCCATCTTACGATGGTTATTATCGATATCGCTTAACCGTTTCGCGGCGCGATACTAGCAGCTGTTTTTCCCGATTCGACAGTGACCAATCGAAGAACTTTGTGCTAAGTAGGAAAATTACTGTATTAAACTGATTTATTTTGCTTTTCAATAGATAGTACGTAATTATTGTATTTGCATAACAATTAATTGTGTTAGGTACCACTAAAGTTGGATTTTGTCCATTACTTAGCCGCTTGCCAATCAATCTAACTGGATAGTTTGTTATATCGTTTCCAATAAGTTGCAATGGCTTTTCGACGCTGCCACTTAAATCCAAAAAAGACGCTTTTCTTGCTCTGCGATATTCAGGAAAAGTTTCGTCCCAGCATGCCGCTCTTTGATAATATGGTCAAAAATGTGGACAAACTGGCAAGTGAACTTTGTAGTTAATTAGTTAATATCTTATCTTAATCGGAAGATTAAAAACACATTTGATTTGTAGACCAAGGCGGGCAAAGCTCTTGATGTTCCATTGATTGTAACGGAACATTATCCGGAGAAACTGGGCAAAACTGTGGCTGACCTGGATGTGTCGCATGCCAAGGCCGTTATGGGTAAAACTTACTTTAGCATGATGACGCCTCAGGTTAAGGATGCCATTAAGGATATCTTTGGAGACAAACCAAAGGATGTGGTGCTCTACGGTCTCGAGGTGATTTACACCATACGATCAATGATCATCGTTCTAATACTAAATCCAAGCCATTTTACAGTCGCACATTTGCGTAGAGCAAACAGCTATTGATCTGCGGGAACAGGATATTAATGTCTACATTGTTGCTGATTGCTGTTGTTCTCGTCTTAAACAGGATCGTGATTTGGCTCTGGACCGTTTGCGGCAAGCAGGCTGTGTGATCACAACCAGCGAAAGTGTTATCTTCGATCTGGTGCGTGATAAGAACAATCCAAAGTTTGATGTTGTGCGCAAACTGGTGAATCCACTCTCGCTAGACATGGAGCTGGCTCGCGAACCTTCCAAGCTGTAAAGCATCCTTTTTATTTACTTGTATAGTTGCATTTAAAGTAAATCTTCTTTTCGTTAAAACTTAAATGCCTTTTTTTAAAATAATTTTTGACATAGAATTTAAGAACAAAGAAGAGTTAATAATTAAAATCAGTTTTGTACGAGCAATCAGCTAAAAATCAGGTTATAGATAAATACTTTAAAAAAATGTGTATAATTTTAAAGGTCATACCGTTTAACAAATTTCTTGTAAACATCAGATTGCTTTTGAAAAAGTTTGACAACACGAAAAATATTATTTATTTTGTAATACGAGTAATTAATCTGCCATTAGTTAGATAGTTTAAAAGTTTCAAAATCTTATAAAATTTGATTGTCAAATCAATTTAAAGCTCTAACGATGACCAACAAGATATGCATGCGTGATTAAAATCGTTACAGCTATGACAAAGTTAGGGATGAGGAAAGACCCGGATAAGCCCTATGCATCCCATTTGGGATTTTGATATTGCATTAAGTTGTTGCTTAATGTACATGTTCAGCATGGGTGTCCATTCAGAGAGCGAACAATGGAACCTCACCGCATTTGAATGTAACACTTACAATGGCATCCCTTCCGGCTCTCCGCACCATCAACCCAACATGACAATGCGTATTCTATGGACTCGTCTGAGTGGAATGAGGAACTTGGGCATAGAGTTGGTCGCGTGACACGAACCAACACCACCTCCCCCCACTTTGTATACAAAATTTAAGGAAAATCTTGCATCGTAAAGTTTTATTTTTATGTTTAACTGATGGAGACACATCCAATTGCAATTGAATGTACGACAAACTGTTAGTGGAAGGAATGCAAATCGGTAAGCTTAATGTTTGCCGTGTCCCTGTCCATGTGTGCTGACATGGTGTGGCTTTGGCTCCTCCTTGTACTGCGGATGCGACTCAATGTAGGCCAGCGCCTTGAGTATGGCCTCTGGTGTGGGTGGCGGCGTTGGCAGCGAGTCACCATGCGGATGATAACCATTCTCATCGGCCGTGTAGGACACCTCAACGGGAAGGCCTTCCTTCGACACAAAATGAAACTGGCCGTGCACATGATTGTGAGCATCTCCCTCCTCCTTGGCCCCAATGCCGTTCGTTATGTCGTAGCTATAGGCAAAGTTTCCATGGCCATCCTCCTTCTTGGACTCGTGCGCCTTCGCATGGGCGTCATCGTCATGCGCCAAACTTGAGGCGATCAGCACGGCAACAATAAGGAATGCCTGCAAAAGTGGTCGTAACAATTAAAATGCATGGCGTGTTAACAACAGGATCAACTTACGTATTTGTTCATGCTGCGTCTTGCGGTTTCAACTGCTGCTTCAACTTCATCAGGCCAAAGGCTTTTATACGCAAATTTGCTAAACCAGTTGAAAGTACATATAACAAGATATATATTTTGTATGTGTATTTATATTAAATGGCATTTTAGCTGCTCATCTGATTATTAAATTGTATATGTAATGTGCCTCATAAATTTGAACGTTGCCCCTTATTTAATTGTGTCACATTTCGTTTTAATACCCTGAAACACGAAAGAGCAAAGAGAATTTGTCTTTTTTTTGCTTTGTAAAACAAGTTAAATTGTAGTCTTGTAAGACAAAGTCTTAAAGGTTTGTTTAATGGATAGTAATTTCCGAAATATGCCTTTCAGTATATAACCTATTGGGGCAGAGACACTTCTAATAGGGCCCGAACCTTACTGTGGCGTAGGGCGAAGCAAGATATGGCAGGAACTAAGAAAGGATGAGACTTTTCTGCGAGAAGCGAGCTGGGCAAGGACACCAGGACTCAGGCAAGCCAAATGTCTCTTGGGTAGCTACAATTTCAAACGATGCTCAAATCGTTATGCCTTTGGATAAAAAAACAGGACATTGCAGACTAAGAGGTAACCTCGCCTCGGAATAGCCAGTAGCGACATCTGCAGGATTAGTGACATGGAAGGAGAATCCTCCTTGTACGTTATAGCAGAATTGGAAGTAACAGCAAAGAAAATTAGGAGATCTTGAAATCATAGACCCCCAATAATACTTGCTTTCACGCAGGACCTTGACCTGATGGAAAAGCTAAAGGCTAAGAAGGGGACACAATAGACCTTAAAGGTCGCAGTGTTTTCATCCCCAAACTTAATAGAAATAAAAATAGTAAAGAACCTATACTCTTGGCCACGCACTGGAAAAACGATATATCTGGCACAGTTTAATTAATTTTTTAACTTTTCGTCAAACTGTTATAAGAGTATTCGGCAGTTGGCTATCTGCGATTACATTCGTATAATTTTACTGTTGTTTTTTTTTTTTATTTTATTTGGTAATTTTTTTGGTTATTAATTTTTTCTGTTTTGATAACAAGTTTTTATTTAGTAAACAAGTTAAACGAATTTAGTAAATATGCGAGCTGGGTGGGTTTAATCATTGTGGACTTGTGGATGAAATCCGTTAGCATCGGCCGTATAAGTGACACGTACGAGATGATTATTCTCACCGGGCAAAAAGTATTCACCCTGAGCGCCGTTCACATTGCCCTGGGCGGATGTCTTGATGCCATTGTCTACCACAATCTCGTGCTTGTACTGACCCGCACCATCCAGATTCTGTTGATTGATATGCTTCAGAAGTTCAGCCTCCTCAGCGTAGACCATGCCGAGCAGGAGTAAGAAGCAGGAGCAGCTAATAAGTTTCTGGATATTCAAGGATTTGCACAGTCAGTTCTGGTTTCTTTTGAGAAATCAACACTCACAATTACTCACATGATTCAACATTTTGTAGTTTATTCTATGGAAGTTTAACAAATATCAGAGGGGCAACCGCTTTTTATACACTTGCGCACCTTTTTGTTTGGGGCTCAACTCAAAACAAGTTTAAATAATGCGCTGCTAATGATTTGGTTAATAATTAGCCATGAATTTGCATTAGTTGGCTTGGTTTTTGCTCTGCTCTTCTCCCTCACTTGAGTGGTTCTGGAGGGCTCGTCATTATAGTGTTTTTCCAGATAAAAAAAGTACTTATATAAAACAAGAAATTACAAAAAAAAACAAAAAAAATTTAAATCAAAACTCTTGTTCTTTTAAATAGATGGATTTGCACTTCCCTTCCGTTTCAGTTGAAACGGTAGAGGTTTGACACGATTAGTCAGGAGCTTGGCAATGCCATTCAAATAATTTGATGACCTGAGCTCAGCTGGATTGCAGGGTTGATGTACTTTTTTTTCTTCAGCCGCTTGTTCTTTGCCGGACGTCATAGCTACTGATGGATAAAGTTGTGCCACTTGCTTGTCTATATCAGTTTCCACTTCCTCAGTCCGTTCATTAGATGCTTGGTTTTGAATTGGTTTGTCGTAAAACTTTTCGTAATACTTGGCGGCCTCATTGTGCACCGAATTTTTAAGTGCATTCATGTCCCATGGCACGCCCAGTTTAGATTTGATTTTGTCTGAAACGCTATTATCGCTGGATGCGAAGAAGGTCTGAAATAGATTGCGCAAGTCGTTTGCGCCCCCTTCCTTATTGGAGCGCGCCACACGTTCCATCTTTTTATCATCCATTGGCGTCCTGACTTCACCTGATTGCTTCTCTCCCAACAGCATATCAACACCGATTTGTGGCGCCCTGAGGTATCCACGATTCTGTAGGTACGCAAGCGGCGAGTTCCAGTTGGCTATCAGATCCTTGACTATCTCCCTGGCGGAGTTTTGGTACTTAAGTTTCTTTACATTCGCATTGTCATCCTCAACCCTTTCTGCAGTCTGCACGATAACAGAAGCGCTGAGCAAGAAAACAATGATAATTATAAAAATGGAGTTCATGACTGCACAACAGCACAAAACAAATTAATTTAATTTTAAGGACGTGAAAGGTAAGAAATCAATTATACAAAATTTTTTGTAATATTTATTTTTGTTGTTGTTGACCAAATTTGGAATAAATTTTATTTGAAGTTTGAAATTTAACTTCGACGTTCAAAGAATCGATAGTCTATCAAAGTTGCCAGCGACTCTTGCGTGAAACGGGTAGGCCTATCGATATTACGATAGAAAACATCTGTTGTTTGGCTGGAGACGAAACTTGTGAATCGAAAGCTAACATTACAATAAACGCATTTGTTTGCGATTGAAAAGCCTTTGCTGCATATTTAAAGCCACGGGCAGCACAAATCCGCTGTTATGGTTATTACTAGCAACATAACACTGCCCGAGGAGGCAGAGCTGTCCGTGCAGGAGCTAAATCTTTCGTCGGCTGCACTGCGCGCTGGTGCCTTTCACTTGGGCAAGCAATGTGAAACAGCCAACAATGTTAGTATATACCATATATATCACAAATTTGCCAACGGCTTTAATCTGTGGCCACATGATTTGCATATCCTAATTTAGTTTTATACACACTCCGGCTAATTGACATCAAGAGTCAGTTATATAACCTAACCTCAAAACCGATTGATGATTGTTTTGTTTACGTTTTATTGGCATCGCTTGCAGGAGTTTATGCTGTGTCGGCAAGAGCTGGATGATCCGCGTGCCTGCCTGGGTGAAGGACGCGCCGTTACTGGCTGTGCTGTGGACTTCTTTCGCAAGGTGAAGAAGACCTGTCATGAAGAGTTTATGCAATACGCCACTTGCCTGGACAAAAGCAGCGGCACTATGGCTTTCGGACAGTAAGTCTTCGTGTTTAATGCTGCTGATACATCCACGTATGCTAATTCCAAACATTTGCAGTTGCCGCAAGACTCAAGGAGTCTTTGATAAGTGCGTTAAAGATAATTTTGACTGGGAACGTCCTTCCTATGGTTACTTTGCTCGAGCCAAGGCAAGCTGATATACATACTGATTCTATTTTAACTTTAATTTTATAAATAAATATGTTATTAGGTTATCGAAACTGCACGTAAGGCGCCCCAGAAGGAACCAATCAAATCTTATCCAGATGCTACACCCGGCCTGCCAGCGGATTATCCCACACCACCAGCCAAGTACGGATCACGATTTTTCTGGCTGGAGTAGTTATTGAGGCTTAGTGAATTTGCAAGCAGCCCGATGATAGACTCAATTTGTAATTTACAACATGCATAAAATATTGTTTCCATTAGAAGACTACGCATTTTATTTATTTACAAAAGTTCCGAATTAATTTGAATTCAGTTTAAACAGTGAAGTTTTCTAAACGGGATATGCAAATGCAAATATATCGTCGGATGCACTAATTGTGTACAACAACAACAACTGTTTTTACAGGCATTTATAAAACATTTTGTTACCAACTGCTTATTGCTAAAATACACAATAATTGTGTCTAGATGGTTTTAACCCGCGTACCATTTTGTGCGTTTGGGTTTCTTTACTTTGCCACCGGTGACGCCTCCGCCTCCCTCGTTGCCACTGATCATATTCTTATATTTGTTAATCAATGGCCTTAAATCATCCTTTTCTTTTTTGCGTCCTTGTTTGGGTCGGTTATTAGCCTTGCGCTCCGCTAGATGCGTTTCACGTATTTTTTTGTTCTTTTGTTTGCGCTTTTCTGTCTTGACTCGCTTCATGTGTTCCGATGCCTGCTCCATGATCTTCTTTTTGGAACGCATACGCAACGAGGTGCCCGGCTTTGCAGCTGTGCCTACGTAGTCGCCCTCAACATCGCTCGCTTTCTTTAGCTGCTGCTTCTGATTTTCTTCCGATTTGGCTGCACGCGATGCCTCCAGTTTCTTAATGTGCTTTTGAAGCTTCACCTTGTTATCGTCTTGTGGCGCTATAGTTTTAGGCGTGGACTTGAGTCCCTTGCGCTGCTGCTCCCGCCGTTCCTTATGCTGTTCCAATTTAGACTTGTATGTAGGATTGTTAAGTTTGGAGCGTTCGGTTCGTTTATCTTTTAGTCGGTGCACAGCTCGATCCTCAATGCTGAAGGCCACAATAGGTCGCTAGTAAAAGTAAGAAATAATCATCTTAGTCTTTATGCGAATTATGTATGCTTACGTGTTGTGTGCCAAATATGCTTGGATTATTGTTAAGCTTACGCAGTGCGGCTAAAGCCCGCTGATGCGTATCAAAGGAAATAAAACCGAATCCCTTGGATTTACCCTGTGGATGCTCTGGGGTCACCTTCTGTTCACGCATAACGCGACACTCGTGCGGACGAAAGCCGGTGTAGGCAATTGCCATTTGCTTCAGTTTCTCGTTGTCATAATTCAGAGGCAGATTATGGATTGACAAACGATTTCGCGAAACGAAGCTAAAAAGTGAAGAAACCAATTACAATCACAACTAAAATGAGTGATTACTGCTTACCGGTTGAGGTTCTTCAGCACTTGTGTTTTCACCTGCTCTAACTCATGCCGTCTTTTCATGTCGGAGGCAGAAACTCCATCGGCTGCGTTAGAATTTGCCATTATAAGACCCTCTCGGGCCAAATACAGGTTACGTGAATCCTTGCCCGCATCCTCTTTAGAGTTGGCAGTCTGTTTTGTTTTGATTTCATCACGACTGAGTGCCGGGTGTGGATCCAGCACCTCGTTCAGCAATGTAAACTCGGTGCCAGCCTGCAGACACAGATCAGCGGATTCCTTGGCCTTAAACTTAACAAAAGCTGTGCCTTTTGAGTGGCCCGAAACTGATTCCCGATTGATAATTGCATAATTAACTACTCCAAACTTGCGGCATACCTTACGCAGATCAGCATCCTCCGCATCGAAGGGCACGTTCTTTATGAAAACAGTGCACCCCTGTTGCACATCATTTGAAATGTTTTTTTCCTTTTTAAAACTTTCCAGTTTTGCTTTTAATTCCTTTTTGTCCTTTTTCTCACCATCATCATCCTCGTCATCAATATTTTCTTCTCCGGAGTCTTTTTCTTCATCGCTTTCCATTTCTGACTTTTTATCGCCTTCATCTTCAGTTTGATCATCGTCTTCATCCTCATCATCATTTTTAGCTCCATTCTCTTCGACGTCATTCTCCTCTTTTACTTCCAGCTTTGGTTTTTTATCCTCGGGCTCATCCTTCGGATGCTTGGCTACATACTCATTTTTGCCTAGTGCCCAATCCACAAACACTTTGCGTCCCAGCATATCTTTTCCGTTCGCCATCATTATAGCCTTTGTCGCCTGGTTAATGGTCTCGTATTGTACAAAAGCGCAGCCTACGAGCTTGCCATCGCCACGCTTGAGAATGTGGGTATCTTCCAGTTTGCCCCATTGTCCAAAATGCTCTCGGAGCACCTCATCAGTTGTTTTGTAGCTTATGTTGCGCACAATGAGGCGAGCTCGTTTCTTTTGTCTGCGCTCTTTTTCCTCCTTTAAGCGTAGTGTGTTGAATGGGTTGCGCCTTTTCGTTGGTGCATTCTCCTCCGTATTATTGCTCGATGCCGGTTCAGTATCCAGTAATGGCTTCATCTTTTTAAGCTCCATTATGAGCAGATAAACATTTGCTATGCACGTGGAGTTGAATTGTTGACCAGTTATCGATTTTTCCCAAATCGATAGTTGCACAGCTGACACAGCCCAACATTTTCCTAGCAGTGTGGCAGCATCGTTTATTTGTTTACATTTATAAACATGCAGAAAATCAACTATTTTTTTAAAAACCAACTGGTTATTTATAATAATAACAAATAAATATTAGTTTTCCTTCTCCTCAAACAACTGATGAAATTCAGCTGGCGTCTTGAAGTAATCAATCATAAGCATCGATGAACGGTTTCCCAGCTTAAACATGATATGCCTCCAAGGGTTGAGGACGTTCCTGTACTCTGCAATTTGGCCCCGCTCGAAAGAGTGTTTAATGTTGCCAAAAGGCAATTGTGAACCGTATACGGCAACATATCTGCAAGAAAATATGCAAGTTATATAATGCCGATACAAAATTCGGTTTAAGATGTCTTACTTGTCCGCGCTTTTATATATTCTTAGCGGATATTTTGCCACAAATGCACGTATAGCCAGGTTAATCAGCACAAATCCCGCTGCGAAATAGTACAAGTCTGTTTCATTCGAAACAAGCACAGAAATATCTATTTTCTTGGCAATATTAATTAAGCTCATCGTTGTGGCCAATTGATAGCCGGCAACCAAACTTATTAGCGTTACGGTTACAGTCGATACATTTTTTGTCCATGCTACATAATTTTCCATTGGCGCGCGATAAATCAATTGATATTTATCTGGCAGATCGTCTCCTTTCAAGAGATTGCGCTCAACGTCAGTAGAGGCAGCGCTGCGCCACTGGCAACGTGATGCACTTGTGCTGAAATAAAGTGTTGCATCATTCACTGTGTATATTTCGAAGTGCTGTGGTTTAATACTTACCATATATTTAATTTTTGTAAAGCTATTGGTTTTATTCTAAAACTTAAGCATTTAATGCTGTTCCGCAAAAGCGCCGCACACATTTTGCTTTTTTTTGGCCTAATATGCTGACCGCCTCCCGCGCGAGCTAATTATTTGTATTTATGAGCTAAATGAGCTGGGCATACAGTAAGTCTATTGTAGCATGTTTTAGTATTGTTATTTCTAAAATTTTTTTTGAATATATTAATTTATTAAGTAAAGTAAACAATATGATAACCTTTTATATCATTTTTTCCACACAGGGTGATTATCGCTCTGCAAGAAAACAAAATAAGCGACGGATTGCGCTTAACAGATGAGAGACTTTGTGTGTGTGCGCAAGGTATACTGAACAAGGTAGCCGCACTCTAACTTTCGCCCTATGTATCAAAGGCGTACGAGAGTGCGAGTGCGGCTACCTTGTTAAATATATCTTGTGTGTGCGGTCGTAGTCAGTGCTGCCAACCTTTTTTGAGCAAAAAAAGGTAGAAAGGCGAAAAAATAACGCAAAAAAGCTATTTACATACAATGATACCAATGACTCGTACAGAAAAAGCTGTCCATACATATTGAAATTTTCCCGCAATCTCGTTTTGAAAAAAGCCAGATCTGACGGGAAAAAAGCGGAATTGGCAACACTGGTCGTAGTAGACATTGCGTTAACTGAAAACAGCTGTAAGTTTAGCGCTGCCACTTTGTCAGTAACAGAGCACAATAAAATTTTATTTTATTTTTTAAACGGCATTCTGGCAGAATAAGTGTGTTTTGGTAAAAATATGGACTTAAAACGTATCTCATCACTAACGGGCTTGGGCGATGGGCCGGATGCCAAGCGCGCCATAACTGCAGAAGACGAAAAATCGCACGTAGATCAGGAATCAACTAAAGATGCAAGCGACGCACATCCTGAAAGCAATTTGCCATTAAATGTAACCAGAGAAACTGACTTTGATAGCCGCAATGCTGATCGCGAACGTTATCTTTCTACCAGCAGTCATGTTGTGCCCTATACTGGCCATGGCTGTGCGCCTTCACTGGAATCCTTGATGTTCCGGCAGACGCCAGCTGGTAGTCAGCTATGCTCCTGGGTCTCAAACACTGCATCCCAAACTTCCGCTACTGATGATAATAATTTGACAGTACTCTTCGAATCTGACCTGGATTCCAAAATAAATTCGCCGAGTAAGTGACAAAGCCTAGATATAATTTATACAGTGATTTGCAGTTATTTAATGAATTATCTCGTTTGGAAGATGTCAAACTAAATCGCAAGGCAATGTCTAGTTTGCGACGTCAAAACTCATTGCGTGCTTTAGAATTAGAGCGCGAGCTAGCAACAAAAACACAACAAGCACCGATTCTTCTTATACGTTTTCCTGATCCACAAATAAATGCCACATCTGTGAGTGAATTTTCGGGCAGCATTAGAGATGTGGTGTTTCCCGTGAATGTTGAACAGCGCTACTGCCTGGTCCATCTCAAAGTGGGCGCGAATGTGGAACGCACTATAGAAGAAATTAAACAAGTGCGTTTTGGCCAGGGCCATCTACACGCCGAGCTTAAAACTTTTACCGAAGAGGAGCTGGCCGACTGTATTGATCCTTGTTCGCTGTACGTCAGCAATATACCGTTCAACATGAACGCCGCTGAAATAAAATCGTTTGTCAACTCCATGCGAGTTGACATTGGCGTCATGAAGCGACAAAAACGCGCACGCTATGCATTTGTACGCTACGCAACCGCCGAAGTTGCCATGGAGGCATTTAGGGATCTGGTAAGCCGTACCATACATAATCGGGTACTCACCGTACGCTACCGCCGCCTACGAAAGCGCCCGGTCAAGCCGACACCAGCTCCTTTGTGCGCAACATCTGATTTAACAATTGACACAGTTGTAACTGATGACGATGGAATTGAATGTCGCGTTATTTCACCGCCGCCGGTAGAATCAATAACCATTATTGACAGCGATGATGAAGTACAATGCGGATTACATATCAGCCCCTCAAAGCAAATGAAGCGCGATAGCAATTTGACAGCACAGGAGAGGGAAATTCAGCGACTGAAACAGCAAGTGGCTGAGCATGGAGCCATTATAAGGAGCTTACAGAAGAGGGAAAACAGTCTTGGTAGGTTTGACTCTAAGCTAAACTGAAACATATATTAATAACTAAATAGGCGCTTCTTTATTAACAGTAAATTCCATTACCAAAGTCGAACCACATTCGAATCTTATGACAGACAAGTCTTCACATATACAAAACTCGCTATCGCCATGTTCCAGCTATGATATTAAAATGGAAAAGGAATTTTTAGGCATAAATTTGAGTACGCCAGAACAAGATCCCGATACATTGTCAGCTGCCCATTCGAACTCTCCCTATAGGCTCACAACGCGCCCCATTGATGGATTAGAGGATCCAATTAAACGTAAACAATAACCCTTTGTATATATATGTATAAGTAACCGTTCTGACTCCCCCTATAACGTACATAGCATACGATTGTTTTGGCTGGTTGTTTTCAGGTCTCAGTCGTCGCAAGAGCACAAAATCAAGCGCACAGCAGTCAAACAATGAGAATTGTACAAACAAGAATTCTTCTAGCGCTGCCAGTGCGCTAAATGCGCTCAACGAAGCTGATTCGAAAGCATAAAATAGAATTTTCGAAATTACCAAATTGTGGCAACTCAAAATTTTAACGTACAGGTCTAACCGAAAAAGCTAGCTGTTTATATGAGAACATACAAACAGATGTATGTATATTGTAAAAATATTAGAAAGTGTAGAGTTTCAAGAGTCTTAACATTCATATTAAGTTTTATTTAATGTTTTTTGATCACTTTTGCAGCTCACAATTTTATAAAACTGTAGCACGATAATAATTATACGTAAATTAAATAATAATAATATTTCGGTTTTAAATATTAAACCCGAACAAATATCGCTTATAGAATTCTTACAATTTTAGACTTATTTATACATTTTCTTTTATTTGTATGTTTTGTCCTACGATTCTAAGACCATTTGATAAACAGCTTTCTAGTTTCTAAAGTTCATTGTTACACAGCTCTAAACAACTTTGACTTTTTGTTTTGTTTGTTTGCTCTTTTAGTTAGTGTAACAACTCGATTTAAACTAAAGTACGTTTATCATTTGTTGCTTTATCGATTTTATGTGTGTTTTTTGTTTTTCATATGTCTCGTTATAGTTAATATCGCAAATTGTCATCTTTAAGTTACATTTTCGGTTATGATATGAATCTTGATCTCATGTTTAGTTTTATGTTGCATATGTATGTGGAATGTCATCAACTATTTAGGATTTAAGTTTAATTACATATACTGCTGCTTGTTTGCTTTTGTATTTACATAACATCAAATTTAAGGCACCTGTTTCACATGTATACATATATAAGATATTTCTGTTTTTTTTTTCTTTGTTTTGTGAAGTATGTAAGTTTGTAATATTCGAATACACAATTCAAATATGTGGGCAGCCCATTAGGTTTTTGCGACGTGCGGTTCGAAACTCTATTAAAATTGGATTATTTCCTGGTAAAATGTTCCTAAGAATTGTGCAATGTTTAGATATTTTAGCTAATTATGTATTTCGATAGGCAGCAGAGCAGGAAAGTGCTCAGGAGCACACTGACACCGGAGCTGCCGGTTAGCTGATTAGACATTGCACCAGATCCAGTTCTCTCAGACATTTCGGGCTCCATGGGCTCATCATTGGATTGGTTATCGCCAACAGCTATTTTTTGTGCGGAAAATAAGAAAGTTCAAATTAGTAAATAATCAATTAATCTTAATGTTCTCAATGCAATACTATATCTAAGCTAAGTTTAACGTTTAAGAAGAAGATTTAACTTTTAAGTGCAATACTTGTAAAAAGGATTTTTTGTTAGAAAAACTCAAAAAATTTTAAATTGTGTAAAACTTAAATCAAGCTATCTTAAAAAATAAATATAAAAATATATGTATATAAAAAGTTAATTAAGGCAACATACTGTTCCACTCTGTGCGCAAATGTTTTTATGTTGTTGGTTTTTTTTTGCGTTTTCTTGACTGTTTATCTGGACGATCTTTTCAATGGTGGCAGCGGCGCAGGCTTTTATTTTTAAGGCGTGGCATTTGTGTTTTTGTGTGTGATAATTATTTTTTTTGGACATTATACATTTTGTGATATTACTTTGAGACAGAGATCACTCTAGCAGACATAATTCTATATGTACTTGAATGGACGTAATTCAACTTAAGGCACGCGATTTGTATTGGTACAAATACAAGTAAGATACCTATACATATATATATATAATATTAATACAGTTATATAGTTGATTATCTTGGTGGACAGAAAATATGAAACTCTCAAGGAACTTTGAAGCACGCTCTCATTCAAAAGTAACGGTTCGTAAGGCTCCACATCCAACCGGGCAGTAGACCCATACCCGTTCCCGTTTCCGAACCCGTATTCGTATTCGTATTTGGGAACTGCGGTACTGCATTATGGCAATACATGGATGAAATTGATCAATTGCACGCCCAATTCAAATGAAATGAGAGATACACATATGTAATAAAGAAAAAAATTAATTAAAGAAAATAAGAGATAATCGCATAAATAACAATTCCAGCAATTTGAAGCGGTTGTCTATCTTGTGCGTCTACGAAGGGAGGCTAGGGGCGTGTGCAAGTTGCCTTAAGGCTTTTTTTGTGATGTAACTACGTTTATATATATGTACATACATACATCTACGAATGATGCGTTTGCGATACGTTTAAGCAAGCGGTAGGGTAGCGATGGCGATAACTTATAATCAGTTCGATCAATTCCAATACAAAATGAAGCACAAAGAGCTACAATTAATAAAGCTTAATTACACGCACTCACACAAACACAAACACACACATACAGCTCTTAATTGTTGTCGCACACATGAAGAGAGAGCGTGTAGCAGCATACAAATAGCCACAAGCAATATTAACAGTAATTTGCCGGCGGGCGTTGTAAAGCTTTCGATATGCGCGCGTTACTTTTATTTTGTTGCTTTTGCTATTGTTTCTGTTGAATAGATGTGTGTGTGTGTGTGCTTTGGAGTTCTTTTCGTTCTATATTAGGTTTGTTGTTGTTCAGTTTTTGTTGTTTTGGATGTTGTTAATTTTTCTGTTTCGTTTTTATCCACGTCTCTTAATGCCTGCAAGAAATACATACATACATACAAATGGATGACATATACAGTTGAAGTTCAGCTTGGTTTATGTAAATTTATCGGGTTATGGGCAACAAGCACGTGCATGCAGTGTTAAGTATTCAAATTAGCCGACCGACCATCGTACCTCTCGTGCAATCTGGGTCAAAAAATAACGGTTGTGGACCACTTACACATACATATATGCATATGTACAAAAGGTGGATAACTTATGTGTATGCGTGTATGGATGTGTTGGTGTGGGTGTAGGCCATGCGGAAGGTGTATTTAGTATTATTGGTAAAACATGCAATTTAAATGATTTGTGTATAACAGTTCATCGAAAAAAAATACAGGAAGCGTAACCAAAATAATAAAAGCCGTTAGCCGATTGAATTTGGTGCCACAGATGTCAAAAGAGTAACGAAATTTTTTTCTTTTCGATTTCGAATAAAACTTTGAGCGCATAGAGTGCTGGAAAATGTCATAATTACTAAAGGATATACATACATACATTTTTTAGTTGGGTGGAATTACGTGTAAAGAATATTAATAATACCATAGAGCTACATATATATAAATTAATATACTACTACTTAGTGGGGGCGGGGGTGTGTACGTACTGGGAATGGCAAAAAAACCACAGTTCTTGTGGATTTACTACCTAAAAGTTGAGTTCATTGTGGTGTTCAACAAATAGTGTTGTAAAGGTGTTGTTTAAGTTAAGCTTAGTGTTGTGTTGTAAAGTGTTTGATTAGGCTTGTTAGTAACATCCAAAGTCAAGGCTATAGTTAGATTAGCTAGTTAGTAAGTGCATGCAAAATTTCAGGTGCATGTTGATTATTAATTTCTTAATTTATTGGTAAGGTTTATTGTCTGATACCGCTCCAAGTTGAAGCGGAAGTGACGTTAGTGAGACCGACTGACCAGTAGTTTGTTTCTTTCTTTTTTTTGTATCCACTGTAAGCAATATATTATTATTATATTATATTTATTATTATTGGGCCTATTGTTATAACTTTAAAATTTTTAAACTTTTTTTTAAAAATTTTCTGTTTTTACATGGTATGCTAAATTGAGTTGGTTAGTGGGCTGAAAATTAATGTTAGGTAAAACCAAGCCATAGGAACATTTGTTAAACAAAGTTAGAAAGTTAATAACGAAAATTATAATATAGAAAAAATAATAAAAAAATAATAAAATTCTATATCCAGTTATAAGTTAGTTAAATAAAATATAAATGTTATTTTTTACTTGTCAGCCAAAAATAAAATAAGTAATAGGTATTAGCATGTTACGCTTTGAAACTTAGTTAGATTAGAATGAACAAGAATTAGAAGATGTTAAGTTAACGTATAGCATAAGGTTAGAAGTGTACAAGTGTTGGGAGAAAAGTGTAACCTAAAGCTGATTCAGTTTGGGTACACTGAAACAAACTAAAGTAAAACACCACAAAATAGAAAAATAAATAATGTTTTTATGTATAATTGTTTACAAAATTACAAAAAAACTATAAGAAGAAATTGGACATACACAGTTTGAGAAATAGTTTTCAATAAAATAATAATGTATTTTCTATTTTCTTTGTTTGTTTTTTTTTTTGTATACGTTATAAAAACAAAAATTGACTACAGTACAAGTACGACACATATACATACATATAAGAACTTAATTAAACATACCATATTTGTATAAATTGATTTAATTAACGCGACTCTATATAAAGAGACGTTGCAAGATTTTTTAAGGAATTTTAAACATTTTTTTTGGCTGATTAAGTAACAACTCATACAACTCATGTTTATGAGATCTTATTGACTTTTGTTTCGATCTTTCTATTCGATTCGATACAATTAGTTTTTGATTTTGTTTACAGTTCAGATTCTATGGAATGCCGTTAATGGATTTAAACAAAACTACCGCTGAGTCGATCCCACTCACCTGCGTCCAAATCAATATCACCATTACCATCATCAGCATGCAACCGAGATCGCTGCTCAGATTCCATAAGTTCTTCTTCAACAATATTACCTGTTGATGACGGCGTGTTTTTGCAACCGAACCACCAGTGCGCCGTTGGCCTTGGGAATGCCGGCGTTGCCGTATCAACCTGTTATAAGAAAGAATGAGTAATCATAAGTTGGTATTAAAAGTAAAAGTATTAAAGCTTAATTTTACTACCAAAGATGGATATTTAAAATTATTTTAACAGTTTAGTTAATTTACTTTACATGCTCTTCCACATTATCTAAAATTCTTGAGATTGTTTTTGATTCTTCGGATTTTCCTTTAAATTGAAGTTTAGATTATTGATTTTGCTGTATATTTTTTAGTTTCTTGAGAGAAAATCATAGCTTGAGATCATTTATATCTGTTTCCTACGAACTTAAGAGTCCTTAATTAGTTTTTAATAATCTCATAAACTTAGTACTAAACTTTCCTCAGATTCTTTGCTTAACCCAAGATTTAATCTTATCTATGAACCTACCGCAAAGCGTGCATCGTGGAAGCGATAGTACTTATCGCCCTTGAAGAAGTACGTGTAGCCGTTGGTGTATCGGAGCGCCGCATCCAGATTGTTTGGCACACCCTCCCAGTTGGAGATGGGCTTGGGATAGCTGGCTTTGACTGGTGGCCGCTTAGCCGGATCGAAACGCCAGAACTTGCTGCCCTTAAAGAAGTAGATCTTGCCATTGCCACCCCACACCATTGCTGCATCCAGATGGTCCGGAATGCCAGTAAATCCCTCGCTGATCTCCTTGGGATAGGCGCCATCAATTTGGCTGCCCTGGTAGCGCCAGTACTGAGTACCCTTGAAGAAGTACGTCTTGCCGTTCTTGTATGTAAATGCCGCATCGATGTTGCCAGGCAATCCTGGCCAGCCCTTGGATATCAGCTGTGGATAGCCCTCCTCGACGGCGTCCGTTGTCAGCTTGTAATACTTGTCGCCCTTAAAGGCATATGTATCGCCATGTGCCGAGTTAAATAGCGTGTCGATCTTCGAGTCCTTGCAGATGGAGTCATCCAGCGGCACCTTGGGTGGTGTGAAAGACGGTCTGTGCGTGGTGGGTGGGTAGATATTTGTAGGCGTAAGTTGGCTCGTCTTGCGTCCATAAAGCGATTGTATTGCCGCTTTGTCATCTTCATCCAGTTTAAAGACGGGCTCAAAGCCGCGGTAGAATGGTGCCATCAACGCTGAGGTCTGATCCGAGTGTGAGAGACCCAAGGAATGACCGAATTCATGTGCCGCTACCTGGAACAGATTCGTGCCTCGTGGCGATCCAATGGTCCACAATTCGGCATCATCGAAATGAGCATCGCCACCAAAAACGGGGAAGAAAGCATGGGCCAAAGTACCGCCTTGGCCATCAAAGGCATCACCATCTCCATGCTCGCTCTCAACAAATCTGCAAGGCACAAGAGGAAGATAGAGAGAAAGTTAATAATAATTCCCAATTATACTTTTTCCTTCACTAACTTGATCTCAATATGGACTGGTCCCGATGTTTTTCTGGTAAAGGTTAGATCGGTATCCTCGCTCCAGACGGCAAAGGCGCGTCCAATTTCCGCATCGACATCGTTGCGCTTCAAACGCTTCGGATACTTGGAGATCTTGTAGGTTAGGTTCTTCACACGCCAGCGACTGCCTTGCAGAGCATAACGCTTTGATCGACTATCACCCGTGCCGACACGATCCCTAACACCACAACGTGGCAGTGACATCAATTTCATCGTCTCCTCATCCAATTCACCGGTGATGTTCAGTCCAGCGAAACTCTGGAACTCTTCAATGGCGCTCACCCATGTGTGCTTATCCTGCAGTCCACTATTCGCCGGATTGCGAGCTGAGGCAGGCAGATAGCCAAACTGCGATAGGTAGATCTGAAAGAGGGGAACGCAAGAGGTAAGAACAGGTGAGTTATTTGATTGAGGTTAGGGAACAAGATCAATTGAATGCGGCACTTTGCCAAGCGGGTGGTAGCTGAGTGGCTTTGATTTATGATCGATCAGATAAAACACGTTTTGATTTCCTTGCAATTGTCCTGCACCACCCACGATCCATACCGCTCCTCCACCCCACTAGCTCTTTTTTCGCCGACTTCATTCCTAAGATTGCTTGCGACATCGAAAATAAATTTGCTGCAAGAAAAATAGCAGCAGCAAAAAACAAATATCTGACTTGCATAATTTATGACCAAGTGTTTGGCATGGCAATGTTTTATAATAAGTACCCCTGTCTTCCCCTTTTAGGCCAGACTTGGGCGTATGCTTATACTAACAATTACGTGACTTTAATTGAGGTGTGAAAATAAACAAAAACAACAACAACAACGCAATTCTATTAAGACTAGACAAGTTGACTTGAGTTGAGTCAAGTTAAGGAAGTGTTTTGTTGTATTAAGCATTTTATGGCAATTTTGCAGTTAATTGAACGCATGTAATTCGAATTAAATTGTAACGCAAATCTTTATAACAGAAAAAATAACTGCTAATTGTGCTTAACATTGAATTTTTAGAGAATCTTTCTATAGGAAGTGTAAGTGTACAATGCGAGGTTAGAGATGCACTTAACGGTTTTTATACAAAGCACAGCCCAAAAAACAATAATAGAAGCAAACACTAATTGCAGCTATTAGTACGTATACTAAGCTTACCTTAATTACATTTTATGTACTCATAATATTTACTTATTTGTTAAGTTAAAGTTAAATTGAAAAGTTTGGTTTGTAATTCACGTAATATCAATTTAACATGTGAAACATGTTTCATACGCCTCATGTGCCAAACATTTTAATGTGGCTTACTGTGCCATATAAAACGGCGAAAACAAAAACGAACAAATACATATAAAATAAAAATCACTCAGAAACGGCGCTTGCATAATACCAAATCAACCACTCAGCTGACTGAATCAGTGGTGGCTATTTAGTTTTTTATTATTTTTATACATGTTTATAGAACTTCTTATGATATCGCATTAATTAATTTTTTTATTTTATTTTTCCGAGGAAGTAAACATTTTCGGTTGAATCGAATAAGTATGCGTGGCGTTGTCCGAATCCTAAGTACTTAATAAACTGGGTGGTGCTGCCGTTTCTGTTTCTGTTTTTTGTTTTGTTTTTTGGCGTGTGGTAACAAATACTAGTCATTAGTGTTGACAAGAGGGGGTGAAAGGTGTAGGAGGTACCTTAGGCTCCTGCTCGCCTCAAAAGGTAAATGAACTCGCTGGCGGCAGTCGCTTTTGTTACTTTGTTTTGCTTTTTCCTGTAAACATGACTCTGACAAGCGGCAATCAATCTGCGGCAACTGCAGAATCAGTGGCAGAATTGGGTTCACACAAAGAGCAGCGATATGCAAATTATTTGCAATTTTGCGTTCCGCTTTGCTGTCCAAAAATATTACACAATGAAATTAATCTGCATTTGTTTTTTTGTTGTTTATATATTGTTTATTTTTTGCTCTCTCTTTCCCTTTCTGTTTTGCTATGTCGCAGTCATTGTTTTGATAGCCTTGTGCAGGAAAATAATGACTTGCGAATGCAGATTGTGCAGGGTGCGTGTTTCCTATAAAGATCATATGGTTTACATATATAAGTGTGAAATAAATTAACTGAATTTTGAACTCGTTGAACTGCTGTTAAAATCGTAAAACTTTTCTTGTGTGGTTCTTTACCAGCATTTAAAGTGAAAATAATGAAACTCAGATTCATTTTCTTTTCTTTTTTTGTTGGATGGGTTCATACCTAGCCTGAGTTGACCTTGCCTGATTGGTGAGGCGATGTCATCTAGAACTGAGCTGCTTGCACATTCCAGTGCTCAATGTTGGGCTTACACATTATGCAATTAACATAATTGCCGCATTTTGAATGCAGCAAATGAAACGATGAGCTGTAACTGCAGCTCGTGGGAAACACACGAAAGCAGCCGTTCGAGGCAAACACCCGCTTTGAAATTCCAAATTAATTTACATTAAATATTTTCCAACCGGCTTTTGGCCCTGATGCGCACGTAGAACATGTTTATCTGACGCTTGGCCAATATTGAAGCTGATAAAACTGTTGAGCAAATTGTCACCAAATCGAAGTCAACGGCTGATGAGTTGGCCCAGTCACAGTCAGAGACAGAGCTCCAGTATCTGAAACGTATTTGTGTTTGCACCATTTTTCGATAAGATACGATAGAACTGGCAACAAGCAAAGTATTGACAGAAGATACAGAGCAAAGAGAACATGTTGAAGTGCCTGTAGAACTGTAATCAATGAGTAGTATTTGACAACCAAATGATTCATGATGGAAGGTGCTGACGAACCATTTGAATGGGCCGAAAACGAAATGGAATGCGTCACATAAATGTGAGGATTTCAAAACGGAAGTGCGAGACGGAAATGGATTTATTAAGTATATACATATGATATACTTATAAAACGGGTAAGTTCATGTGAAAAGCGTTTGGGATTTATAAGAAAGTAAGCGAATAGTTTATCGATTTACATTAAGAACAGCAATCATTAGCTTTGCCTCTTGATTTCAATCGAATGATTTACAAAATTGACTTTACAAATCAGATAAGCCCAAAAATTATACAATTTATAATGTAAATCGCTGCTTTGATTCACGTATCAGCGCACGTTGAAATTGCACTTCAATTTGTGAGTAGTATGACCAGCACACACACAAGAGACATTGACACAATTTGCAAAAACCCACAAAGAAAAAAAAAAAGTTCATAATAAATGTGACAACAATATTTTCAATGTTGTCGCATGTCGCTGCTGCTGCAAATGCAAATGTGAACTGCTGAAAAGGAGCTCAAAACTTAGAACTCAAAGCAGACACTTGATATGAATGTACAAGCTTGCAGCAGTGCTTGCCATTTGTCTAATACTGACCTCTTTGCCTACTTTAACGGCTCACTACGGCCACGCCCCCTCAACAGGCAGTTGAACTGAACTTGTGCCAGGTAGCAGCTGGCGTGTGGCAGTTGCCAGGAAATGCCTAAAGGGCTTTGCATTTTCAAAGCCAGAGCAACACGAAGAAAGTTAAAAAAAATAAACTTTAAGAAACTACATAAGTGTGCGAAAACTTTTGGTACCAACTGTATGTATGTGTTAGAAATGTTGAGTGCTGGTTCTTATAGTTGAACGAAAATTCTGTTTTTCCAGGTGATTTTCGTTTTAATGCAAGGGAAAGATCTGTCTTAATGATAATCAGCTTGAACTGCTTGTGAACTACAAGCCCTAACACCATCTGCGTGCTGTTAGAAATGCAATTTTACAATTCGAATAGTTGTCTTTAAAGGTCATTGACCCTAGACGAAAAATAGTAAAAATACCTTTGGCTCACGCCTTTGTGGCGTGTTTTGACCCTGCTGGAGAGCCACTTAAAGGTGGTAACTAGCTTTCGTACCATATATATCCGGCCAAACAAGACCAGGACATGCATAAATTATAAACAGCGAGCGTACTACGTTCGCTTTTTCTCCATCTGTACTACTGTTTTTTTTTTTCATTTTCCTACATTTCACTTGACCGGAAATTGATGAGAAAATTGTATTTGCCCCTGCGAAACGTAAGGGAGGGTCCATTCAGTTAGCTGCTTGTGTGTGTGTTTCTAGGTCTAGGTATGTTTTGGGGTGCGTTTACTGACGCTTTAAATTTTCCACCTTGATTTGGGTCAAGCAGCGTTTGGGGTCAACGACTTACGATTGCAACTGTTCAGTTCACAGGCTCAACTATTTAAGCCTAGACCTTATTTCATTGACGCATTGGTGAAGTGAATGATTGTTAACAGTTAGCAGTTAACAGTCAAGAGCTGATCTGCTGCAAATGCCACAACTACAACTTGACCAACTTGTTTAGCTAGCCATGCTTTATGCGTTGACTGTTTCTCTTAACGGTTACATCATTATTATAAAGTGAAGCCTAATTGAAGCTGAAGTAGGTTTGTATAACTAGCGGGAACGAGCTTTAACTGGGCCAAATCAACGGATAAACTAGTGCCGCTGGATTACGTAACTTTTTAATCGGGCTAAAACGTGCGCACAATTGAGCTGAAAAAACAAAAACGGCTGGCTTATAAGTTTTGTCAGCTGCTAATTCCCATAACTCCTATTTGACATTTAACCGCAGTTTGCCAAGGTGTCTTTGACTTTTTTTTGCCCTCTGTTAATTCCGCGGGCGATAAATAAAGCGCCTGATTTTAAAGATAAGCAAAAGTGTTTTATGCAAAACTCCAACAAAACGCCTCACAAACAAGTTTCCTGACTAACTAACAAAAAAGGATTCACATTTCGTTTGGCTTTTTTTGTTTTGTTCCCAGCTTTTTTCTGCAAGTTGTTTTAATCCCTGTAACAATTCGAGTGGGGTATACGACACTTGTGAAAGTATGTATTTAGTACAGTAGAATATGATGTTGTTAGCGAACTTTCAACTCTCATGAACAGAGTATTTCCAAGTTAACCGCTTTTCATTTATCTATCGCTCAGCGACCTTGGATGCGGCTTTATAAGGATGTTCACACACAAATATCATTTGTTTGCGCTGTTAACATTTGCTTTTTGCATACGCCTTTTGCAAAATGGCAAGGTTATCCTGTTTAGCTTTTTAGCTGTTTGCCTGCTTACAGCTTGACAGCCACAAAGCCAAAGCAAAAGCCTGGCATCCTTTTGTTAACACCTCGTGAAGGTCGCTCAACACGCAAATGTGACTTTCTACTTTTATATATACTTTTTTTCAGCTGCTGTTTGTCCAAATCAATCATACTTTTATTTTGTCGCTGCTATTTTTTTTTTTTTTGCACGAACACCTTTCTCATTCACGATGTGTAGTTTTATAAGCAAGACGCAACATTTATTTAAGTTAAACATATTGATTGGCTTTACGGCGAAGTTCGAGTGTAAAGAGTATTTTTTTCTGTTTTAGTTTAGGAGCTGCGTGACGCACGCGAAACATTTGCGGCTATAGAATTTTCTTGTGCAACTTTTGATTTCAGTTGGTTGTTTGAATTCTCTTAAAAGGGGTTGGCTTTAAGTTGGGTGCTCTAACAATTATAATTAGCCAAATACATACGTCATTACTAAAGTAACGAACAAGTTTTTCGACAGGTTTTTTTTTTTGGCTGCTAAACTTTTGTGGCGCCCAAGTTGAGTCTTGTGCTTTCTTTTAATTAAGCTAGTCAGAGAATAAGACTGATCTTGATGCTGCTGCTGCTTTTGCTGCTGTTTCAGTTGTGCTCATTCCAATGAAACGCAATTAACCTTTGACAGCATTTTTATTATGCATACGCCTTCGCCTATGTATACGCCGCTTATGACGCGTGGCTTTTGTGAGCTGTTAAATAAGTGTGTGGAGTTGGACTCTACGCTTAATCACAATACTGTACATACTAATGAGTCATGTTTGTGTATGCAGTTGAACACTTTTGCCTTTCTTTACTCCAATTATGTCAATTTGTATATAATACGATGTGATTTCTATCGATGAATGTGTAATACAACAGTGACAGAGACAAAAAAGCAAAGACAAGACAATTTGATAACCTAACTGAATCAGCTTAAACCTATTAATCAAAGTTGTAGTAGCAGCAAAATAAATTGCATCGTATCTCAATCGGCAAAACAACACTTCATTTGAATTCAGTACGAGGTAAACAAAAGTTAGATAAAAACAAAGACAAAAAATGATCAATTGTTAAGCGTTTGTTGAGTCAGTTTAATGCACACATTGCACTGAGTGTAATGCCCAACTTAAGAGTTAAGACTCAGTCTTTGAGCTATTGCACTACAAAGAGAAGTTAAAGGCAGAAGAGAAGAGTTGAACAAAAGGGGTATTCTGTATGTGTTTGAGTGACATTGAAATCAGACAAACATGGGAGGCACAATGTTGACGTATGCGTACTATTAAACATCATCATTATCATCATCATCGTCATTGTGATCATCAGCATGATCAGCATTTATTGACGTCGTTTTGGGCGACTGGCCAACCAGCTAGCTAGCCAGGTAAATGGTTCCGCGCCAATTCGTTGGCAACACGCTCAAAATATCAATTAGTCAAACTCATTGCGAACAAAGACAATATAAACTGGGAAAAAGTTTTTTTTTTTGTTCTAAGCACGTATTTTGATTTAGCGCGTGCGATCGATCTCTGCTCAAACAATTGATCGATAGCTGCTCTTTATCGATACTTTGTTACAATTTACTCGCCTTAAATGGCTAAACAGGAATTCAAATATGCATGTCTACAACGTGTTGTCAACATAATGCAGCACAATTCACACTTGTTTTGTAGCTATCATTAATATTTTGAAATGCTTGATTAAAAGGTGCGGCTTGATGTGATGCCATCTGCTATTGTAGTTGTTGCAGTTGCTGCTGTTTATTAATTTATGCAGATTGCAATCGTGCAACAAGAGAAAACACTTTGTGCCGCAAAACGTGACAACCTTGTCAATCCCACAACCCCCTTCAGCAATGAGCCAGATGCGCGACCCATCCCAATCACCCTGCTGCCTCTCTATCGCCAGTAGTCAGTCGTCACGTGCCAATGTAGAGGATTTGTTAAGGATTTGTGTGAATTTGTTGCTGCTGCTGTTGTTGTAAGTAGTATGTAGGTGCACTAAACGATAATCATGTCAGCCATTTGGCATTAGTCTGATAATAAGCTCAGTTTATACTTAAGCCTCACTTCACATTAATGACATGCAAAACATGCAACTTGAACGAACAGCATCTTGATGCATATTGTTGTTACGAATGCAAATTGGCAAACGGAAATGATTACAAAACCTGAGTTAGACACGTTTATTCTATAGATTATTTGTGCATCTTACATTGGTTATTGTAAAAATAATTAGACCCATGAGAATAGAGGCAATAGAGGTAGAGGCAATTAAATGTAAAAACTTCTAATCATAAACGTTAGTAAACTAAATTTGAAATTTAACTTAATTAATTGACAAATTTTTCCATGGCAATGTTAATCACATTATTGCAAGTGTATAATTTACTAAATAAGAGAACAGCAACAAAAAACTAGTAGATGACATTTACTATGTACATAAACTCATTAAATGCAATTCAAAAACTTAAACGCTTTAAATTGTACCCTTAGTGCAATACAATTAAGCAAGAAGCTGTATACACTGCAATGACAGTGAATCATTTTCAACAGCATCGTTATCTCTTGTTCACTGGGAAAATGTTGCTCAACTGATTGCGACTACAGTAAGTAAATATATATATAACTTAGATACTATCCAACTATTTACTTCCGATTTGCTTGAAAAAACTTGCGCAGAAAACAGCTGAAAGCCAAAGCGTAATTTTTAATAGTGTCGTTTATTATATAATAAGTACATTTATATATATATTTGTATGTACATACATACATATAAAATCAGTTGACTGCACATGCAACTACTTGCTGTGCATGTGCAACAATTATTCGAGTCACATCTGCACGCAATGCATTCATCGCATATCGTATATACTGTGCCATAGATACAATATATCGCCGACAGTTTTCCGACCTTAGCCTTTTGGGGGACTTTTGACTAACTGCAATGCATAAAAAAAAATTAAACGACTGCCTGTTGATTCTTTTGATAGCCAATTCATGTGAGTGAATTAATTACTGTATTGGCTTTAGCTTTTTCTGTTTTGTTTTCTTTGTTTGTTGTGGACAAAGAGTATTGGGAGACATGCGTGATCATGACATTGCATTTGCAGCACATGACTATATATATGGCTAGCATGTTTGCATGTCTATTGCTAATCACTTTCCGACTAAATTGATGCAAGATAAGCATAAATATAAAATATAATTGCCCAAATTTTAATATTAAAATGTGGCTTTTATAAATGCTCGTGTATATAAACCAAAAAGTTATTTATTAAATCAATAAACTGTTGTGGTTAGATTCAATTTAGCGCGTTTATACCATTACGTTTAGAACATGATATACTTTTTTTTCTGTTGCTTGATAGAAATTCAAATATATATTCTAAATTGAGTTATTTATAATAAAATTAAATACTTTTGTTAATTGTTTATTGATATTTTATACCTATTTGTTCACTCTTTTAAGGGCTTGTCAACCTATTGAATTCTGTTTGATATTTTCAGTAACAGTTCCTGATTTGTTTTTGAAAAAGTTGTAAATTTCCTAAAGAAATGGTAAACAGGCTTCCACAGTAAGGATTGGTTAAGTTTATTTCCATTTCGATTGCTATTCACTGAATCAGTTTGGTCACTAAGGATTTAAAATCACTTACCTCGGCTTTTGTTGTTGATGAAACGGGCGCACTTTGGGCTGCCATTAGAATGGATAGAAATGTGCCTAGGAGTATGAACACGGATGCGTAGCTTTGGCAGGTGTTGGACATTGTGTAGCTTTTGTTATTGTTGTTGTTAAAGTTATTGCAAATTTATTGTGTCGCTATTGTTGTCTCGTGGCGCACTTTGAACTTCAAGTCGTGACTGAAGTTTGTAATAAACAACTGCGCACTGCAAATAGAGAATAGAAAATAGAATCGCATAAAGGTCAATTAATATTTCATACAGCTACACACACAAACCAGACAGGCTGGTAAAAATCATAAATTAAAAATAGAAAAAAAAAATAAATGAAACCCGCTATCAAACAGGCCAAGTGTAAAAGGGCAAACGGAAATGGGTCTGCTAGGCTTGGCACGGCCCCATTTGCCAACAGGTTGACTGCTGCCTTTCTAACTGGCTCTAAATAGCATACATTTTGTCCTGGAACTGCCAACGGAAGCGTACTACGCCAACTTATAGCTAAGTTTTAACAAAAGTTGTGGCCAAGTTGTGGCTCAGCTGTTTCGAGGCGTAGTAAAAAAAATTGGTTGTAACTATATGCAAATGATGTGTGTGTGTTTGTATGTGTGTAATTGAGTATGCATGTTTGTGTGCGTGTCTGACGTTAGCTTTTGTTGTTGATTGCAGTCTCAGTCATGTGGCTGTCCCACATTTGTCTACACTTGAACTTAAATTTAGACGACGCCAAATAAGAACCTAAATATAGTAGTGTAAATTTGAACAAGGACCGCCAAGACCATAAATTAACCATATTAGATTAGTATTATTTACCCTGATGTTACATGATTTGCCTAAAAATAGAGGCACAAGTTAACCATAGGCATATTTCTCTTGCTGAGCTTAAATATTTTTATTCTTTTTATATGACAAACGTCACGTTGAGTATACGCCACGTGTGTTCCACACTTTTAACAATGCCCCATATACTGGCTAAACAATAACAGACAGGTCTAACTACCCCTAGTTTATGACTATGTATAAATTGGATTAGTTACTTAATCTAAGCATCAGCAGTTGAAAATGTAAGTGTTATAAAAATTATTGTTTAAATTAACAAAATTAAATTTTACTATTTTGCATGGCAACTAAATAACAGTGGCTTCAAGAAAGATTTTATTTTGAAAGTTTTACTTTTAAATTAATTAAAGTAAATACCAATGTCTTAATAGGTTCAGGTTTTAGGAACCTTTATAAAATTATAAAATATTTATTTATTTTCGAAGCTGTTTTAAAACTCAAGTGAATGTATTTACGCAGTTAAATTCAACTTTTTGGTTAATAAAATTAAAATTAATTATTAAGATGAAAATGTATATCTAAAACGCCTCAATTTGCTCAGTGCAGTTTGGGCTGTGACATCACCAAATTGCGATAACAGATATCAAGTATACGACAAGTGGCGCGCAGTTTTCAACGCCGAGAGCCAAAAGTAAACGAAAAGTAACGCAAAAGGAACAAAGGCAGAATTATAAAGGCCTACTATATGAATGCTAATATATATTTATGTGTTTCTTACTGTTTTTGGGTGTGCCCGCCAACACCCGCATCAACAGAATAACAGACAACAAGACGAAGACGAAGCAACAATATTTGCTGAATGATATGCATAAGTCTGCATTATGTTTTAGTTGTTCGGTTTGTTGTTTTTATTATTGACTAATCAGCAAAGGGGGATTTTCAATATAGACATGGGCATTATCATTTAACTGTTTAGGCTTAGTAAGGTGACTGCAGCTAGCACATGTGCGAGCTTACAGTATGGAAAGTTATGTGTGTTTTTTTTTTGGAAATAGATAAATAGTACATATAACATTCAAAATTTGGAACAATTAGCTGGGGTGTCGGGTTTAAGGTCATTGCTTGGTTGGGTTTAAGGTTAAAGCCGTCAATTTGGTATGTTTCGGTTGGCTAAACAATTGACTTCATCTAGTTAAATACATATGTACATGTATGTATGTTGTTGTTGGTTTTTGTATGGGTAGTCATAGTCGCTATAACGATGAATGCTTTTGCATTGTTGTTTAATCAATACGCGCAATTTCGTTTTTCAGCAAGTTCTGAATCCAGCTAAAGAAATCAATAGAAATTTGCAATTATAGTTTGAAGTGAGTTTTTAGTTTCATTTCAGCGTGCTACGAATACGCAAACTAGGTCATTAAGTTGAAGTTATACTCGTATGTATGAGAACTTTTCTAAAAAGAAGCTTTGGAACTATGCTAACTGTATGCTAATATTAGCTGTCTGTCCAGCTTAATGTTAATCCTTTGCATACTATACTATAAATATTACTGATTTCATGTGCAAATTATTTGGGCATATTTTTTGTTCCCCTTTTTTTTATTATTTCATTAGCAGTTGAAATGTTTTGTTTGCCAACAGGTTTAGCAAAAGTTTTTGTTGATAAAATATACACTGAGCGAAAGGAAGTTTACATTTTTATACTAGAAAATCTAGCAGTTTGAAAGTTTTTTTGCTTGGTTCTGTTTTTCGTTCAGTGGATGGATGACGCCTATAGGCATTTTATTGCCCAGTTTCGTTGGCTAAAGAAAGATGCGGAACATTGCACAATGTGTGTTTGCATGTATGTATGTATATAGCTTTTTCTTGGCTGTTGTTGTTCCACCTTATCAGCAATTCTTTAATTTTTTTTTCGTTTGTTTAAGTGCTTACGCATTTAGGCATTGATTAGATATGGAACGTTTCGATATATGTTTCAGGGCTGTGAATTACCAAATATTTTGAATGGCCAACGCACAATCAATAAATAAATAAATACTTATGATTGGTTTAGAACTTGACCTTAGAGATATTTATTTTCTTTCACATATCCATGCATGAGAATGTGTCATGATTAATAAATTAAAAATAAATATATTTAAAAGCAGTCGATTTCATGTTTTTGCATTTAATTTAATTTATTTTTAAGCACTGCTTTAAATAAGTTTGAGGCTTAAACTCGATAATTTATCACTCGAACGGGATGCTGCAATAGATGCTTACATGAGAATTGTGACTTGTTTTGTGTCGTCGCGACGTTTGTACGTAGATCAATGAACTGCAGCAGCGACTGCAATTGTTGCTCTCTTTGTTCCTCTTCGAGTGATTGTCTTTGCGTGCAACAGTTTGACAAATTAATTAATTAGCTCGTTGCATAAATTAAATGCGCTTGTGGGCGTTTTTCATTGGCTTTGACTTATTTCTGTGTGTATTCTTTATTTATTTCTTATATGTAATGTTGGCAGGCAGCTAACAGACAATCCTTTTGTCTTTAGTTGAGTTATTTATGTACTATGTATTTACATGCACTAATTGTTCACACTGTTAAAAACAACTTCAGCAAGAAATACAACTACAAAATTGCATTTGTTGTTCACTTTGCCAATTCTTTTACGCGTATTTTGTTTTTAAACCTTATTGCTTGCAACGGTTAACTTTTATTTAAATTTACTTAAGTATTTATCGAATTGTCGCCACTCGCCGTTAAACACAACCGCACAGAGCAGCGCGCATATTTTGACTGATCTAACAACGCATCACAAAGTGCGAGGCGCTGGCAGCTAAGCGAAAGCTTTTTGCGTTTGCGCCGTCACACAAGATCGAAAAGCTTTCGCATACGCACGCACAGCACAGTTAACAACGACGCGTCGCGACGCTGGCGTTAACAGTGCGCTGTTGTTTGCTTAGCAGCGGGGATTCCATAGCTGGTCAAACCTGTTGCTGCTGATGCGGCTGAGGCTGCTAAAACCTCTTGAAGCTGCGCTCTGCTGTGCGGGCTTTTGCGTATGAGTAATGCGAGTTTCTTGGAACCCGCTACATGTGTCATGCTCTCTGCCCCATTCAAGTAGCACCAGCAGCGGCAGCTTTTGTTAACTGTTTAACGTGCGCATTGTTGTTATTATTGTATATTTACGTTTTTAAAGTTTACATTTGACAGTTTATTGCTGGCTGCTGCTGCTGCTTCTTGCAAATTTCGTGCAATTTCCGTTGAATTTGTGACTCTTTTGCCCCCTATTCATAACTTTTCGTTTTTCAATACATAGGCGTGGTTATTGAACGAAAAAAAAATCATGAATGAATCTCAAATTGATATTCGATTTGGAGTTACGCTTTCGATTTGTGGTTTTTATTTGTTTCTCAATGAATATGAGTCATAAGTAAACGCTGAGTGTAGTGTGTGCTTGTTAATGTGTGTGTAAGTGAGACAATTAACACCTGTCTGGCACACGCCTTGCTGTTTGATGCTGATCTCAGCTAAGACACAAAAGCAGAAAACTAAATTGTAATCAAATAAAGCAAAAAATGTAATTTAAAATTTTAAGATTGTGTTAAATTATTAAGTATTATGTTATTATTTATTAACTTTTCTGATTCGAATATGTTTTTCTTGTATAAAATAATACATTTAACAGGCAGAATTTATAAGAAAATATGTAATTCTGTTTATATATTATTCATTCTATCATTTATTATTTGTAAAGTTTATATCAATATATTATTTTATAAAAATATTTATTGTACATTTGATGGTAGGTTTTAAAGGGCATATTTCATTATTAATCATTTGATTATTAATCAAGTTATAGTTTCGAAGATTGTAAAATACAAAATATATGCATATACATATGTTTTTTAGTCATCAAAAATGCGCCTGATTTGCTTAGTTTTCTTAATAACTTGCTGTTGCTGTTGGCGTCTGTTTGGCTTTTACCCCATTGCCTATTAGCATCAATTGCGCTAAAAAATATTAATGTTCTGACTTCTGAATCAAATTGTGAGTCAGCTTGTGTCTTTTACGCTCAGAATTTGCCTATAATCAAATCATGTGCAGGGCGGGAGAGGAGAGGCAGAACAAGGCATGCAAAGTTAATTGCCCAATGTGCCGTTTACTTACGAGCTGGGTAAACAATCACAGTAGCTGCAAATTAAATGTGCACATGTGTATAATTTATGGGATGGCTCTGTTAGTGGAAAATTACAGTACAAATGCCGCCCTTTTAGCCTGCCGCTGATGATGACTAAATGAAAAGTCACATTTGTGAAAATATTATACACAGTTTTCGTGACAATCTGAAGATTTTATTCTCCTTGCCATAAACACACAATAAAAGCATCAAACAAAAAGCAATTCTTTGACAGGCCCAGTACAAGAAATGAAAGAACTTAAGAAAGAGCTGGTACTTCGAAACCGCCTACTTTTTATGGCAATGACAGCTTGTGCAGTTGTCTTCGTTCACTTCCCCCGTAGCTCCCTTGCTCCACAACTTATAGCTTCATCTCGTGTGGATTCTCATCTCATGACATGAACAATGAAATATTTATGAGGCTGATTCTGTCTCTTGTTTTTTAATGGCACAACTATTTATCGTACTCTTCGTATTTATAGATTTGTGTCGCACTTTGTAGAGCTGCCGTTGCTGTCGGTTCATTGCCATTCTGTATACAGAATGAAGAGTGAAATGAACTTTTCAACAAATAAGTTTTAGCCATAAGCTCACTAAAAACCATATATCATAATATATATTATTTTATTATAACATTTATCAAATGCCACCCTACTTATATTATTATTTTGGCATTTCGAATAATGCTGATTCTAAACTTAATCACGTCACGGTCAGTTTGCCCATTTGCATAGTCGTAATTCAAATTATATGTTATTGGCATTTCAATTTCATATCAATTTACATTAGAATTTTACACAATTTGCCAACGACGCGACGTGCATGCATTTGTTAATGTTTGAAGAACAAACCAAAAACAAAAAAAAAAACAATAATATGTGTCCAATGAAAAGTTACTTTGGTGAATGCAATTTAAGATTGCCAATTATATAATTGAGTGCAATTTGGCGATACTTTCGAAAATAATAATTAACAGGAAGTAAGTGAATAATATTTATATATATATATGTGCCTTACTGTGTTCCTGAGTGTAACTCTGCTGAAAGAGCAGGCGGAACGAACCTTAGCCGTGTGGTAGAGAAACTAACCTTCTAGACAACAGCCTAAAAACCAACAGCACCTATCCATTAAATCTTCCCTACATTTACAAACCAGAAACTAACGTCTACATTAAATCAGTATAGATTTTAACACAAATTTTATATAAATAAATATCTTGTATTTTCAAATGTTTTTTTCTACATAACTGTAGCATGTATATTACGTAGTGTTCGTTTACATTATGAGCGCGAGCCGCTGTTGCAAATTTTTTCAAATAAATACGATATTCGCGAACATTGACAACGCTGACACCAAGCGCCCAGTGGACATTTGAAAGCACTTAAGCGGCTAAGCGGCGAAAAACTGCTGACATGCAGATTTTCCCTCTCGCCTGCAGAGCTCGCCTAAAGAATGTATACAAAGTACATACGCAATTACTCCATACGCATATGCATAAAACATTCCCTTATAGTTATTTAATTATATTTACACATTATGTAGTATCCAAATCAAACACATTACAAATGAAAAAACTACAAACTATGTCCAATGTTTCTTGGAAAATATTTATATACACTTATCTTGCGATGCTGATCAAGAATGTGTTTCTTGTTCAGTCTTAAATGCTAAATTTTATTCATTTCATTTCAAATAAATGTGAACAACATATATATTCTTTTTTATATATTTTGAAGTTGTGCGCAGATTTTAATGTATATGGTAACAAGTAAAATAAAGGTACATATTATTGCAGTCCCATTGTTTTTTATATAGTTGATGTATTTTCCTAAGTCATATCTTAGATAATGTGTGCACAAAAGATCTTAAGCTAATCAAATTTTCATTACAAATTTGACCAGATCTAAGTATGTCTGAATCAACTACTTTATTCGAAAATACAAATGCCACGCTTGGGGATGACTGAAGAATGAAATGAGTCATCGTTCATAGGTGAGGGCGAGGCAGATGGATAACTTACCACAGTGAATGTTGAATGTTGGCTTTTGGCAGTAGTTAAAGCGAAAATGGAGGGACGCAAACACTTGGAGTGACACGTATGAGAATCTATCCAGACGACTATGATAAGAATCAGTGCAAATATTGCACACAGATAGAGCTTCTTATCACTTGCCCTAAGATTGGCCAATTGCTGATTAGATGTGAACACAAAAGCGAAACAAGCACCCGTTAACTAAGTCAAGAGTCAGAAACTCTAACTTGGGAGCAACTAAGTTATTATTCTTTTAGCTAATTTATTTACACAACTTAAGGTAACGATTAACAAAAGGTTAGCTATGCTTTTTAAGCTGGCAGTTTGTTCTTGTGCATACTATTATTTACTCCCGCGGTACGCCAGGTGGGTGAGCAACAAATCAAAATTCGACTTCGAATTCAATGCGAATCGTAGAAGCGACGTCTTTTGATTACGCGAACCGTTTCATAGCACGTCCCGTGTGCGACTCCCGTTTGTTGTTTAGCCACTGCAAACGCGTTGACTCTCTGACTCTAGCCCTCACTCACTCTCTCTCTCTCTCTCTCTCTCTCTTTCGCTTGATTACTCTCTCTCTCTCTTTCTGTGTCTGCTAGCTCCATAGTTGCTGATTCGTGGTGGCCTGGCTGCTTACCTGCTGGCCCAGGCTAAATTACTCGCTGTTAACTTGTCTTTATGACGTTTTGGTCTTTGGCGCGACAAACGCCGGCGACACTTCTCTCGCTTTCTTACTCGCTCTCCTTCTCTCTAGATTGGAATTCTAATAGTACTACTAATATTACCTATTACTTGTGCTACCATTTGCATACGTGTGTGTTGTATAGTATAGTACATAGTCCAAAGTCCTCACTTTGGGCGTCGTTGGCTACCCTTTTTATTTGTAGGGAATCTCAAATTCTCTAGCAGTTCATAAATCAAATAAACATGCAGTAAATCAAAGTAATCAAAAACTATGCCATTGTTAGAATGGAAATAGTTAACATATAATAGAAAATAAAGTTTCTCGGAACAGTTTAAAATATTTAATGTATGTTAAGTTCAATAGTTGATAAAGGAGAAACTGCAAAAGATAGTCCAAAAGAAGAACCAAATACTCATTATCAAGTGTTTCTTTTTTATTAAGAACCAAAATTTTAAGATTTGTTTATCAATAAGAATAAAATTATGGATTTTTGGAAATCAAAACTACGAACACTCATTTTATTTTCATTATGCACTTATAAAAATACGAAAGCGAAATTTTTAGTCTATTTTGAAAAAGGCTGTGATTTGTTAAGGAGAGCAAAAGAGCAAAGCTTTTTAAAAGTAAGTGTATAGAAATTTTATCACGTCAGTATCTAGTTTTTCATGTTCTCTTTTCATTGTAATTTCAGGCTGCGTTTGGAAGGGGCGTAAGCTTAAAATCATCGTCGTCGCTGTCTACGAGTCACGCGACTAACAATAGATATAAAGCACACAAACCCATAAGAACAAACACACACACACCCAAAGACACCCTGTTTTTGTTTGCTTTTTCCATAGGAATAACACAAAAAAATAATTTCCTGCTCGTTTGTGTGGTCAAAGTGGCCGCAGGCGCAGAAAAAAGCTGTTGCCATTGGGACTCAAAGCAACAGGCCATAACAAAAAGAAAGTTGAATAAAGTTGAAAAGCTCTTAAGCTGCTTTTTAGTTGAACAGCGTACGTACCTTTAGTTTCGATTGTATGCAAATACTACTATGTCCAAAAAATTCTCTTGTCGTGATCTATGCCTAGCAGCACTGTTAAGTTAACAGGTTTGCAAACACACTGTAAGCGGTTATGAATGATTCACACACAAAACTCTAATAAACAATAAAAACAGCTTTTATTCTTCAAATATTTTATTTTTGAGTTTTTCTTTTCTAATTGGGAGCCGTTAGAGTCACTATTCACTTTTTTGAGCACACTTTGTATATTTGTGACAATCAATATTTGAATAGTGATACATATCTTATGTTGTTTTTTTTTTTTGTGTTGGGGAGCCTTTTTTCTCAAGCACCGCGCGCACTGTAGCTAAAAACGTATCGGATTTAAATTTCAGTAACAGTTTCACGAGTTTGCAACTAGACTGAAGCCGACGCCGCTGCGCTTAGATACTTTTATATGGCTCGGATCAAGGGGTGCGTTACAACAATGCGACGATTCAATCGGATCAGTCTGTCAGTCAACGCTGCAGTCAGCGCCGCAGTCGGAGTCGATGTCGACGTCCTTCCCTGTCAGACGGATGCCTCAATGTTTTTGTTTGCCTCTTCCTCATTTGTTTTGGGAAGTATGCAAAACAACAATAACAGTTAAGATACAAACAGAGCTTGAACTGAGATAAAACAATCCAGTTTCGCCTAAGTTTAGCCAGGCTGAGCATTCGTAGAGTCTCATCTGCATCCAAGTTAAGTTGCTCTAGTTTGTGGCTCTGACTCATTACTTATTTATTTCATTAAACGCATGTGACGCACTGTCGATAAGAACTGGAGATAGATTCCTCGCTTACCAAATGTATGATATGAAAACCGCAATGAGTTATCTCTCTCTCCGCCTATCGCTTTCTCAGTCTGAAGTTTAAGAGCTGAATCATTTGATATGCACGTCGTTTTCAATGTCTCAAATGGATGGATCGCTTTTCGCTGCTGTTTGTATTGTTGTTGTTGGTATTGTTGTTGCCGCTGCTTGATTTCGTTTTATATTGTTCTTATGTTTTGATTTATACACATTCAAACGTGCAGGAATGCTTCTGTTCTTTAGCTGTGTTTTCTTCTTTAATGGCTCCTTTGTACGGCATTTAAGTAGAGGTAAATACAATTTTGAATCAAACAAATGCGCATAAACCAAGCATTTTAGTTAGCAATGAATAATGCAGTCAGGAAGTCAACAAGCAGACAACAAATCAAATGTTCTGACCGCTCCCACTTTATACCAATAAAAGAATCTTAAGTTGTTAGGCTTTCCTGAATGATTAAATGTCATCAATAATGTGCCTTGTAATGATAAAGTATTAAGGATCTTTTTATGAAAAGATTCTAAATAGAAATTCTTTTTGATCAGCTTCATAAAAATCTAATGTTATAACCTTCTAGCTAGCATACTTTTGGGCGAGTATTAGGCTCTTAGATTCAGGATTAAAAAAATAGCTGTTTACAATTTTGAATAGAAGCACTTTATTTAGTTTTGTACTAACTACATGTATCCCTCGCATTATGCGCTGGTTACGTTCCAGAAAAATTCCGCGTTATGTGATTCGCGTTATAGAAGACTTATCTATTATTTATATAAGCGATCAACAAAATCATAAATGTGCTTTCGCTAGTGTGTGTCACTTTCCTCGAACACCATACGATTTTATCAAAAGAAATTTCCTCCAGGTCGAACTTGACCATAGAGCTTCGTTTTGAATAATTTGGAAAAGCCCGTTCTCTTTATGAAAAATTTACGAAGCAAAATTTGTCATAATTCTCTACAGTTGAGCATAAGTTTTTTTCTCAAAATATACTTTGAATCTTAAAGAGCTTTTTTTTTATCAAAAAGTAATTGCATTTCGTAATATAAAATTGTTGTCAGTTACTTGTTGATGTGTACTTAATTTATTATTGCTTTAAATTTTTTGTTTGATTTGATCTATTTTAATTACTAGGTGTACTAAAACTGATTTTTTAGATCACGTTATATCTAAAACGCGTTGAAAAAGTACCGCGTTATACGAGGAATACCTGCATTACGAATGTTGGATATTCTGTATAAATTCAATATTCTTTGTTTCCTCAAACCCTATTTGTTATTTCACAACTTAAGCACCTGTTCTTGTTGCTTCCGCCTCGTTTAAGATTATGCTAATGAACATATTATGTTAGAGTGCAATATAGTAAAGATTAAACGTATTTCAAAATTATTTATAATATTATTTATTGTTTTGTTTATTATTGCCACACTTACAAAATAAATTCTTTAATTACAATTCTTGATATTCTAGTGGGGAGTTGAAGCCATGAGATCGTTGACTTGTTTAAGAATTGAACCATTTATACTTTTCTACCCCGTAATATATAATAATTATGCATTTAATAGTAAGCTATAATAACTCTTATTAATTTTGTTTAAGGTGCAGTCTGATTTCGTTGTTAACGAAATTCTAAAATTCCTGCTTTTGTGTAATATTGCTTTTTAAAAGCTGTAAGCAAGATATGTCTTGAATATTTCTCTCGTATAAAGAGCTTTCTCATATGTGAAGCAACGGCTCGCGATCTTGTTACTACATAAATATTGTGGATTCAGATTATTTAGTAGCCGCAGCAAAAATCTTTGTGATAGTTTTATGTATGGAGCAAGTATCAGTTGACCCTATTGCATATGCATATGTGGTAGTTAAATGTTACCTGATAACTCTTGTATGTACTTAATTTAAGCTCGATCGAATCGCGGGCAAGTTTCCTGCTCACCTCGATAACAAACTGGATATTTTGCCCATGCCTAGAGGCGATTATGCTTATGATTCCAAATTCCAGCGTTGGGAAACAAGATCAGTTTACGTTTACCTAGTAGGGATTTGTTGTCAATTTATTGTTAAAATATTGAGTCATATATATATGTACGTATTTACCGTAATACACACACACACACACCCGCAACTTGGCCTTGAACAGAGCCAATTAACGGCACACAAATAAGTGTTGTCTTGGCACTTGATATTCAGACAACTTACCTTGACTTGTTTTGTCTGCTTTCTGACACTTTTTTTGCTTAACGCACGCTGCGTTTTTGAGCCACCTTTGTCTGGTCTCTTGGCCAACTTATCTGTTGGGTGCACAGTATGGTACGTGGTCTTGTGGTCGTAGGACACGCCCCGATGCATCATTGGATGACAATAAATGGGAAACAGACCTTTTTGACAAAACAATACATAAAAACCATTAAGAAAAAAAAAAAAAACATAATTCGAGTGAGTAGCTAAGAATTCCCAGAAAATGTCTTGAGTAATGCTTTTGTTTCAAAAAAAAAAGCACAAAAAACCAGAGAGCAAGTGAATAAACAAATTTTTGGAAAATTTGATAAAAATTAAATGCGAAACGCTGGAATTTCACTGAAAACAAGCAGCTGCTGACAATGATACGAGGCAGAGACAAAACGGTGGGTCAATTCTGGAAGTGGGATGATGAATCGCATTGCTTGATTGACAGTCGGACAAGGGGACAAACTGACAGACAGACGGTCTGTGTGCTTGAGTTTGATTTCAACTAACGCAACATTGAAGCGCAGCCAAATCCACTTGACATAACTAACTAACAATAAAAAATAGACGCGAAATTCATTTCGATGTCGATTTCGGTGTCGAAATCGTTTGCCAATGTTGCTGTTGTTGTTTTTATTGTTGCTGACCCTCCGCAGCGACCAGAACTGTCATTTAAAGCCAAAAAGAAATATAAACTAAATTAGAATATGCATACAACATACCTAATAACAATTGCAAATGTCTCAATACATTTGGGAGCCACCCTTGTCACGCGGTTGCACTTAAATATATTTGTACAGCATATGATTCGTCAATTAGTCGCTTGCTATATGATTATTTTATTAGTATATATCCGTATATTAGTTTAATTATTCGCACGGTCTCTCATTGATTTCTGATAACACCACACGACACACGCTAAGCTAGTAATTCAAGTTTCGTATGCATCTATGTTTATTATATTTCATTTACATGCTTGTAATCCAACAAATTAATAGTTTGTCAGAATCGATTGCAAAGCGTGTTTCACTCATCAAATAATTACGTATCTAAAACCATTATTAAATTCATGACTTTTTTTTATAATATTTAGAAAAGTATTAGATAAACTTGGACTCAAGGTGTCATTAGCAAACATTTCACGTTACTTTTGGTCTGATCTTTATGTGTAGTACATATATTTTATAAATAACTCTTATATTTTTACATTAAACCAGCATCCAATTTAATCTATCAAATAACTTAATGTTATTAAAAACTTTGTGAGAAACTTATTTTTAACTTACATACACATAGATTTAATTGTTAGTTTAATTTATCCAATAAACAGGTTTACATTAGTACTAATCACCTTATTTTATCATACTTGGATACTTGGTATTTGTGTATATTTATATTATATGAATATTTTCGAATGAACTCTGAGAATGGTAAACGTTTGCGTCTAGAAGTTGAATCTGAATGCTGTTGGGCACCTTTGAGTCTCATTTGATGGTCTTATAAATATAGAATTAATAATTTTGGATCGATTTTCGGCATTACAATCACGTTCTGCGGGCAATGAACGCACGCATGTTCAAAAAGGTAATCAAAACATATCAAAATTTTAACCAAGTGGTGAGGCACTTGAAATAAACAAAAAAACAACAATAAATGGGAATGCAAAGTGCAAAATTGGCAGAAAGAAGTGAACCAAGAGAGATGAGTACACACACACACACACACACACACACACACACACACACACACATGCCACATGCGGCCCGTATTTGCATTTGTCAAACAAAAGCCGCAAATGAATGTTGGTAGTAGAAATGTTGTTGTTGAAAATGCAATTGCTGTTCAATTTCTTTGTTTTTTGGCCTGGCAAACGAAAGACGGGTTAGATGAACTTCTTTTTTGCACACCTGCCAAAATTCACATGACATCCGATACGATTTGCTGTTGTTTACTTTCAGTTTTCTGATATCATTCGCCGCATTATTTGGATTGCATTCGAGCGCTTCGAACAAACAAACAAGAGGATGAAGCAGTTTGACATTTTTGGCTGCCAATTCAATAGCGTCCTTTTGGCTATAACTTTCGTTTGCTTTTAACGCCTGTTGTTGATATTGTTTGTGGTTTCCTGGTTCAATGCTTTCACTTAAATGTCGATTTTAAATGTTTATTCCGACTATATTGTGGAGTATGCACTCATACATCTCATTTAATTGCCACCTCCTTGTTGCAACAATAAATATAACGCATACGACGCTTATTCATTGAAGCACAACTGCCATCATAATTGTTATTATTATTATTATTATTTTTGTTTTCCTCCTCACCTTTGTGGACTTTTGATGTTCTCATCTCTTCGGTGTTTGCTGTTTTCGGGCTGGTGCGTTATTTGGTCTTCGCGCCTGCTGCTCTTTGGTATGCGAGGCACGTTTCCGACGCCGCAGCACGTATTAATGAGCAATGCCCCCAGACCCCGCCCTTAATCCATAAACTCAATTGCTCCTGTCGTCTCTCAGCTCTTCGCAATTCTCTCGCCTCCTGAAAATAATATGCATATTTTGTTCTTTTGCGCTGTGTAGACAACAGTTATCGCATTTAATGGTTGAAACATGCAGCTGTTAACAACATACCCTGCCTTGTGAGTTAAGTGTGGGGTATACCATGCATGTAAGTTATTCGAATTTGATGAAACGGCATTATTTGGGTACTCGCAATAACTCGCACGCTATTTGACGGCAACATTTATTGAAAAGCTCATATGCTAGATGTTAATTAAACTTTACTTGTCTGTCCACATTTGCTGTTGTAAACTTCGTGAAAAGAACATAAATTTTTAATACTATTTTAACTTTCTTAAATAAAGGCTTGTTGTAAGTCTGGATTTAGTTGCTTTGTAGGCATCCTACTGCAAATTATCCAAACATTAAAGTGACTTTTTAAAAATTTGATATTAAGAGCGTTTTTTATTTTACATATGGAAATTTATGAAAAAACTCGTTTTTTTAAGTATGAAATAGAGTGGACCTGAAATAGCCTGGTAACTGCATAAATATATACTGTCCAAATATAGTTTGTTTTTGTCTTTTAAATGACAAATCATGACAGGAACTAATATGGTGCAAAATGTATGCCTGGAAACAAAATATTTTACTGTTCTTTCTACTCAAACAAAACTCTGTTGTCAACATTCCATTGATTTTTTACTTGCTAACAAGCTCATAATCTCAGTTTTTCTTTGTTTTTCCTTTACACTCTGTAATGCTGAGTATCTTAAAGTCTGTCAGTTCAACCAGCAGGAAATACCTGCAGTTGCTTTTGTTGATCCTCTCAAGTGTAAGCAAACAAACAATCACAATCAAGTACGACAGGTACTTAACTGACTCCATTGTACATTATAAAGAGTAGTATGGCGTGGGCGAGCCAGTCTCGGGCTCCTCTGTTTCAATCTCAAGGGTATTCCAGCTTCCGCCTAGTTTAACGAAAGGCACACCCACCTTTTCTCATACATAAACAAATAAAACTACGCCTATATATACTTTTTAATTTATTTATTGCAAGTATTACTAGCTGCAGCCTCTTTTATCTTATATTTTTGTTGTAAGCTACTAATTGAAACGTGTGTGTGAAAACCGCTTGATTAAATGCACATTGATTGTCACTGGTGCCTGCTCTGGTTGGGATCAGGAATCAGTAACCAAAAAAATTGAAGCCACAGAGCAACTTATCGGGTCGTCGGATGCGCAATATTCCAAACTGGAAGACGGACATGTCGTCGGCGACATTCATGTCCAGCGCCATTAGCTTTTCGGCGGCCAGCGGATGCCAGGAACCGAATGTGCATGCAGAATTCATCTGAAAATTTCAGATTTAAATGAGTGGCAGTAACTAAAGCAGACAGCAAAGGTTATTACCTCTTTGCTGTAGTAATGACAACGTCCATTGAGCCGCGTTGATGGCACATACTCGACAAAGTCTACTTGCGGACAATGCGGCAGCAGCAGTGCCAAACCTGCAAAGTATTTAAAAAATAAATTACCTACTTTTTAATATTTAATTTATTTTGTGTAATGACACACAGTTCTCTTTGTAAGCAAGCTTGAGCCCCTGGAAACCCGCACATTTTGATTTCCAATGTGTTAAATTACCAAGAAAAAAAAAATAATTCAATGTGTGTGACTATCTGGAAAGCCTGATGTGCGAGATCTACTCGGACCTTAGAATATTATTTTAAATTTAAAATGCACATAGGAACTATACTTGCTGGATTGGGAGATGTTTGAAGTTTTTTAGATAAGTACAATAGTATGGGTAGCGAAGCTTGCTAAAAGGTTTCTAGTACAGATAAATGACACCTAGTTGATTGATTGCAAACTGATGGCTTAAACGTGACTCTTTAAGCAACGAAAAAACAACAATAAAGATTAATATGGCTCGTTAAGGATTCTGTTCCACTTACCTATAAAACCAGAACTGGGTGGATTACGTCTTATGGGTCGATTGCCGGCAAACATTTGCAAACTTTGCCAAAGACGCCATACCGAATGTGGATCGATGAGAAACGCACGTGATTTTGGATATCTACGCCTGTAGATCTCATAATTGGTGAACAGGTCATAATCGGCACTGGTTAGCCAATCCTCTAGGGTGCCATTATAATGGCCTGGATCCCAGGCGGCAATAGTGACATTCCTAAAGATGGGCGCATGTGCGAAATCAAACTCAGGCTTGGTCACCACCTGGAACAATGATTGATGATTCTGATTCTTGATTGATTATTTGACTTAGCAATGCAGTCTAAACAGTCTGAGCGGAACTGCATTGCTCGCAACCTACTTGTGAATTCACTACACGTATTGTAGTTTTGCTGCCAACATCCACCTCGTGTCCTCGGGTCGGTGCATGATTAAATCTCATGACGATATCGTGCGTGTCTATCAACAAAATTGGAGTAAGTGGCAAAAGTAAATGGAATTAAATCAGTTCACAATATTGCAAGACAACATTCTTCCTTGAACGATGTTAGCGTTATGATGTGTGTATGAGTGTGGCTTACCTATAAAGCGACCCAGCTTGGAACCAGCTAGTGACCCAGCGCTGGAGACAATTGCACACGTCTTGATATTCTTTATATTGCGAAAGAGTTTCTGGCGCGGAAAGAGTTTGCCAAATGGCAGCTTATCAAACGGTGAATCCTTGCGGCGCAGGACTCGCACTCCGGCCTCCATTACCAGGCACGTGGAGGGATAATATTGCTCTTCGAAGCTATCTCCAAACACCGGTTTATAGTCCACATGATAGTGATTGGATTCGTTGATCGCCTCACTCATGGAACGCTCAAAAGCCTGCACAATGCGACGACGAAAGGAGGTGGTCTTATTGTGGCATTCTTCCGCATACTTGTCGTGGCACAAATACAACTTGGGACTGAGAGTAAGCTTAGTGTTCTTGGAAACCTTGAGGCGCGGATGTGGCGCTAATTTCGATGAATTAATCGCCGGACTCTCGCGACTCTCCACAATGAATTTCTCATTAGGATTCCAGCGCACATGAAATACGCTACGCGTCAAGCGATGCACATCTGTCAAATTAAGAACGCTTTAAAAAAAAAAACAACCACCTCCAACCCACCACTTAATACCCTTTGGCTAATCATCATTTTTCTACTTACCGCTGCGCGTCTCGACTGACGCTGTATTCACCACATCAGCTGGTTCGCGTATTTGCTGAGCTTTTGTTGCAGTCGCTGCCGGCACCGCTGCTGACATTGAGGCGTCTTCGTCATTTTGTTGTTGTTGCGTCTGAATTATTAACGTGCAGAGCAGCAGGGCGCTGATTAACATTGCCGGCAGCGTTGCTCGATGTTTAACTGGCAACATTTTTAAAATAATGCTCATTCTGTTTTTCCACTTTTCTTGTATACTGTTTTTTTTTTAAAGTAATTTCCTCCAGTCACGTTTCACTTACAGTAGAGATACATTTGTATCCACAGGTTTTTCAGCCAACAACTTTCCTGGATATTAATTATTCGTTGTGTGATGGACAGCTTAGACAACCATTTCGACATTTATATAGCTTCCTTTAAATGTTGCGTCAAGACGAAAGTTAAAATCAAGTAACTTTATATTAATAATTCAACTAAACAAATTAAAATATTGTTTTAAAATAAAGCAAACTTAAAGTTACTCACAGTGAACCATTAGTTGTGCATTGAAATATGCTAAATGCTGCTTGAAGACACCGGAAAGTTTTCTTTCAAAAGTTTTAAAGTTGGGCAAATAAATTAAATTACAATTTGCTTAAAGTTTTTCTGGAAATCGTGAAATTCTAGGAATTGAATCTATATTATTTGCTTGCTGCAACATGCTGAACTATTTTATTCACATGTAAGGATTTGTTTCTTTTTAATACCCTGCCAATCAAATCAAGAACGAATGACGTACTGATGAAAGTTCCGTAGTTTTATTCTAATCGTTTGATTTTTTAACCAAGTTCCACCTTTGATCTAAGCTCAACTTGTGGTCTTAAGAATAATTTATCTATCTAACGACTTTGACCTTAATTTATTTAACCATCTTTGTCTGCAACAGAAAGCCAAATCTTTAATTCTAAAAAACAAAATGATACATTTGCATATAATTAAACTCTCTTGAAATAATGTCAGTTAGAAAAGTTTCACAAAATTAGTTTTTAATGCACTCATGCAGAAAACGGTTTAGTCAAATTCAGCTTTAGTCAATTTCAGTGTCAATATCAATTATGTCTTGACCTTTTTGGTCAGAAGGTTTAGTTGTATGCATTCTCGACTTGTACAAAACATTTTTTTGGCAGCAAATGAAGTATAAAGCCGTGTTGACAGTTAATTGGAACGGCGGCTCTCTCTCTCTCTCGTTCTTTTTGAATTTGATGCTGTTGGCCATAATTAACATGTACAAAAACACAAAAGCACTCACACACACAAAAACACAGCTGACATGGCTAAAAACGGCTCGTGTTATTTGTAATTAGTTTTTGGACACGATTTCTGTACATTTCCTCTGTTGTTTTCCCAGCTGAGCAACCCGTTAAATATGCAAAATAAACCGCAATTTTAACCGCAGTCGACTGCTGTACAGAAAAAAAGTTTTTTTGGGCCCAGTTGACCGTCAGCTCGTTAACGTTAACGTTTATCCGAGTGGCCTATACAAATATTTGGACAGTTTTACACACAATTCAACACACGCAGAAAGAATCACACAAACACTTAAGCACAGCCTGCGGCTGTAGTGCGTATCTGAACAGCCGCTCTTGGACTTGGATTCGAGGCGCGCAACTGTGGCAAGTAGCAAGTAGCAAGTGGCAATTTGACGTCGTGCACGCTACGCCGGTTGCACGTCCGTAGCACAAACTTTCGCTTTCGCGTGTTGAAACGAATCTGAATCTGCGGCACAGTTGCCTGCCACAGCGAACACCTGAAGGCGGCCACTTCGGCAGTGGCTTCGGCCAGCTATCGACCGAATTGGATCCGTTGCCTCGATTCAGCTAGTGCTGCTGCTGATGCCATTCCCGCCCCTCATTCACAGAGCATGCCTAATTACGGTCCGCTTGTTGTTTGCTGTTGGCGACTCTACTGTTTTGGCATTAAGGATATGAATAAAAATGTGCACGTTTTAATACGCTAACGAATAGCGGATTTATCACGCAAAAGTTTTTGCTTTTCAAAGTGCTGCCAATCGGGTCATTGGGGCATATCACAAAATAGCACTAGCTGAAAATGCCGCCGGCTGGCTCAATGGATTAATTCAAAGGCTTGTTAAATAGCTTCAAGTGAAAGCTTAAAGCTTTAAGGCACTTACAAGTTCCTAGCTTTTTGTTTTGCAAGTAGCTTTATTCTGCAAAGCTGCTTTTTCCTTCAATAATTTTAAGTCAGAACCAATATTCTCATATGGTATATATGTAAGTATATATATTATTTTGTTAGCTATTTTTTTGTTTGTGGTTTTTTGAACAATAATTATTATTTGTAATCATTTATTATTCATCGTCATAATCATAATAATTTTCTATACAAATACATTCAATAACAACAATTTATTTTTATTATTTTCACTTTTTCACGTTTACATCATTGTTTAATTATTTTACAATTACCATAGTTATGCCAGTTGTTTTTGTGGTGTTTTTTCGTTTTTCATTTATACGCCATATTATTATTAGTGTTATTATTAAATAGTATTACTATTACATTATCTCTCAATTTTATATTGGGATTTCGTTATATTTTTTTTTTTATTTTAAGACTTAAGTAAATCGTTTCGACTGGGGCAAGTATTTATTTTTAAGGGGATTCAGTTTAAATCGGCTTATAGTTGAAGTTTTAGCTTGTCATTATTATTTTCAAATTAAATATTTTCTTTTGTTTTCTCTATATGGCTTTGATTTTGTTGTTGTTGTTGATTAACAAGTACAGAAGATTTCAGTTGAGTTTTTAAAGTTTTTAGCTGTTTTTTTTTTCTTTCTTTGTTCTTACTAATTTTTCATTTATTAATTAACTAACAAACTTGACTGTTTGTTGGTATCTCGAGAGTGTGAAGGGGTTAGTGGGTGGTGAGGGCGATTTAATGGTGGGGTAAAGTGAGGGATTACTAAGGATTAGGCTTATTCAGTGTACGGTGCACACATATTTGCAATACTTTTGGTAAGAGTATTTGAAATCGTCTGCACACGATCGATTTTGCTTTTAAATCTTTTAATGTTTGCATTTAATTAAATTTGACATGAGTTCTTAAGTTTTTTGTTCGTTTGTGGTTTTATTATTTATATTTTTTGTTTATGCTGTGCTCGCTTTCGTGATGATATCAAATACGATACATTGAATAAGTTCCCGCTTGGCACATAAATTATGTAATTGGTTTTTTTTTCGTTTTGTAGCCTAAAAAGAATTTTGGTTTTTGCGTTTCCCTCATTTTAAAATTATTTTCATACATTAAATAGTTTTGTTTTTTTTAGGTTTTTTTTTTTTTTGTAAAAAATAATTGCTACCTTGCCATAACATTTTTATGTTTTCTGTTTTTTTTTTCTGCTTGCTCAGCTGCATTTGTTGTTTTTTATTCAGCAGCTGTTGCGCGTTTACAAAATTATTGTATATACTTGTTGTTCATTTAAATTTTAATAATTTATAATATATTTTGGTTTTCGTGCTAATTATTTGTATTGATTTCGATTTTCTTTTGTTTATTTTATTTTTGTTTTTGGTATCAGTATCGGTATCGGTATCGATTTCAAGATTTTTATAATCATTCAAATGACCTTTAGCATTACGAGTATGAAATGTCCAAAATGATGCAATGTCATTTGCTCAATTGTTACTTTTGTACACAAAACTTGAATGTAAAATGTTGCTGTAAAGTAATTGCATGCTCGATCCATCTATTCCGTATTCCAGATTCCGTATTCGTAATCGTTATAGTTATCGATATATATCGGATTATAACAATATCCATTTCCGCGCAACTATTTAGATATATATCGTTTTGGGATCTCTAATGACCCCAACGCTTTCAAAATCGACGCTTTTCTAATTTCGCCAGCGTTTCTATTCTCGTTTCTTTTGTTAATGTTTATTGTTTACATATAAATAAATTAACATTTAATTTATTTTTTAGGCATCTATTCATGTTAACTATATTATATATATCAAAATGTTTTACAAAAGTACACAATAATTCATAACAATTTGCATATTTTCGCAATTTGTGCCAGCGGCTCTCGCTTTGAAATTATTTTCGTTTTTTAAAATTTATTTTCCCCTTAAAACATGTATGGGCCTCTTTTGTTTTCCCAGTTCCCTTATTTTTAGTTTTTAAATTCCGCCTCTTCCTCCTGTTAACCCGCAGTTAATTTGAAATTCACACAAAAATCGAGTGCGATTACAAGTTAGGCCTATGTAAATGTTCATTTCTCAATTTTGTTTGGAAAGAAACAGCAGAAATACCAAAGAACTCTCATATATATTAAGTTAGGAACAGAAATAGAACCTAAAAAATTCATTGCATTCTTTTTTTTAACGATGTGTTAGATGTGTGAGTGTGCATGTGTATAAGTGTGTGTATTTACAAAGGCAAATAGCAGGTGTTGATTTGAATTGATATGAAAATAAGGAGTGAAAGCTCAATTTAGCTCAGGTGGGAACAAGGAGCTTGTATCAAATTTAAAATTAAATTAATTCAACTCCTCAATGACACAAAAATACCAACTGAAAGTTGTTAAAATAAAAGCTTTGAAAAGCTTTAATGTGCTTTTGCAGATTATTTAAGTTATGAGATAGAGTGGAAATAGATTAAGAAGTTTAAAAATAATATGCTGCGTTTGTAATTACGTTTTACAGATTGTTATCTACAAACAACACCTAACATACCAGACTAAAAGTGCTGTTCCACATTTTATTTTTGGTTTTTCTAAAAGTGACATTATATTCATTAAAGTAACGCGTCAGTTAAAAGGTCAAAGTTCTTAAAGAAATTATTAAAAATGTTGGTTCTAAGTACTGCCTGCAGTGTCTTAACCTTTGAGAAAATGAAATAATGCTAAAGAGCAAGATTAAACAAGACCAAAAAAAAACAAGTCTCTGAAGTGGATAGAGGTGCGAGTGGTTCGAGAACTTGACAAATTTTAAAAATTTGTATTAAGTGAGAAATAGAGATTGAGAGATAGAGAGAAATTGATGGTGAGGAGGTGTTTTAAAAATTTGAGAGTTGAGTCATGTTTTTGGTGGTACATGATTAATTCGATAGGCAATTAGTTAATACCAAATACATCTATCATTTATTTCATTTAGTAACTAATTATTCTCATATAATACTTATAAGTATATCATAATGTGTTTTTTCTGCATCATTATATTTTCGTTTTTTTTTTTTATTGTTTGCCTATAGGTTTTTTTGTTTTGTTTTGTTTTGCAAGTATGTACGATAAATTGTTAATTATATAAATATATATATAATATGCTCTTTATGTTAATGTTTATGTACGCTACATAGAGTTAACTTTATTACAAAAATTATTATTATTATTATTTGTATGCACTATTTATATAGTAGGTATGTTGTTGTTCTTGCTGTTACTGCTGCTATATCGGCGTCTTATTCGTCTCCTTTAATCCTTTTTATGTTGCGTTGCACGTTGTGTTATCTAGGGAATACTAAAGATACGCCTTGCCTAACCTCGTATATATCCGTATGCATATGCTTTTATCTCCTTTCCATCATTTTTCTTCGCTTCTATGTCTTTAATGAACCTTAAAATTTAAGTTTACTGTGCGCTTTATATATGTTTTTTGTTCTCGTTTTTTTCTGTTTTTTTTTTTTTTTTGGTTATACAAATTTCATGTTTAAAAACTAAATAAAGACAATCTTAGACAAATTTTTGGTTGTTTCTTGTTCTCCTTTCTCTTCATCTTTATCTTCTTGTTAATTTTATTATATTACTTCTTCTATCAAGTCGCCTTCTTTTTGTTTTTTTTGTGACTATGCTATAATATTTGATTTGTTTTCAAACTTATTTATGCATTAAGTAAAGTTTTTCATGTTTAATAATTGGTTTTTTGTTTTTCAGATATTATTTTTGTTTGTTTTTCTCAGTGTTTTTAAATTGATTTGATAAGCGGTCTTTGTGTCAATTTGTATAGTGAAGAGTGTGTGTATATATATGTGTGTCTGTGTGTGTGTGTGTGGGTTTTAATCTTTTTTTAAGGGGAAATTCCTGCTAAGTGTTTATTTATTTCGGTTTGCGGCGAGTTGTGTGTTTTTTATCTGAAATTTCGTTAGTCTAGTTGTAAATTTCATTTTATGTTTGTTTTTTTCGTTACACTTAGCTGACCTAAAATGTTCTCGTTTTTATCCGCCTTTTATTTAAGTTTATAACTATATGTGTGTAATTATTTATGTTTTTCATACACTTTTGTTTAATGTTATTTGTTAAATGTTTTTTGTTTTTGTTTAAAGTTTACCTAAAAAACCTATTTTTGTGGCAGTTGTTTTTTGTTTAATTAAATATTAATATTTGTTTCTAGTTGTAATAAAATATGCTATTTGTTGTTGTTTTCTTTATATTTTGGTTTTAATAGAGATTTATAATTTGTTTACTTTTATTTTTGGTTTCTTTTTTTATTTATATTTCACTTGAAAGAGGACCATAAATATTTAAAGTGTTTTTGCTTTCTTTTCATTGCCTATCTGTTTTATCTCAATTTAATTACGTTTCTCATTTAATTATCGTAACATTTCTTTCAAGGCTTGGCTCCAAAAAAAAATTGCAAAAGAACGACCTGCAATTTAATTATTTTATTTTATTCTTTTTTGTTTTTTGGCTGTTTTTTTTTTTCATTTCGTTTTTAATTAGCTAGCATTACGAGTAATTTTCTAGAGTACGAAATACAATTAATGACATTTTGTTGTTTGTTTGTTTTTTTTCTTTGAACTGCAAATCTTATGCATGAAAATTTGCTATCTGTGTATGTGTGCATGTCTGTGAGTGTGTTAGTGTCTGTGTGTTAGTGGCTGCATACATATTGCATGCACTATAAGGCGCCATTTGAGATGATGGTTGCCGCACTGCAAACAATGAACCATTTCCATCTTCGCCACCAATCGTTTATGTTGTAGTTGTAGTAGTAGAAGTAACGATAATTTCTAGCATTCCTATTCCTATCGCTGCACTTGATTCTTATTTTTTGTAGTTGCTGTAAGTCTCTATAGTTAATTATACGACAACGAGCCTTCGACCACCTTCGCCGCATTTTGCACTTTAATTTACTGCGACTGCTGCTACGAAAATATCGCACCTTCCTCACGCACGCATTCAATGGCCACGCCCATAGCCATGCCCACGCCCACGACCAAGCCCATTGTCTCTTTTTGTGGTTGGCAGTGTAGCTTGCATGTCCGTTTCCGGTGCTGTCTTGCCATCGCCTGCTGCCGCTGCCTTTGCCTTTGCCTTTGCCTTTGCCGCTCCCTTCGCCGTGTTGTGCCACCCCGCTTTGACTCCGACTCAGACTCGATCTGGGATTCGAATTGGAGCTGGCCAGAAGCTCGTGACAGCTGGGTGGACATTGCACATGAGATTTTGTGTTGCGGGCGCGTCCGCAGCGCTGTCTTGCTGCCCCACAGCTGCTCAACAGACCGAGCAGAGCGCTTAACCAGACAAGCAGCTGCGTTGGCGGCGACGGCGCCACACCGGAAGCATAGTAGGGTATCTCACAGCGTGTGATAACCGATGGCACCGGCGGACAGCCGCTAGACAGCGCCTTATTCGGCATATCGCTGCCCTCGTCATCGTCATAGTAATAGACGCTGTCGTATCGGGCATAATATGGCAGACGCTCCAACAGTTCAGCCCCAGCTGCCGTTGGCTGCTTCTCCGCTTGGCTTATGTTTCTAAGCGCCAACGAGACGCTGGCGGCACGTGCATGTTCCCCCGGCGGCGAGCTCATCGTTAGCGTTATGTTGTGAACACGACGACTGCTCGAACTATTGTTGCTGTTGCGGTCGGATGTGGGTGCAAACTCCTGGCAGATGGTGCAAATGCCCTCAATGGGTCCATTGCAATATTTGTAGCAGCAGTCGTTGGGGCCATAGCTTGATTTCTTTAACTGCTCGCCGGTCTCGGGTATATTTTGATCTGCAAGTGAAGAATGTTGGGAAAGACATTAAAGGATTGCAAATATCATTAAGTTTTGTTTATGGAATGATAACTAATTGGTTTATGTTGTCATGCGTTGGTTTTTTTTTCTCTATCTATATTCGAACTTAGATTCAAGAATACAACTTCTCCGACTTTGTACAGCTATTCAGAAAAGTCGGCCTCGTGTACAAAAGTTCCACTGCAATTCTTCTTTTAAACTTGCATATACGAATACTTTTTTGGAAATATTTATCAGAATTTCCATCACATCGACGATTGCTCACCTAGGCATACAAATGTCGGTTCTCCGGCATATTGGGTGGGCAGCGCAGGGGCGCGATCGGCGGGCAGCAGATAGGGGCACTTTTGTTCCACTGTTTGACACACACTGAGGCAGGGTCGAATGCGTCGACGCTTGTGAAACTCTGCCTTGCGTGTTGATCTATTTAATAAAAATGATTACAGATTATATAACGCGAACGCAACGTTAGCTAACAGGAATTGAAATGTTACCTCTTTTGTAGTTTTGATATCACTGGATCCGCTGCTCTGGGATCCGCATTTTTGGCAGTCGATATGAAATTATTGAATTGTTGCTTGGCAATCGCTCCTCTGCTTTTGCTGTTGAGTTTTTGTTTGTTGCTGCTATGGGACTGGGAATGGAACTGGGTTTGATGCTGTCTAATGCCAACGACATCGTAGAACGCTTGAGCCACATTCGCAACATTGGCAACATTCCGTTTACGACTCGCATTGTCATTTGGATTTTTGTTTTGCGGCTCATTGTCCTCGTCATGCTGTTGATTAACGTGGCGCTCGTTCATATTATTGCCGTTATTTGATTTATTGTTATTGCTAATTAATTTCTGAGATTTATGCTTGATGCTGCCCGTGCCGTCAGCCTTGCCACCAGCAACAGCATCTGCTTCCCCAGCCCCAGCCCCGGATCCTGCTCCAGTCCATTCGCCTGCATTATTTTGCGCAGCTCGTTTACTCTTACCCGTTGCCGCTGAAGCTGCCCCTCGATTGGCGAGGTCATCGGCTGGCGTTGCATAAACATCCTGTTGCTCGGCATAATACGGTACCAGCGTGCTGCAGACCCAGCGGCGATAAGCTTCCTGTAAATACAAAGGATACATTTCAAGAGGATAGTAGATACATTGTACATACATTCACTTTAATCTACAATATTAACTTATTTAATCAGAAAATGTCTGTTAGATAACAGACAATGAGTCACAAACGGACGTAATATAGAGCGAAGGCATAAATCGTTTCCAAGAAGCGGATTATTAAAAACACAAAATAAACTTTTAAGGACTGAAAATAAGTTTCAGCAAAAAAAAAGATTTTTAAAAAAACCTATATATTCCTAGGAGCTTAAGTATCGAGAGGTCAGGCCAAAGAAAATCAGCTTTACCTTAATAGATAGACTTAATACACCAATTAGGAACAGGCTGTAAGAAATATATAAAAACTTGTTTCATAAAGTCAAATGTTAAAAAAGTTAATTCCACGAGGCTCATTACTATGCATAAATTTTCAATGTTCACACAAATCGACAACAAGCGAGATTGTTAATTGGGTTCAAAGCATTAATCTGCCACAAAGTCTACACTCAACTAGCCCAAAGTTTTAAATCGCATGAGTTTTGTCAGAACAATCGCATTCGATTTATCATTGAGCTACTGCTGACTGCCCAAAGCGCTGAAGTACAAGGGCGCAACAATTTTGGGACAACTCCGAACAACAACACTTAAGTTCGTCGTTGAGTGCGGCGCATAGTGCTTATACGTGGTTAAATGTCAGCGGCAAGCTTAAAGCTAAATTCAATTGTAGCTGTATTTGCGTGTTGCATTTTCCCTATCATTGCGATTCTGATTGTTATCACATTGAAATAATTGTCATCGTTGATTAAGGGCAATAAATAGTAGCATCTGCTTGCATTTTGTTTTATTCCAGCCAATCAAGTAGCTGCACAAATATTTGGCTTATACATCTTTGGCCATCTACCTTGTTGCTGACCCAAATAACAGACCCAACTGAAAGGTCATGCCAGAGTGCGGAAGCTGAATGTGTAGTATATGCAAATAGGACAGAATAGAACACAGTTGATAGCCACAGAAGACAACAAAAAATCTGAATTTGGGCTGTAGTAGAGCTAAGGGAGTTGGGAATAGAGAGCAGATAAGTAAAATAAGTTACACAAAAGTAAAAGTTGACACTAAAAATAAGAAGATAAAATATAAAATTATTGTATACAAATAATAAAAACAAAATACTTATTTAGTAAAATATATATGTTTGCCTGAGCTCTTCTTGTTTCGTTTCCTTATCGCCCAACAGCAACAAATTTGCTGACAAATCAAAATGCAATCCAGCAACATTCAATACAGATGAAAAGGATTTGCAACGAAAAGCCTTAAATTAAACGTAAAATAAACCAGAATCTCTTCAATATGAAGTGCAAATATGTCCTCTTGAACTCACAAATTCCAAAGAATAAGCAAAAGTAATAAAGTAAAGCTTTACAAATTCTTAACTACAGTGGAAATATTTTATGGACGATTAAATTTTTATGTACTTAAAATATTTTCTTTATTTGAAATTAACTGTAATCAGAATGAACATAATCAACATGATTGGTTCCATTGAATTCTGCAACTAATTAATTGACATATTTTTATGAAAAATTATTTATTTTGTTAACTTCTTTTTCCAACTGTTTCCGATTTGCTGCTACAAATCTGATTTTTATCTTCAAAGAATTTGGTTATAAATTTAAATTTATTTTATTTTCTTACCCTGCCTTTACATATCACTTGACTAACTTTTTCAGTCACTCTAACCACAAATGCTGAAGCAGCAATACTAACAACAATGCGCCATCTGAAGACACACCTTTTGATATATGTTTATATATAAAAATGTATATGTTTGTATGCAAGGGGGTGTCATTCACGCGTCTTTGTAAAGAAAAGCATCAGCCGCAACTGGCAAAGTGAACGGAACAAGGTGAAAGAAGAGGAGAAGAACATTCTTATCTACACATAACCATAAAGAGACACGACACAAAATTATTATTTAATTACAAAAAGTATTTTTCTTGAATGCAGGGGAGGCAGAAGAGATGGAGAGAGAAAGAACTGAGCAGCTAGAGACTGACTTGTGGCAAGGGCATGTTGCAAGTCGTAACTCAATTAGCGGCATGTATCCGTGGGCAAGACATACGCAAGACTTAGTTAAGGGCAGAGGTAAAAGAGAGTTTCAAATACACAAAACGAAATGCAAATGAAACTTAACATTTTGAATTGAAAGTAAAAAGTTTAAATAGGCCAACTGAACGATTCAGTCAAGCAAGCAGGCAAGGCCTCAGGCATTAAAGAAGATAACAATAGTTCATACATATGTATTCAAGTGTATATGTTGCCATTGGGCTCCCATTTTTGTGTGTGTTTCAAAATCCATTTAAGCTGCCCCTTCATTTAAATGCCAGGCGCCAAAGTCATTCACTTTCAGCTCTACAGACACCGCAGACACTCTTTAACCTTTCCGCTCCGTCCACAGTCGACAATGGCGGTTGGGTGGATTGCCTGGGTTTCTGGAGCTATACTACGCCTGAATTTCGTTTTCATCCATTACTTTGACATGCACATGCACAGAACGATATGGACAAATGGATGGAGGGATGGTGGGATTGCATGGGGAGTTTGGAACTGTGGTATGGTCATGACCGCGACGCCAAACTATGCAGTATATACGTAGATGCGAATCACGTTACTCATTCCACACACTCACCCACACTGGCACCCCTTTAGCCTTTGCTTGTATGCATTTGATTGACCATGACGATTTTGCATGGCCAACATGGTAATGGGCAATGTGAGGGAAGAGTCGTGTAGATGGGTGTTGAGAGGTATTTTCAAAATAGCATTGCGATGTTCAATATTTGGGTAATGATGCGTGTAGCGTGTAACATTTTTGCATGCAACAATCGTCATGCAACGTGCAAATCAAATGCCTTTGCAGTTAAACAATTAACTTGTTTTTTGGTATTTAGAAGACAGAAACATTGAAGCCACAAATGTAAGAGCAGGAATCTGATAAGTTAAAGCTCGATAGAATCATATAAAGGACGTACAATGATAATTGATTTGTTATCAAAGTTGTTCTTCAACTAATTATGATGCATCAAAATGAAAGCACAATCAAAGCATTCAAATCTTTATTAACATTTCTCATACCTTAGTTAAATTTACAATACTTTTGAAAAAGTATTTCATTTAAAAAACAATGCAAAGTAACGCAAAAATCATAATCTTAATAGAATGATCTGAATGTCTGTCTAGCACATTTTAGTACAAAGCTTTGGGGCAACAGTCAGCATTATCGTTGCGATGGATTAACTCTATGGCTAAGGTCAGGCGAACAAATGGACAGGGGCGAGAACAAAGATGAAGCAAAAATCTATTGCCAGTGTCATTGACCGGTGTCAGATAAGTTAAATTCTATGTTGAAAATACCCTCATGTTCACTCTTATGAAAGCTAATAGACTGCAAGAGAAATGGCATTTATATTTGGCAAATCAAGCAGACACTGACACTCTGGCAGCAAGATTTACGACTTCGAATACCAAACACCCAAAATTTCGAGTTACTATCATAATTTCATGTGCCATTGAACTGCTCCGCAGATAAACAAAGCACAAACCAAAACCAACAGCAACAAAATCTCGACAAATTTCTTAAACTGTGGGCAGTATAACATAAATATATATAAATAATTTGTTGCTACGGATCGACTCTTCAAGTTTTAGTGGCCCCAAATGGCCCAGGGGGGCCATTCACAGTTGATTTTGAAGTCTGGCACTGTGCCACAAATAAACTGGAAGCGATTTTGCACAAGCTAAACAATGCTGACAGTATTAAGTTGGCTTTAACATTGGCTTGAATAATAAAGTTTGGATTATTCGGTGTACTAAAATAACTTGTTAGTTTTCTTTGCCTCGTAAGAAAAAAAGTGTATTCCATTTGCATGGAATTTTCACGCAACAAACTAATCTCCATTATGTCAGCTTTTGTTGAGTGTTATTTATAGGTGGCATTGTTGATGCCACAATTTGCTTGCTGGCTAGTGTTATCACACACAATCACGCACAATCACACACACACAGCGACCATACATAACATAATCAACTATGTTTGCTTTGCATGCCAACAGTCAGCCAGTCGATAACTTTATCGAACTTCCTCTGAGCTTTACAAGCAAAGCTCTTACTTATTCGGTATGTAACAGGGTTCATGTAATGCCTGAAGCATTGCCCTTCAATTGGACTGGAACCATAAATATTTTATGGATTCCTAAGCGTACTCCACACAGCTACAGCAACAATTTTACTTGGCAATCGCAGCAGCACATCCCGTCAAAATTACCGAAACGTAAAGTGGTCATCGCCTGGCTTGTTGGACCGCACGACTATTGGTACAAGGGAGGCTGTTTAGGGTGGTTGGATGGGTACTTTTAATACAATTTGTGGGTTCAGCCCCGTTATGACTCCGCTACGTGACCGAAATCGTCCGAAGAATTTCCGTACTGCAAAAAACACCATATGCACTTGTCGTAATATCCAAATATATCTACTTTGGGAATGTAATGTAATTGATATGGTATACACAAACACACACATATAGATATACTAGTCGTATGTATGCAAATCAGTTATGATTTGATTTGTACGATTGCAGTAAATTCTTTTGGGTTACAGCACAGCTTTACAGCTGCGCCAGCTACTTGGCTTGTATTATATATATTTTTTGAAAAGCAATTTACATAATGGTGTACATGTGCATACACATTTATAAAATAAAAGCGAATTTTGCACGAAAACTGACGTTGTGTGGTTGCCAGCTCATAAAAGTATGCTATGTTTTTTTTTTTGTTGCAGTACGGCTTGCAACTCATAGATAATAAATAATAATAAACATTGATTTTAAAGCTGTTAAAAAATTAATTTTAAAATAGTTGTAGTTTGCAATTTGCTCGCATGATTGGTGTGCCAATTATCTGCAACAGACTTTAAATACAATTATAAATACTTTAGATTCAATTTTTATGCTTTTTTACAACGTTTTAAAACACATTCTTAAGCAAATAAAACATATGTTATCTTACTTAATTAATGTTTGTCTTTCGTTGATGACTGTTGTGCTTTTGCGTGCATTAAGTAAGTTCTTAATTTCGTGTTTTCGTGCACAGAGTTTTATTTGGTTATGTTTGGTAAACAATTATAGCAACGATCGCAAATATACGTTATTTTTGATTGGCGCCTAGCATTGATACTCCAACGGGTCCTAGCCCATTGTTAGTATTTAAAAACCTAACCACCGTTTATTCCATACCAGTCAATATTTCTATGCAACAGACTTCGGGTTCAATAGCTTATTTGTCCTACTGTAGGTACACCTGAGGCCCACAAGTCGGTAAACTCATCTGTGTTTTCCGATATATGTAAGTAATTCTCTATTATTCAAATCCATAAAAGTTTTTCTCTGTCTGACTTTAAAAATAATAAGGTTATACTTGGAATATACAAGTTGCATGCCGTTTCGAAACTCTTTGAAAAAATTATATGTTCTCAATTGCATGTAGTTCTATTATATCGCCTTATCAACATGGTTTCGTAAGGCGTAGATCTATTACCACTACCCTTCTTGAATTCACCTTGCTTGTTATCAAAAGGGCTCCAGGGCAAATGAAAACGGACGTTGCTTACACTAATTTTATTAAGGAAGCCGACTCTGTTTTCGGCTGGTCTGGTACGCCTTTAATTAAGTTAGTTTAAGCCACTAAGTTAGTCCATTTGAAATTAGTAATATTTGGTGTGTATTTCTTGAATCAATCAAACATCTGCAGTTGCTTTACAAAGCTTGAAGCTCGTTTTCCTCTTCACACTTCTTTCAAGTCATAACTTATTGTATTTGCCTTATTTTAATTGTTGTTTAAATTAGGGTAATAAACACTTTGAGGCGATTTTAACAACTAATCCCTAATCAAATCCAATGGCAAGTGTTTTGCATGCATCAAACTTTATAAATTATAGATGAACATAAGTAAATGTACACATATGTCGTTATTTATGTCTGTGCTTGGTCCAGGCAGATTTTATACATAAATGATTTGGATATTCTACAAAGTATACATAAATTTTAACACTTGTCGAGCCACCATATCCGTCAAAAACACAAAACCGAAAACGATGGGCAAGCAAAACTCACAAAAAAAAACATTAAATTTTTACTTAAAAATGCAAATTTGACCAAGCGCGCTGCAAAAACACGATAGCGACACAAAAAAAAAAAAAAAATCCAGCACACAACAAAAAATGCGGTTGCATGTGTGTGTGTGTGTTTGTTGGGTACATTAACAAAGCATATAAAAAATACAAGGAGAACAAGCGTGAACGAGGGCAGACAGGCAGGAAGGGTAACGGGCGTAAGTAAAGCCCTTGGTTATCCGGTTTGACATTTTAAATTGCTGCAAGAAAAACGCAAAAACCAAACAGCCACTACAAATTGTGCTTCCACCTTAAATATTGAGCATTCAAAAAGTCAATTGCCAGGCTGATCAGACAAATTTGGCGCACAATTATTGGAACTAAGCCGATAACAGTTGGTTTTGGTAGTAGCGAATATTTGAAAATAAAATAATGATAATTAAGGCCACAACAACAGTCAACTGCAGCACCACTCAACTCAACCAACCCAACCACCCAGCACAGCACAATTTACTGGTCACTGGACGTTAAAGCTGTTTCGCAGCTTAACAAGTTGGTATTTTCAGAGTGCGGGGATTTTGTGGCTTTTAAATTTTCGTGTGCAGCGAACACTCTGCGTCCGAGTTTCACTTGAGTGCACGTAGCTATAAGAGAGAGGGAGTGGGGGGGGGGGGGGAGAGAAGAGCTTTACGGTGGAAGGGAGATGTCGTGCAGTGTACTCGACAAAGAAGACGAAGGTAACACGTGACCGTGTGGCAAACAAAACAAACGAGGCAATGAACCAGCATCCGCAATGTGCTCTTACAACGGTTGCCTCGTTGCATGTTGCTGATGCAAAAAAAAAGCTAAGGCGAAAGAAAATACAAGCCAACAGCTGAACTGAGTCTAGTTTTTTTTTCGTTTTTTGGAAAATAAAAGTTTGTCCTTGGACCAAAAGCATTACTTAAGCATGGTTGTGTGTGTGTGTTTGTATATGTATTATTGCCATAGCCAATGCGACAACACGTGCCACAGTTGGTCAAGTGCGTTACCCAGCAACTACTACTACTCTGCGTGTGTGTGTGTGTGTGCTGGTTAACAAGCCACTCACACTCTCCCACAGCAAGAGATAGATAGGTGACGGGCGATATGGTGGGAAAGAGGGGGGTAAAGTGAGCACTCGCTCACGCATCAAAGTTGCGTTCGTGTTGTAATTGCATAGCTGGAAAAGAGCTTCAAATTGTTTACTTGCTGTTAGCCAACTTGACTTTGACTTGACGTGGCCAAATGCCATTTAAGCGTAAATCGAAACCAGTACATATCCATTTATTACAGAGCTCAGGACTAAAAATTAGCTTATGCCAGCGTATCGTATTTGCTGAATGGCAACTCACAGACAACAAGCCAGCGCAAATTGAGATTTAAAGGGCTTAAATGTCTACTTTTAGTTTTGCTACGGTAAAGTGTGATAAGAGGCATAAAATTGCAATCAGCTGAGGAAATCTTTTAAAACAACAACTGAGTAGATAAGGAGCAATAAGTATTAAAGAACAGATCCAATTTTTTCAATGCGTACGTTCTCTTAAGCTCACCCAAAAGAAAGCGAAACAATAGTCTTCCACTTAGAAGTGGTATATCAATTATTTGATATGCTTATGCATATAGCATTGAGTAATTGACATAGAGCAATTTATGTAACGTAAATGACCTACGATATTCGTGAATGGAAGGTAACGAAATGTAACGACATAACATCTAAATCGTTTACATAACGATAACATAAATCGTTGATTGAAACAATTGAGTGTGAATAATAAATTAACGACGCCTGCAACTCGATGGTTGAACATACAGTAAAACTTTCATAAAGGGAATCTCAAGGAGATAAAAAACTTCTGTAATTGAATCAAATTATACAAAAAACATTTAAATTCCCATGTCATTTAACTAAACGAAATTAATCAAGTAGTTAATTAACTTTCATGTAAAGAATCACAATAGAATTTTCAAAAATTTGTGGCACTGAGCACCGCTTTTATACTTAAAGCCCTCTCTGTCTCGTATAGGTGTACAATTAAGCATTTGACATCATTTGACAGCGACAACTTTGTTCACACTTGCGTTTAAAACGCTCCATAAAAATACGAAAGTGTTGCAAAAACATTGTCAGTATGTACCGCCCAAGGGGCAGCTTCAACAACAGTAGCAGCAACAATAGCTGCACAAAGATACGCTTCAAAGAGCTATTAACTCGGCCAAGCGCATGTTGCTAAGACCACAGACAACTTTTTATTAGGTATACTGAAGTTGGACAAAAAGCGAAAAAAGAAGAGGGGGCGCAGCTTGACCATAACTAACCTTACTGTAGGGTATCTACGATTCGTTCTTTCGTTTCAGAGGTGATTGTAAATCAGCTAGAATACTTGCGATACACCGCATTCATAACTATCTATTATCATGGCAATGACAGCGAACTATTGCATTAATGCGGCAGTCAAGCGCAATTGATTTTCATTTAATGTTAAATTGCAAGACAGCAACAGACAAATGCTTAAATTTTAATTAAACATGTAAGAAGAACAGAGAGAAAGAGAGAGAGAGAGAAATGGTCTGAAATATCATGAGATGCATAATTGAAATGCCACATGAATTTTGCAGTCAAGAGCATTGAAATAAGGCGCTGATTCACAACAGTTGATGCTGTGCATCCAACATGCATATGTATGTGTGCAGAATGCACAACCCCCACCTCACACCCCCTTTCTGCCCATCTCTCCCTCACGGTCTTTTTCTCTATCTGTCGCGTGCCCCGCAGTTCAGTTTAGAGCTGGTTGGCAGCCACAGGCACAGAGCTCTCACATTGTCAAATTGCAGACGCCTTTCCCGTCAGCTCGACGTCATCCTCATCGTTCTTGTCGTCACACAATGCCATCGAATGGAAGGGAAACGCGCAGACAAACAAGGAGTTGAGTGAAGAGGGGGGCTATCAGTAGCGCCTGACTGATTCAGACAACCGGACGGAAGCAGCAAAATAAACTAAACACTGCATTTATGCAAATAAATAGAATTGTGTGCGATATATGTACATGATATGTCTATGACATGACAAAGAAAAAATATATTCTATTGTATTTATTATACACCCTTATACAAATAAATGAATGTAAGTTTGTGAGCAAAATGATGATGCCATATCTGTGAGTAAAGCAGAGAATAAAATGAAGTGTTCAGCAAAAGAGTTAGAACTATTGAACTATTAAGCTTATGATAAATAGTGCAAGGGCAATATATACTTACTATATATGTAAAATAAAATAAATAAAACATAATTTACTTTCGATATACTGATGTGTAATGCATGCTTACGTTATAATCGTAACATTTGTAATCGATTTTCATGCTTCGATAACACGAAAGCTAGTATCGGTCAGGCAGTGGCCGATTTATTTCCTGAGTACTTTGAATCAGTATACTGATTAAGTTTTAAAAGTTGCAGCAATTCCTATTATTTTTAAGTTTAAACATCAATCGCATATACATTCCAGTTACTACTGAGTGTGGTGATCTTAACTCTATAAAAACCGCATACTGATGGAGTGCCAGGTTGTATAGACGTTGCTTACACCGATTTTAGTGAGAAAATCGACTCTATTTTCCATTCTGTGTTGCTTCAAAAACTAAATATTATTGGGTTTCCAACAAAACTGGTATGCGTTTATCTTTTGAGCTAGAGTCACTAAATATGGTAGGAAGATAGCTGGTGACGTCCCGCAAAGATCTATAGCAAAAATGTTGATGCCACGCCCCAAACTATGCCCCATCAATAAAGCTGTTAGCATCCCCATCTGCATCTTTGAACGCAGCGTACACGGCTGCCGCATCCGTACCTCCTCGAAATCAGGCCTCTTTTTACCCGTTTTTAAACTGATATCGAGTATACCGCAGTAAGTTGCGTCCGACTGCAACGTTTCCACTTGTTTTACCTTAATTTACAATTTACTTGAGATTTAGATGCTATTTTTGTTTTTTCGGCTGTTGAAAACATCTAAAACAAAAGAAAATTATGGAACTATGATTTTAACTCTACTGAGATTGCGTTGCTGTACCTCAATAAGTTTCATGGCAGTAGCTATTTATCAAAGGCTTAAATTTCAAATGAATTCAATCGTCAAGCGCTTGAGTCATTCAAATCTCATTACATGCACATACACACACACGTACAGATTGAAAGATAGACAAACACCAAAACTATGAATGACACTAATACGCGGCTACACACGCACACATAGACCGACAAAGACGGGGGCACAGACAGGCAGGCAGACAGACAGATAGGCACGTATGAAGTCAGCTTATGCCTAGGATAGTTGACAACAAAAAACCAGCGTGACAGCATTTAAACTTCAAGTGAAAGACAACAAAAACAACAACGAAATGCGTCAACGAGTGAGACAATCGCCGGCACTTGAGTGTTTTGCCCGTAATTCGTTAGCCTTTGTTGCTGTAATTGCCACCAACCCTCACTCTCCCCCCTCTATCTAGTCAACAGTTAACTGTGCTTTCTTCCCCCCTATCTCCAACAATCTTCACATTTAACCATTTTGAGTTCATTAAGGTTTGTTCTAGTTCAATTTGGTTTGGTTTGGTTTGGTTTGTTATTCTCTTTTCTAACTGTACTCGCTATCTTTGTCCTTTGTCGCGCCTGTCATTATATAAGGCAAAAAAACACAAAGCAAAAGAAAGATGCACAAAAAGAGAGCGAGAGCGATTGAGTGAGTGAGAAACAGTTAGTGAGTCAGTGAGAGGGCAAGTGAGTTGGAGCGAGAGTGCAAATTTAAATAAATGCTTTGAAGCACACTAAAAGCGATTTATCTTTGTCCATTGTGGATTACGAACATGTTTTTCAAAACATTTCTCATATTGTCCCAGCTTGAGTGTTTCTATGTGTGTGTGTTTGTGATTGCGTTACTGCTGCTGCTGATGCTGCTTCTCTGCTACTGCGTTGACTGACAAGTCGTTGTACAAACAGCAGCAGCAGCTGCTGCCTGAAACGCTTTGCTTTTTGCTACCCTTTTGCCCCAACTACCCAGGAGCAGAAAAAAAGCTTGAAAAACGCATGGCAATTAATATAACTTTCACTATAAATAATTGCAACTTCGCGACCATCATTTGCTTTGTGTATTAGGCTAAAGCCAATAACAAAGTGATGAAACATTTTTAGGCTTTAATTATGCCAACTTTTCGATTTACAATTCGCTTCACTTGAGGCGATGCGATCATAAAAAGTGAATATTGATTGTAGTCCATTATTATTATATTTTTAACGATTTTAAATGACGATCATCGAACATTATTTCTGATTGCAAACTTAAGCATTAAGCTCACATTGCATTATCAATATTTATCGAAGCTTTTGATTTTCATTTATAAAAATTATAAAAACAAAAATCTATTATTATTAGCTTAGTTGGTGTACCTTTTCACTTTACCATTAAGCCTTATTATCTCTACTAAAAATCGCACAACTCGAGTCACATCATCGTATCACATTTCGTTCCAGCTGGGCTATGTCTGTATGAATATTTGTCTTTGCTTTCTGTTTTTGCATTTGTCTCTATGGATGTGTGTGCGTGTGTGTGTGTGTGTCCTGTTCTTTAGGTCTCGTTTTATTGATTAATCGTTGGCTGCTGCTGTTGCTGTTGTTATTGCTTTATCTCTCACATTATCAGCATTCGCTGCACTGCGCCATAACTAAACAAAGTCTTTTGTCCACTTTTATTCACATTTTCCCGCCCCTGGCGCGGGGCTCATTCGCATTGTTGTTCCCTTTTCTAATGCTTATTCGCATTTTCATTTTCATTTGCATGCGACCAGCGATGGCCTACGCAGCGTATACGCAATTTAGCTGCTTGTCGCCTTGTCGAACTGAGATCTAACGTTCCATTCCCATTGCGTTACCCATTCCCAATCATTGTCATTCTCTTGGTTTCCAATCCCTTTTCCATTCCCATTCAGTAAACGTGCCGCGCGTCGCCCACGCAAAAGTCGATAAATTATTAGATTGTAAATAAAGCGAAAGCGAAGATGCATAAAGTACAAGAGGGGGTGTGGGACATAAGGTAGCAGCAGCAACTGCTGATATTGATGGCAAAAATTAGAAAATAAAAAATTCGTTCAAAAGAAAAAGATTATTGGGAACCGCAGAAAAGTTTTGTTTCGCCTTGTGGCAGCCGGCACACATGTGTCCTGCCCAAAAACCACAAAAAAAAGAAAAGAAAAAACAGTATAAGGCAATGGGAAAGAACACTAGATGTATGGCCGTGCGAGAGCGAAACAACGCAGAGGTAAAGCCTTAAGAAACGGCAATAGTTGTGTGCATGTATGTATAAATATGCTTGTGTATGTGTTTGTGTGTGTGTCAGCTGTCGCCTATTCTGAACAAAAACAACTCGAGCCTAAGCAAAATTCATATTTACATCAGTGTGTTTGTGTGTGTGTGAACATAAGTGAGAATGCGTGTAAAGTGTGTGTAATCAATCATTTATGAAATTACGCTACTTCCGCTTTTGACAATTTTCCTTTCAACGCCCTCGAAAATCCAGTAACGCCCAAAACCCCTCCCGACCCCTTCATAACGTATCGGTGATGACGTAAGTATCTTTGTAATACGTTCAATGCAAAATGTACACACATGCCCAGAGTCTCTATGCGTTTCAAATTCTTCGATGGGAAATAGATTATGATGAATAAAAATACGATAAAATACAAAAAATCAAATAAATAAAGGAAAAAAGTTTTGGGACACGAACAACCAAAAGTGCGAGCCGCACGCAACGACAGCTGAGAAAGTGTTAAAAGTGGGTTTGAAAAGGGGCATAAAAACATGCGTTAAGAAGTTTAATTTGAATGTAACCTTGAACTGAGTTGTTTGAACTCAAGTTGAGACTAAATATAAAAAAAAGCTACTTAGCTAGGAAACTTTTTTAAGTTATGTACAATATATTAATCAGCTTGTTTATGTAAAAAACTAACTACACACATGCCACAGAACATGACAATTTGTGAAATTTTAACTATGTATGTATAAAGAAGTTTTATTCGACTTTTATTTTAAATTCTCAAAATAAAGCAAGAAACTTGTTTTCTAGTTCACCAGTATATAATCCGATTAGGGGTTTACATTTGAATATTATTCGTTCGCTTAAAGCCTCACTGTTAAAAGTATTTATATTTTTATATGTTAGCAATTTGAATCCCAAAACAAATCTACACTTTAAATGTTTTAATTTAATTTATGAAAATAGTTAAGACAGGAATTTAACATTGATACAAGCAAAACAAACTTTTTTTTAATATAAACTCAGCAGCCAAAATAGTTTGTTAAAGTTTCAATCCACTCAACTGCGCCCCTAAAGGTATGCTATACAAAATGAATGTGTGGACTTTGAAGGCATTTTTTTTTGGCTTGGGCCAAAACAACGCTTTAGCTAGGCTTCTATGGCCATAAACTAATTTGACCATCAAAAGACTCGTAACCCAAATATGAAAACGAACTAAAGGTGTGTTTGCATGTTTGTGTGTGTTTTTGTAGCCCCCCCTTTTGTTTGTCTGGTTTTAGGCGAGAATCCTTTTGACTAATTAGACGACGACTTGCGGTGAAGGTAATCATAAATACACACAGCAGTAATTATGATATGAGTGCGAAACACACTCACCTACACATCAATAAAACACACACACACACAAATATACATGCATATTTATGCATAAATATAAATATATATTAAGCAGCTGCCTAAGCTGTCGAGTTAATTAATTTAAAACTGGCCGAAACTGCAGAGCATCAAGGAGGCCTATAAGCTCGCGTCTTTTGGCCATGTGCAAAGCTGACTGGAAGCCCAAAAATTTACGAGGCTTGTAGTCGCAACACTATCTTCGTGTTGTTCCTACGTTTTGTTTTTTTTTTTCAGAATCTCTTCTTGACTTTTTTTTGCAATTGGAAGCTGTGGCAAACACGCTGAATGTGGAGCAGCGGCGCAGAGCGCGCGCAGTTAAAAGTTTCAAAAAACTAGCGACTGGAAAGAAGTCCAAAAATTGTCTGAATAAGATTGTTAAAGAATTAAATTAAATTCTAGCTGCCAAAGTTAACTAAAATTATTTTATAAAATCTTTAAAAATTTCAAAGAACTTGATAAGCTTAAAAAGTCAGGCGAGTGTAGAAAATGCGCACAAAATAAAATTGTCATGGAAAAACTTATATAAACTGCGGAACAGAAAAAGTGTGTTACGTGTCATGTGAGAGAGAGAGAGAGAGAGAGAGAGCGCTGCTGAAAAGCATTCGTAGAGAGACAGAGAGTGAGCTTAAGAGAGCAAACGTGAAAGAGATAAAGAGTAAATTAGTTAAGCAGCTGACGACTTGCTCTCTCTCTCTCTCTCTCACGCATCTCTTTCGTTCTTACTCTCTGGGTGCTCTTGGTATCACCTGATTTCCAAACAGCAGCCGCGTTTCGAACTAGAAACATGTTAAGGCTGCTGCTGCTGCAAGGCGTAATGGGGGTTCGGTGGGTGGTTGGGTGTTTAGGTCGTGGCTGATAGGGTTGCAGGGTGTTAGTTGCTTGTCTGCAGCAGGCTCCACCCGCAGGCTGATAGCTTGTTTCTGTTGTTGTTGTTGGTTTTATTGTGCAGGCATTTGAATGTGTGCCAGTCGCACACACACCGGGCGTATGCGTAATTTAAATTTAAATTTGTGTGTGTGTGTGTGTGTGTGTGTGTATTGATGCTGCTAAGGCAGCTGCCTCAAGTTTTACTTAATCACCAGCGCAATTCACATTCGCTTGCAACGTGTTTGAGACTCTGCCCCATTCACGAGTTTTGTTTTTGTGTTTTTTATTTTTCTTTTTGGCCGAGCAAAGCTTTTCCTTTTCTGTTTGCCTCTGTTGCCAGTTGTGGCGCTCATTAGCGGTCGCATTGTCGCACCCACCTCCCACTAAAACCACCCCCCCCCCCTCGCCCACCTACCCCACCGAGACTCTTTTATTTCTGTGTCCCCTTGCTTTGCATTGACATCGTTAGCAGATGGTGCAGCAGTTGGTCAGCTGCTTGCTTGTTGCAAGTTGTTTAAAGGCTCGCAACATATAATTGCCAATTACAAACGCACACACAGGGCAATGGCCATCAAATATGCAGTCAAATGTTTGCACAGACAGTGGAAAAATGTGGCAGCAGCATGGCACAGTTTGCCACTGTTGCCAGTTGGCGACCTCTAAGTGCCACAAATTAACCGCAACGCGTCGCATTTTCACTTGATCCCTTCGCCGCGGCCCGTTTCGAGTTGTCCTGCTGCAGGCCTCTTCGAGCTCTCAGCGCTGATAATTACGGGCAGAAATACAAAACCCAGAGGCAGGGGTAGAAAACGGAAAGGAGCTTTACTTTTTGAGCAGTCGCCCAAAAAGTGCGCAGATTTTTGAAGTGTTCAGCTGGACTTGGAACTCGGGCTAAAAACTCTTCCACTCCCTCCGCATTCCTCGCCCAATTCATAATTAATGAGCAGATAAAAATGTCACGCAGCGACGTTGCCGCGCGGAAGTGTTGCGAAACGCAACTAGGATTCAGCTACTGCTTAGAGTTTAAGAAAACGGGCAAAACTGTGCCGCAGCTGTTACAGCCGACGCTAAGCGACTTAAGTTTGTTATAAACAATGATTAAAAGTAGCCTGAGTTAGGAGGTGAGGTAAGAAGTTCCAAAGAAAGAATATACAATTCAATATGGTTTTTTATTTTAACTTTCAAGCTCACATAATGAGAGCTTTTCTTTAAGCATCAAAAGAATTGTTATACTATTTAAGCACACTATTTAATTGGCTTACAAAGTATTATATTTTAAACCTAAACAGTGAGATTTAATGGAAAAGAAGAAGGCCAACTTGTTGCCATATTTAAGCCTCATATTAACTTTATTTTAACGATTTTCAGTATCTCTATATGCTAAGCATGATAACTTTTTACAGGGTAGTCAACAATTATATCACACTCGTCATCACAACAACTAAAGCCTTTTTCATTTATCTTGTGTTGGACTGTTGGCGGGGGCATGTGGGGTTAAAGAGTTACGCTGCGTTGCGCTGTGGCAAAAAAGGTTTGCCAGCCCATTTAATTAAAACATGATGTAATGCGAGCGCGTGCCAAGCCAATGCAGAGACATAGCATAGACAGCATAAAAGCGACAACGGAAGAAAACAAAAAGTTTCCAGAAGAATTTGCAATAGCTCTGCAGTGAGTTTGCAACCCCGTCGTTGAAAGAAGAGTTAATATAAACACGGTTACATTGAGCTCTATAAGGTAATAGCCCTTGAGAATTGAGAAACAAATTCAAAGAACAAACAAGGTACAAAATAACAATTAAAATCACTTCAGCGTCGATCTTCTGGAAGCAAACCCCATCTCTAGGTTCAATGCCAGGAATGGAGAGTATTAGACGTGAGGTCAGCGAAGAATATTTCTATTCACTATATATGTATTTGACACCGGTTCAAAGACAGCGATAAAATATTCTTACTACAACCTTAGGTCAATAACTCCAGAACGTGAAAGTGAAATAAATAAGTCTTTAACCTAACACTCGCACGTTTAACTCTAGTAAAACATATTCTGGTAGTACACTTACCTTGCAGTCGTCGCACTGATTCACCAGCGAATACACCTGCCTGCAATCGAAGCGAAAGAGTATCTCGGCCAGTTCGCAGGTGATGCGGTTTGCCAGCGCATCCACATCGAGCAGATCGCTGAGCAGCCGAACGCATTCATCGCGATCCTCCAATGTTGCATTAAGCGCCAGTGTGTGCAAGGCATTAAACACACTGCGCTCACAGCAATGGCGCAGGCGCAAAGTGCGCAGTCGCGCCAGCAGCTGTCCAGGCGACCGCAGGCCGCACAAATGCTGTGGACTCGTCTCGGCCGCATCGCCTAGGTAATCAAGGCACTGTTGTTGTTGCTGCTGTGGTGGTTGTTGTTGCTGTTGTTCGTTGGCATTGAGTTGCTCGTGTGTCTGCAGATGGCTATAAAGCAATGTGGGCACAGACTGATCCTCTAACTCATCCACATCGCTGCTGCTGCTGCTGCTTGTGGCCGACAGCGTTGATGCATCCAGCTCGACATACTGTTCAGTTGTTGATGCTGCTGCTGTTGCTGCTGCCTCCGTTGGTTCATTGTCAACAGCATCTTCCTGCTCCCATTGCCTGTCGCGTCGCAGTCGAGACGGCATGGCTTTATAGTTATTGTTGTGGCTAAAACGCGTATGCGGCGACTTAAAGTTTATCGTATTTGCGTTTATGAAGTACTTGATTTTATTATCGGTGCGCGCTTCTGCGCTGCTATCCGACGGCTGTTGTTCGGCACAGGAATTCGGACAGATTGGCGGGCCGGGTCCTTCATCGACCCAGGCCATGGGCAATGTGCCAGCTGAGCACTGACCCTGCAATTACAAAACGAAATTTAGATATTTTTAAATTATACAAAGTTTTAAAGTCAATAATTTGTATCCCCCATTTGTTGGTCCCAAAGGTAATGTTTTCTGTTTGTTTCTCATTATTCCTCAATACTGTTTTTTCCATAAAACTGTTCTTAGACTCTCCTTAAAGTTTAAAGCAGTTGATAACGACAAAATACGAAAACAATTGCAGAAGTCCAAATATAATATAATATGTAATTAATTATTAAATCCTGACAGCCAAAAGTGCAAAAAGAAAACCATTCAAAAATAAACCAGCTGTTATTAAATCTATTTAAAGTGGAAAAGAGCTCAAAAAAGGAGAGAACATAATGATATTTATGACCCTCGACGGAATCAGACAAACTTACTATTTAATACGTTTATTAAAGCATAAATGCTTTGTATTATTTGAAAATTGAGCTGGCAAATACAACTACACGCACAGACACCCACACAGTTAGAAACAAACATAGATAGAGAGGAGGCACTCGGGAGTGAAATGGAGTGAGAGGGAATTTGCGATGCAACGCAACGGGGTAGAAAACAAAAAGTACTCTGGTATATTGAAAAAGTTTTTTGCAGCTACTAACAACATCGACAACAACAGCAAAAAGGAAAGTCATAAAGTAAAACAACAACAGAAACAGCAAGCAAGTAAAATAGAAGCCAAACAATGAAACGAGCAACAAAAACGGCAACAACAACAATAACAATGAGTGCATAAAAAGCGGTTGGCCAACCGTTTATAGCGTTCCATGCTAGCCATTAAAAAATTTAAAGCGCAAATAAATTTTTTAAGAACATATAAATATATGTTTGTACATATATTTTAAGACGCATCCAAAAAGCAACAGCTGTTAAAAGTGAAAGGAATATAAATAGACTTAGAAGCAAAAAGCTATCATTTTTTTAAAAATCAGAAACATCAATAGAAGAGTCAAAAAGGCAAACCTTACAAACAAATGCATTATAATTTACCAGACTTGTTCTTTATTAATTCCAAAAACTCAAAATTGCCTGGTTTTGTTAAGATTAGTTGTCAATCTGTTGTTGCATCGAGTGCACAACTATCAATAAGAAATGCCACAAATAATAGTAAGTTAAGCAACTCACTAATGCGAAATAGTAATAATAAATCTGGCTTTGCACCAAAACAATTCGTAAGAAAATCTAATCGAAAAAGTGAACAAAAAACAAATCCCCAAACATGGCATCACAAAAAAGAAAGCGAATTCGGAAACATATCTTCGAGATAAAAAAAAAACCAACAGAGACATATAGAGTGAAATAAAATGTGCAAATTGCATTACAAGGAACATCAATATTGCATGTCACACGACTTTTGTGTGCGTGTCAGTGTCTGCGTCTATGTCTGTGTATATGTTTGGGAGTGTGCTTGTAAGTGTGAGTTGTGAGCTGTTGAACTTTGTCTGGCTCAGCATATACTATGCGTATGTGTAAGAAATGTGCAGCAATCAACGACGCATAAAAACTCAATTGCCTGGGCTCACAGAATAGTTTTATCCAGGGCAATAACAATAAGTTGGATTCGATAGTTCATTGGAACACACGCAACCTATATGTTTGTATGTATGTTATGTATTGATATGTATTTGCATATAAGTCAGTCTACAAACGAATTCGAATTTCCCTATTTACATTTTGATTTACATGTACATACGCACATGTAGAAGGCCACAATGAAAAATTATACAATCAACAAAAACATGCACAAAAGCATTGTTAAAGTTAAAAAAGTAATTGACTAAAAGACTCCCTATGATAAATGTTGCAGATATTTTTGTTTTACACGGTATTTTGGTGAATTCATAATGATTGAATCGATTACTTTATTGTTTGAGTTGAATGCGGCAAACAGTTATAACTCGAAAGTTTTTTTGTGAGAAGATACTATCTAGGCTAAAAAATTACCTTCTAACAACAAAGCAGCCACCCTTTTGCTAGCTTTCATAAAGGGTATGGTATACACAAAGACACACACATACACACAAAAACACTCGCACACAAATACACATAGAGACAGAGAGGGAAGCACGTGTACCACGGCGCCATTGTTGATTTAATGGCAGACCAGCTGCGGCCCAGTGCACAACAATGCGACCTACTCACTAGCTGATGTCCAGGTTTGAGTAGGGGCTACAGGATGAGCACTGTTAGGTTAGAGGGGTTGGTGAGCTGCTGGATGTGGGGTGCTGTGGGGTTAGCGGGGTTGCTGGGTTAACGGCAGCTAACGGACAATACAAGACAGCAACAAGATAAATTCTTGAATGCGCAACAGCAAAAACAGAAATTACAGAATGAACTGACATTACAATTTGTAAAGCGGAGGCCCGAAACCCACCTTCCCCATTCCCAATCCCCTCTCGACTTCACTTATTCCCCTTTCCGCTGCTGCGCTGATTAGTTGCGCTCATTTCAGTCCGATGGCTGTTCAAACATTTTGAAACTGCAAAATAAATGCAAAGTTTTGTAAAAGTTTTCGGTTAATGCAAAATTCAAGGGAAAATTATGAAAAGTTTAGCGTGATGGATAGGGAAATGGATTGCTTAGAGGGCTAACTAACTGGGCCGTGATATAAAATGAACTTCGACCTGTAATTTAAGCTCGCCAACACTTAATTACGGCAAATTGATTCTTATACTTTTACCCAGAAACGAACCGTCCCACCTGCAGGCCAAGTTCTTAGCTGAACCACAGACAACATGAAAATTCTTAAACAAAATAACTTTTTTTTTATAAGTCAATTAATTGTTTAAGATAACTTAAGTTGTGTGTGTGAATAATGGCATCAAATAATAAGCTTTAAGACAGCTGCGAGCATCTAGTTAATTGCCTTGTATAGCTTTGCAACTAGAAAAACCAAAAGCACATGTCTGGATGTCTAAGCATGGATGGAAAGTCGTTTCGGAAAATATATTATATTAAGTTAATAAGAAGAAGGTCCATCTATACCTTACGCGTTTCACTAGCAACAAAACAGTTTTAAGTTTTAATATGTGTCAAGTTTGTCCTCCAAGTTTACTTTAAAGCTTATTGTATCGGTCTTTTCAATGCTATATCCCCCAAAGTCTTCTACTACATGTATAAGACGAATTTCAGCTCAGATAAACATAAACTTTAGTATGTTTTCTAGAACAAATTATATTATTATTAAAGGCCCCAGAGAATTAAAAAAGAATTAAAAAATTATCGGGACGCCATTTATTATAAATGTATACAAATTCTATGTTCAGGAGGCTTCGAAATATGCACATGGCTTAGACATTTATTAAAAGAACAATATTTGTTTACAGAATATTTTAAAAAATATAGTTTAAAAAAACTAAAAAACACGCTTTTAGAGCATATCAAACTAAAAAGTTAAAAATAATTTTTCAAATAATCTTAAAACAATAATAAATGATAAATAGCATTATTGTAAAAATGCGTTGGGCGCTCGATGTACGAGAAATATGGACAAAGCGCCCCACGCTTTTTTAACAATAATACTATTATCATTATTATTGTTTAAGCTATTTGAAAAATTTTTAACTTTTAGTTTGATATGCTCTAAAGCGTGTTTTTAGTTTTTTAAACTATATTTATTTTTCACTTTTTAGTTCGATGTATTATATAAGCGTGTTTTTTTTAGTTTTTTTAAACTATATTTATTTTTTAATTTTTAGTTCTATTAATTATTGAAAAAAAAATTGTAAGTTCTAGTGAACATGAACATGGTGCAGATTAAAAAAAAAAATATATATATATTTGTTCGGCCGTGGACGGGATTAGAACCCACGATCGGTGAGGTGAGTCCGGGCGCGAAGACCCGCGCCTTAGACCGCTCGGCCAACGAACGAACTTGAGGTAGTGGGATACACTGACAGTAATAAGCCACTTGCTTTTAGTCCAAAGGAGAGTTAAAAATTTTTTTTTCGGCCGTGGACGGGATTAGAACTAGAGGTCTGCATGGCTGCATTCACAACATACGCCAAGTTGAATGAATTCGAATTGAATTGAGTTGAGTGAGTGCGAAGCACAAAACGAAACGAATGAATATGAACATCGATGCATGTTGCTTCATTCCATACGGCACTCAGTAAAAATGAATTAGAATAAATGAAGCGTAAAAGGGAATGAACAATTTGGCAAAGCCGAAGACATTCGAGTTACTCGAGTTACTCGAGTTGTAATATTGTGAAGCACGCGGTCATCAAAAATGGACGGGGGTAAAAAAGCGGACGAAATTATATGTTGTTTGTGTTTCGCTGTTGTTTTTATGCATATAATATATGTATTTTGGTTTATATCTCTACATTGACTTTCGTTTTTTCCATTCTTTTATTTTCCTACGCACGAAAACAAAACAACAACAAGCCGGCGTGGCATTCGAATGCATTCGAAACGCAAACTCTTATTCTCACGCATTCCCACTCATTCAATTCGTCTTTTTTCGTTTGAATGTTGTGCGACCGAGTCTGACGCGAGCACACTCATTCACTCAAATTTGTTCAGTCTTGCATTCAAATTCACTCAACTCATTTTGCGCATTGTTCGTTCGAACATGTTATTTTTGCCATTCATGCAGACCTCTAATTAGAACCCACGATCGGTGAGTCCGGGCACGAAGACCCGCGCCCTAGACCGCTCGGCCAACGAACGAACTTGAGGTAGTGGGATATACTGACAGTAATAAGCCACTTGCTTTTAGTCCAAAGGAGAGTTACATACATACAAACAAACATACATACAAGTGAAGCTAATATAAGCGTGTTAAAAAAAAAAAGCTTCAATGTTAGGATGGTTTAGATGTAGATTTATGTGTGGAAGGTACCATGAACACTTGGTTCAAACCGTCTTAAGTCAAGTGTTGACTACTGCCAGCGGACATCAACAGACAGCGTCCAATCCAGCTGACAACTCATTGTTTGAGGCAGCAACATAGAAGGGGCGATGGGATGGAGCAGAGTCTAGTGATAGGCTTATTAGACGAGAGGCTTTCAGCTTTTTGCTTGCAACATGCAAAGCCAGGCAACGCAGACAAAAGCCTCATTGCCACAAAGAACATTTAACTAGCTATGTATCTGAGTATGTGTATGTCTGTGTGAGTGTGTGTGTGTGTTTGTGAATGTCTGCTTTTAGGCATAATGCATACACTCCATTATGCGAGGGCTTTGTCTACAGCTTGTTATTTGTGTGTGTTTTTTCTTCTTTTTTTTTGGCCTGATTAAAGGCAAAACGTGAGGAAGCTTGTTGCTGCAACAATAAAGAGCTTAAGCTCGCCTGTCACTCAGCTGGTCGTTCGCCAGCTTGATGACAACTTGCATGACAAGCCCAATGCACAAAAAGAGAGCACACAGACACATGAATGTTTTAGTTTTTGGCCACGTGTCTGGGGCAACTTTTTGTTGTAGTTGCCATACAGCTGTTGCCATTTCAATTATCCACATCTACGATAGTGAATATTTCATGCCAAAGATTTTCGAATTTCAATTCACTTTCTCTCACTCAATCTCAATTTTTTTCGACTCGAACGGGTCGCATGAGTAATGAAGCATGTGGCTTGTGGAATTGCAAAACTAGTAAGTGACAAGCAGCAAACTGACATTAGCATAATTGTTTTTAAAACATTTCTGAGCGTTGGTTTTTCCTCTATTTGTTTGCAATTCGGGTTTTTCTTAAGCAAAATTCAAGGTTTTGCCAATTGCATATTGCGATTGCTGTCAGCAAGTCAAATACAGTTGCTCGAAGTCATCGTAATTTATGGTTTCTGCTATTGAATCTAAATCTTAGCTGCATACAGTGTATGATCTGGTTGTGAAGTTAAAAGGACTTGAAAAAAGCAACTCAGTTTTTTACTCTCAACAAGCAATGGATTATACTCGCAAACATTGCAGACTACTTCAAAAACTTGTGCTCTATAAATTTCAGTTAATTAACAGCTGTTTTTGAAGAGTACACAAATATTTGGCAAAACAATTAAAATGCGCTTAAAGTGGGATGAGCAAAAAACGAAGAGGAAAAAAGTCAGTGAATGGCAAGGCAAGGCAAAACATGGCGTTGAGCGACTGTCAGAGCCAAAGAGGAAGCAACCAAAAGTGCACTTGAGCTAAACACCAACAGCAACAGCAGCAGCAACAGCAGCAACAACAACGGCAACGGAACCGACAACACTTTAAATGTTACAGCTTAACCTCGACAGGCAATTCAAACAATGCATAGAGCAAGTGTGTAGATGTGTTTGTGTGTGTGTGTGTGTCAAATTTCAACGCTTGTCAACACTGGTGCAAGAAAAATGCAAGTGCAAAAAAGCAGCAGCAACAACAACACAACGTCAACAACAGCAACAGCAGCGAGGAATATGTCGCAAGCTGCACTCAAATTTCTAAATGCAATGCCAGAGTGTGTTTTTGTGTGTGTTTGCATGGCAGAAGCGTAGAAATGTGACAGCCAACACACACACACACAAACTAGCGTATGGCAATAGAGGCCACAAGGGAGCAGGGCAGCAACCAGCAATAGAGAAAGAATGAAAAATGAAGGGCGACTGGATTGAGGACTAGAGCGTTTTAGGCTGTAAAAATGGGAGGCGAAGGAGGGATGTTTATATGTATGTATGTTAGGCTTGCGTTTAATTATTTGTCACTTGACGTGCCGCGATATACCCAGGCACATGAGTAGCAAAAACCACGCCCGCGTTGCCTGCTTCTATTCCCCTACATATCCTTCACTACATAAAACAACTGTCATTTCACCTTGATTTTGTTGTTGTTTGCCCGTTGTCGCTCTGCTTTGTTGTCAAAATCATAAACATGGCCTCATGACTACCACCCCTAACCTTTCACCTTCCATCCCCTCCCGCACCATTCCATTCAGTTTTTCATGTTACGCGGTTATTTTTAATGTTGTTGTCAATTTGTATGTACAAACTATATACATTTACACAATTGTGCCCATTAAGTTATGCAACATATATTTGAAATAATTTTTGATAATATTTCCGATCTAGCTTAATGTAAAGTCTTCTGCTATTTTTAATGACATCTATCTAGTATAAACTTTAAAGGAAACATTTAACATCAATAATTCACAACAGTTTCATGCGGCCTATTATGTTAAAGTTATGTTATCGATCTGTTGTTGTATAAGGAGAAGTTTGTTAAAATTGCACCGTGTCATGTGCTGAATATTGTATGTCAATTTCAACTGATAATTTCCGCAAAGATTATATAACGCATAGATATTACAATGAGCTGTCTTGAAACGTTTTGTTTATTGCCTTTTTTACGCCGAAGTAATTAAAAACTGCTCATTTCTGGTTTTGCTTTGTCAGTCGTTGTCTCTGTCAACACTTTCTGTCTCTGTCGAATCTGGAAGTATATGAAGGCGTTGCCCGAGTTACCTCAGCTAACCATGCTAACTCTGCTTCCTAAAACTTTCCACCAGCAGAGCCTCTACGTTCTGCCTAACGACAAAAGACCTACGCTAGAGCCGCTGAGTGGACAGAAACCCAACAATACACCAAAACGTTGAGTAGGCAGGAACTTGGACGGTCACCAACGCTGACCAGACTATTTTGCAACTGCTGAGTTCTGAAGAGGATGTGGATATAAAGAACTTGCCATTACATTCACATATTCATTGTTACTTCTTAAGATATTGTTCCGCTGCGACGGAGAATAAAGCTTCAGTCTAATTTTGATACATCAAACGAGTGCAACCAAAGTGTTCTCTTATTTAAAACAAATATAAATCATCAAACTTGAGCCGCTTGGATCATTACTCCCGCCCATCAAAAATCGTTGGGGCAGCAAAATCAAATGTTTTTAGTATCTTATTACTAGCCAACCTGTTGCCTCCACCTCGGTGGAAAAAAACTAACAAAACAACTTAGTTTGGCCTATCAAAACGTTAGAGGCCTTAACACTAAACTTTCTAAATAATATGTTAACAGCTTATCATTTGATTCACATATAGTAGCACTCACGGAAACCTGGTTAAAACCTGATATATCTGATTATTCCATTTTCCTTCTAAATATAACTTGTACAGATGCGATCGCACTTCCCGCAAGGGGGGTGGTGTTCTCATTGCTGTTGACTCCTGTATTTCCTCTGAACAGATTCTTTCTCAGCATCTTCCGGATATAGAGATTTTATGTGTTAAAATATTACTAAACGGCCGTTCACTTTATGTTACTTGCTCTTATATTCCTCCTCATTCTGATATTAACATTTACTCGTCCCATCTGAGTGCCCTGCAACTTGTTTCGTCATTTTTGACAGATTTGGATAACCTGATAGTGGTTGGTGATTTTAATCTGCCACATGTTGTATGGTCTGCGAATGACACATCTTCGGCGGTGTTACCAGTCACTTCTGATGATTTTATCGATGGCCTACTGGAGTTAGGCCTATCGCAAGTTAACAGGGTGCATAACTGTAGTGGTAGAATGTTGGACTTAATATTTGTTTCGGACTCCGATTGCAGTAATGCTAGTAGAATACCCCCTCTAGTGCTTCCGGAAGATACCTACCATCCAACCTTAGAATTATCCATCGAAATTCTTAACCCTATTTTAGTATCTAAAAATACTTTGAAAACCCGTTGCTTTCGTAAAACTAACTTTACTAAATTAAATTATCTTCTTCAACATACTAATTGGTCGTGCCTTTATTCTTGTAGTGATATAGAAACTGCTATAGCCATATTTTATGGGACCTTGAATTCGCTTTTGGATATTTGTGTTCCCCTCACTTGTTCTTCAAGTGACAATAAACCACCTTGGTTTACGAGAGAACTATCGAAATTGAAAAACGCAAAGACAAGATCATATACAAAATTTAAAAAATCGGGAACTACTTTAGATTTATCTTCGTATTTAGTAGCAAAATCTAGTTTTATTTCCGTTAACACATCTTGCTATAATAATTATCTTAATCGCTGTAGACTAAACTTTTCACGTGACCCTAAACAGTTTTATAAATTTGTTAACTCTAAACGTAAGACTTCTTGCTTGGCATCCTCAGTATACCTAGATGATACAAAAGCAAGTTCTGATCAGGCAGTAGCCGATCTATTTGCTGAGTATTTTCAATCAGTATACTCATCAAATATGTATAGTAGTAGTAATTCCTATCCTTTTCAAGTTCAAACGTCAAATTGCATATATGTCCCAGTAGTTACTGAGTCTATGCTCCTGAGTGAATTTAACTCTATTAAACCTGGCTACTTGCCTGGTCCTGATGGAGTGCCAGGTTGTATTCTTAGATACTGCGCGGATTCTCTTTGTGCGCCATTAAATAAATTATTTAACTTGTCTGTTGATTCAAACGTGTTCCCAGATATATGGAAGGAATCCTTTATAATTCCACTCCATAAAAATTCTTCAAAATCAAACGTTAAAAATTATAGGGGCATATCCACGTTGTCTGCCAAAGTCTTTGAAAAAATTATATGTTCTCAACTGCAACACGGATGTAGTTCGATTATATCGCCTTATCAACACGGTTTTGTTAGGCGTAGATCTACTACCACTAACCTTCTTGAATTCACTTCGCTTGTTATCAAAGGGTTTCAGGAAAAAATGCAAACTGACGTTGTTTACACCGATTTTAGTAAGGCATTTGATTCTGTAAGTCATCCTCTTTTGCTTCATAAATTAAATATTATTGGATTTCCATCAAAACTATTATTGTGGCTTTCGGAGTACTTGTGTGGTCGAACACAAAAACTAGTTTATAATCGTCGGTATCTAAACCTATTTTTGTTACCTCTGGTGTACCCCAGGGTAGTCACCTTGGACCTTTGCTATTTAATTTGTTTATTAACGATCTTCCAGCAGTTATTACTAACTCTTTTGTGTATATGTTTGCTGATGATGTAAAGCTATGTTTCACCTATAATGACGCTTCCCTGTGTAATTTTCTACAGTCGGATTTGGGTGCGTTGTCAGTCTGGTGCCGTACTAACTTACTCAATTTAAATTGTTCTAAATGTAAAGTCATGTCTTTTTGTAGAAGTGCCCCTCATATTTGCTCAATCCCAAACGTAATTGAATTAAAAATTCACGTTCTTAAAAAAATCTCAAAGCAGGTTAAACTCCCCGTCACGGTAAGCAAAAACAGATAGATTTGTAATGGTCGTTTATAATTTTTTGCATTTCTAGCTGAAGCGTTTATGTATCCAAATCTTAGAATTTCAGGAATTTATAATATCAAGTATTGTCATACTTGGATCTAGAATACAAATTCTTGGATTGTAAGCCCGATTCAACCTTAATGTTGACGAAGTGAGAATTTCCGTTTAAAAAATTACAGCCTTGCGCAAACTTATCCACGGCTAGGCTGCGTTTAAGTACGGATACTTGCCGTTTTTTTAATGTATGTGTGAAATTGTCAGTTTTTTAATCAAAAATTAATAATCTTAAGATTCATGATCTAAAATCTTATTTCTAAGTTCACTTTAATCTTATTTACAGTTTGTAAGATCTCAAATTCTAAGAATTTTGCTTCTTAATTCAATAATTAACAACCTCGAAATAAGTATTTTTCATTCTCAAAACGATCTAAATTTAAGAATGCGCGATCTTAACAGTTAAGAACGTTTCATACTTGATTCGTGATTTTTCGGTCTTACACGATAAGACTGAAAAGTGTTGATTCAAGGTGGAAAGTCTTGATTAATTTTTTGCGCTATCTATCAATCTTAGAATTTTTGGGAACTAATAAATTTAAATAATTCAAGCTTAACGACGACTTAAATTAGGAGTTCTGGAGTTGAACAGAAAATGTGCTTAAATTGACTATACCGTACCCAGTTTTAGAAATTCCAACCATACTCAACTGTTAACACAGCTAAGCTTCGTTTTAAGTACGGAATACATGATTTATATTTTCATAGCATGTTTAAGTTTGTCAGTTCTTAAATCAAGGTTGATACTTTGACAATAATAATCTCAAATTGAGTTCTTTTTATTATCAAAAAGTTCTAAAAGTTAAGAAAGCCGATCTTAAAAGCAACACTGATAGAAATAATCAAGTATTCCGTACTCAAAACCCCACATTTCGAACTTGATTTCTCACTAAGTACGGAATTACTGAATCCGAGAATGTCGTACTCGATTCAAGTACGTTTGTTTTAAGTTCGTTTGTTTTTGATTTGAGTTCTCTTTTAACTTGAATTAAGTTCTTTCAGAACTCGATTTAAGTTTTTGAGTACTTAAAATGATAAATCATTAAGTTTTTAAAATAAGTACGTGCAAACTTGGTCCGAGAATTTGATACTTGATCCAAGCATGATAATACTTGATTTTATTAATTCCTGAAAGTCTTATATAGATACATGGCGCAGCTAGAGCTTTTTAAAAGCTGGCTATCATTCTCAGGACTAAGCTAGATATGAAAGAAATGAGATATAACTTTTACAATATTGTCTGTATATGCTTACCGCGCCGGGATTTGAACCACAGATCTCGTGGTATTGCGTCAAGTGCCTTAGCTGTTGAGCCAATTCCAGGCACATTACGACTGCAGTTCATTTTTATGTTAAGTGCACTTGGCTTACCTCAGCTTTTTTGGCATTTTTATGCTTATTAATGATTTAAAAAAAAAATAAGTACAAAAGTAAACTATTAACATGTAACCCGTTTTTTAAAACCAAAAAAAAAAAAAATTCATGTCCGCCGGGATTTGAACCCGATAATCGTACTTGAATCAAGAATTTCGTACTGGATTTAAGTATTTCTGGAATTATACTTGATTCAAGTTCTCTTATTCTTAATTCAAGAACGTTTGTACTTGATTTAAGTATTTTTAAACTCATTTCAAGTATTTTATTCTTGATTTAAGTTTTTGTATGCTCATTTCAAGTATTTCATACTTAAATCAAGAATGAAATACTAGAATCGCAAATACTCAATTCAAGTACGTTCGTACTTAATTTTAGCACGGCTTTTTTCTATCAGTGTACTTGCTTAATGGTTCACCACTTGACCGTGTCTTTGAAATTAACGATTTAGGCATTATTCTTGATCGGAAATTAAAGCCTGACTCTCATATAGCGTCAATGGTCAATAAGACCAATAACTGTCTTCATTAAGCGGTGGTCAAAGGAGTTTGCATACCTAATAAGTCCCATCCTTGAGAATGCATCTAGTGTTTTTTCCCCGCAAATAAAGATTCACCAGGACAAAACATAATCTGTGCAGAAGAAATTTCTTCTATTTGCCCTTAGAAGTCTTAACTGGGTTTCAGGGGTAGTTAAGTAGACTCACTTTAATTGATCTTCCCTTCCGTGCTTAGCCCTAGAGCTATGCATGGTGTATTATTTATTACTCATCTACTTAAAAGGTGAAATCAACTCATCAGTTGTTTTGAGTCGAAATAAATTAACTGTCCCAGTTAGATATTCTCGTAATTTTTTACTCCTTAACCTTGATCGTTGCTCGCGCAACTATTTAAGTCACGAATTGACAAAATCTAGTACACTGAACCACTGCACTTTGTGCATACACGCCTTGTTGTAGTTGGTTGAACAGCTAGTTGTTCTGGTAAAAAACGGCCGTACGACAGGCTTCTTTGTATGCAGTGCAATATCTAGCTAGCATAACCGAAGCAAAAGTAATAAATAAAATTCAGCCTTTAAATAATCCATGATTCAAGTACCACGTTCATACACTGTTATTTGCAAATATTATTATTAAATCTTGTAATGTGCACCGGACTCGCGTCCTGCATTGGCTGTGTTTCGTCAAATTAGCGTGCGTTAAGAGAACGAAATCACGAAGCGCTTGCGAAATGATGACAGTCAGAACAATTACAGTGCTTCTTGCATAATTTAGCGGGCGCTCCCCAAGGTGTTGTAAAACCTCCAAATGGGACAAATTATTTCAATGTTTCCGCTTCCTACACACACAGACAAAAAAAAAAAGCAACACAAAAGCACACGCACACTTGACATAATTGTTGAATGCGACAAGTTTAACAAGTTAGAAAGCTTGTCGAGCTTGTCGAGAAATTTCGACTAGGAAATGCCCTGAATCCTAATCGTTATGCCTTCAGTCATTATTCGTTTGTATTGTGCGTATACAGGAAGTGCTTGCAATACTGCTCTATTAAATATTAACTTTAATATTCTATGTCTCGGATGTTTATCGATATATTTCGATGAAACTTTCACAGGTGGTTATTATTTTGCCAATATTTTTTGGATGAAGTTCCGAAATTTTCTAACTCACAAATAAAATAACTATCGATTATTTGAAACAGACATGATCTTCTTCTAATTTGGGAGAGACTAGACTCTTAAGCTCTTATAGTCTCTAATATGTGCAAATCAACATGGCTAAAGGCGGTCTTCGGTCTTTTATACAATGCAGATCAAATTTGTTTCAAATCATTGATAGCTCTTTCCTTTTCCGATACACATCCGATGTCGATGACGATCAAATCTCGAACTGAAAGCTGTGAAATTTTCTCACAAATCGGTAGGGAAGCGCCGGATATTTCGATGATTGAAACAATGGTTGTAAGCGTTGTGTCTAGGGTTAAGGATACCTCCTTGTAGAGCTGTCTCGACTAGATCTTTCATACTTGTTGAAATATATATTTTTATTCACCTTTTAAGAGCTCCTGACAACTCTTTTATAATGATTGAAAATCTGCTATTTTGCTACAAATTATGTATGGCTGACAAATTACGCAACGCTTTATCAACATTATATGATATATGCCAAAATAATTATGCGACGCTAATCAACACTAGGACATGGAGTGCGACAGTAAAGCAGATATATTTCTATTGTTGTGGGGTAACATTATTTAAAAGTTTATGGCCTAAAGCAGAATTGATGTTATCAACAGACAATACATCAGAATTATGCATTATACGAAATGGATGGTGGGATCGAATAAAAAGAAGGCATGGAGGGTGATATGGTCCCATTATTTTAATCATATTTGAACAGAGAGTGTATTTATCATTCATTATTTATGCATATATCAATCTAAATTCGGGGTACAAACCCTATTAATGGGCAAACAAAGCCACGAAAAACGGAAAAACGGAAAAGCCGCGCCCCAAAATCGAAACCACGAATTAGGCAATAACAGAGGCCAAAACACCAGGCCTGGGGTGCTAGTAAGTGGGTGTTGGCTGTGTGTGGATGTTTGGGTGTGGCATGTGTCAAGGCACCTGTCCATCAACGTGAATGATACTCGTATATATTCGCATTGGTTTGTTCTGCTCGTGGTTGCAAATTGAAAGGCCCGCTTGGACAGCTCCAACAGCAACAACAGCAATGTTTTTGATAATAATAATAATAATAACCAGAGGCAAGTTGATAGCGTTTCGCCTGTCGTTATGCCACACACAATTTTATCAACATTAATTTGTCAAACATTTACCGGCACGGCACACTCGGGCCTTTGCATAAACATACATACGTTTATTTGTCGCTGTGCATAGTGACAAAACACAAAACACAAAAGCATTAATTTTATGAAATGAAATGAGTTGTAAACAGTTGTGGACAGCTCTGTGGTTTTCAAATACAAAGAGTCCCATTATTGTTTAGACATTTGAACGATTCAAAAGAGAGCTTTCAATTCCTGTTTTCGCACGTGTCACATTTAACTCGTTAAATTTCCTTGATTATTTTTGCAGTCACACGATGTTCGAGTTAAGGGAAATCAAATCACTCGTCACATGGTACGAGCTCTTGCTTTAGCAAAAGAACTGATTGTTATATAAGCAAAAAATTTCAAAAGCATTTACACATTGTTACCTTTTTTTTAAAAAAGATAACTGGGAGCTTAAAGCAACTTTACTAACCACAGAGTTGCCACTTCAGAAAAATACTTGATTCGTCGGTAGTCAGTTACAACTATTCGGAACGTTTTTAGTCGGGGAAGCTTGCATAATGACAATACTTCAATATCTCAGCTGTTTCTCAACCGACTCTGACTTAAATTTCACAGAATTCCTTATTTAGTCTATATTTTCTAAGAAAAATTTCATTTCGTGCAGCTATTTACAAAATGCAGCCTGATATCGTTTGTCATACTTGGCATTCAACATTCGCCACTCGTTGCAGTTCCACATTTGTTTTTGTCGCCCCGTTGAACTCGTAATGAAATTCTACAGCTGAATTTCATTTGAAACTTTTCAACAATGCTCATTGAATAATTTACGCTCTGCGCAAAGCCCAAATCGAGAAAGAGAAAGACAGAGAAAGAGTGAGGAAGAGGTTGATGAAGAGCAAACGGCAAACGAATGTGGCTTCAACACCCGAAGCGAGAGTGTGGGAAGCGGTTGTCTGGGGGCGCTGAGTAGCGCTCCACTTAAGCTGGTCCCACGGCAATTTACGTGCCAAGCTGCAAGCTTAAGCAGGTTTGGAACGCCCCATCCTTCCTCCCCGTGCCGGAACAGCGTCCCGCACATAATTGCGTTAGCTTATATGGGTGGAGGCGCTGGTCTTAGGATCTGGACATGGAACGTGCACGGACTCCAGCTAAGTTTATTGTATTTGTTTCGTGTATGTGTGTGAGTTTGCGTTTGTTTGCAATTTGTATTAGTACACTGCACACTCTTCGGAGCACTTTGAAAATACTGAATCAATGCATGTGTATCGTGCCACAAATCGTGGCCGCATTCAGCCTGATACCTCCAATTGTCGCTGTCTGCTGTCTAAATCGTGACCCAATCACACTTTTTTCGCGTGCTACCTGAGAGAAAGAAAGTTAACTGAAGCTAAGTCGGTTGCATGCAAATTTAAAATTGCAAATTGTCGGTAATTAAGGGATGTGGTCGCAACAAAAGTTACCCTGACTTACGAAGGTGGATAGGAAGGGGCGAAATTGTGTGATTTAACTATCAATCGAGAAATGCGTTGCAAAGCGCCTACTAATCCCAAGTAATTAGTTGTCAAGCTAATTGAACACTGTGTAGTTAATGTTCCAGGCAGTTTAAGTTGACAAGAAAGTTGAGAGAGGCTTAAAACAAATCTGTCATTTAATGTCTGCACATCATTTCGATGCATTGCTCTTCATTATGAAACGTGCAGGTAGTTAATGAAGATATGTAAGCAGCAACATCTTGGCTAAAAAATTGGTAATCACAAGATTTGCTTGTTCATAAAACAATCTCGAATACAGAGTTAAAAAATGCTCAAGGCAACAGCAAATTAGAGCAATGCATTTATTTTATAGCAATATTATTGCATTGTTATTTCAGTACAATATACTAAAAATTGTTTTTTTATACCATTTAGAGCTCACTTAATTGCCTGGAGACTGTGACTGTATTTTCTCATTGGCTTATGATGCATTCTGGCAATCCTTTAAATCAATTTATATGGTTAAAATAATATTGTGTAAGAGATATCATATTTGTTGCGCAATTTAATTTCAAATTGCACATAAACTTAATCAATGTTGCAATTTTCAATCACAGATGCATTTTGCGGACTCGAATGAAATGAATTGCCATTCACACAGGCTGACATATAGACATAAAGACAGAAAGACAGACAGTATAAAACCGCTTGAATTGCAAGTAAGGGTCGCACACTGCTTGCAAGAGTGGAGAGTAGAGGGTAAGGCAATGGCAGTGGCAGTGGCAGTGGCAAGAAGGATATGCCTATGAATTTCTTATGGCAACCTGAAGCACTTAACTTATTTCTGATATCGAAGAAGGACATTCGCCGCCGTAGACACAACGGAAATGCCAATAACTGTACATAGTATGTTTGTATGAGTTGGTCCCTGTTTCGGGCTCCTTGTGTGTATGTGCCAGGATGTTTCTATTTATTTATTTTTTTTCCTCGAACTGGCCCGCGACAGTGGCCATTTAGCCCCCGCTTGGCCAGAAAAGGCAAGGCATGGCAAGGCGCATTCAATCAGTGTTATTGCAGCCTGTCCAAATCCCTGGCGGCCACAACTTTCATAGCTCCTGCTCGAAACGATTTGCCATTCAAGTGGCGAACAGCAAAAGCAAAACCAGCAGCTCCTCCTCGTTGTAGTCATCGTTGTCGTCGTCATCAAAAACCAGAGCGGAAATTTATGACAGCGCTCGCATTCAACTGCAATTTGGCTTGTCTGTCTGGCATTTGGCATTGGGATTGAGTTGTCTGTTCCCTCAGCACTCTCTGTGTTGTGTGTGAGTGTTTGAGCCTGGCAGTGAAAATGATGTAATCATATTGCACATAGCAGCAGTTGTTCTTGTTGTTGTTGTTGCTGTTGCTGTTGCAGTTGCTGCGTTTTGCCTGCTTACAGAATAATTGATTTTGTGTGCACATCCTTGACACAAATAAACACTCTACACACACACACATACACAAACACACACACACACTCACGAGCACACTACACATACAAGAACTGAGAAAAATTTAAATAGAAGCTCTATAAAATTTGAATTAAAAGCAACAAAGCAATGGTTTTTAATTGAATTTGTAAAGGGGCGGCACGAAATGGCCAATGTAAAATAAATAAATACAATATTTTGCAACTGTTGAATTGAGCTTTGTGTTGTTGTTGCTGTGTGTTAGCTGCGTATGTTCTATATGATGAGGCACTGCTTGGCAGAGCTTCGACTTGTTTGTCAGCCACATGCACCCTGCCCCACTCGGTCTGCCGACTGGGCTTCCTATCCTCTTACTTTTTGTTATAAATGTTTGTGCTGGAATACAGTTTCCACTCGACTATGCAACGTTCAAAACGGCATATAGCAACAAAAAAAACCTAACATAAAAAAAGGTCCTAAACGCACAGCAATATTCCCAAAAGGCCACAATATGCAGCATGTTGACAAGAAGAAGCATGGGTGAAAAGGAGGTAAAGATGTAGTCTTATTACACTTAAAAAAATAAACTCAAATTAAAATTTTTATTTTTTATTTCATACAAAGTGAATATAATTAAATTCATTTGAAAACAAAATTTTGAATTTGTTACATTTGTTTAAAATTGTTGTTTAAAATTGTTTTTAAAATAAATTTAAAAAAAATACATATTATGTACCGTAAAATATATAACAGATTGATATGTATATATTATCGTCTAATGATACTGATTTTCAGGAAATGTTATAAGCCGCGTACTTATGTATGTATGTAAAGTACTTACAAATAGAAAACATTATTTGCTTGTTATAATGAAAAACATTTTTTGGTATTTAGACCAAATTTCATTGTTTTCGGACAAACTATTTTCTGAGTGTAGTTTGGAACTGAAGGCGCACTTGAGTGGCACTCATGTCATGACCTGAGTGCATGCATTTGTAGCAGTAGCAACAGCAGTAGCAGAAGCAGTAACAGTAGCAATAGAGCAAGAGCAGGGCATCAGGCAGCATAAACCATGTGCACAATAAACCCACCTATAGCACTTGAAAACAGGCAACGACAGCGGCATCAACACATCAACACGCGGCGTAGCTCAAAGCCGTAGCTGAAGCTGTTGCCGATTGCGCAATGTCGATGTCTATGTCGTTGTTGTTGTTGTTGTTGTTGATGCCGTGAAACGAGGCCTCATCAGAAATTCCGCACTCGCACACTTGTATTCCCAATAAGCTGACAGCTGGCACTTGTACAACTGTCTATCTCATTCGGCATAAAAAGAGCATAAAAGTTGGCTTAAAAACATAGTTATGGCTAACAGAATTTGCCAACTCATTTGCGGCTGCAACTAGTTGAAACTAAGTACGATGAGCTTCGTTCCTTTGGTCTAGTTAAATACAGACCTTTCAAATATAGCTTTGCTTTAAATTTTAGAAATAGCTCACTACCAGGTTGTCAAGTTTAATTGACTGCCAGCAGCACAAAAGCCAACTACTACTGTCCCTTTCTTCGGTAATGTTGCAACATTCTGCTGCCAATGAGTTGCCAAAGGATTGCCAAAAACTTTGTTTAAGCCTTGTCAGTGTCAGCGACAGCATGTAGAGGCGGGTGCATCATGCCCCACACATACTCCCACATTTGGTATTTTAATTAAAGTTGCCACAATTTGTTGCACAAATACGAGTGCCAGACTATATGAATATGTGACAATCACAGCATGCATAAATGCAAACCAAATATCAAAAAAGCAAGCCTGTTGAAAAAGTAAGTATATACGAGGGTCATTCAATAAGTAAGTCTACACGAAGGAGCTAAACTTCTTTTCATTTGACGAAAATTTTCAGTTATAATATAATTTAACATTTTTAAGTTAGAACTTTCTATTTTGCAAAGACTTTTTAACTAACCTCCGTATAGCGGTTTGCTAACCATGACAGCTGTTAGAAGTTGTTGCACATTTAAATGGCTTGATTGACTTGATTATTTAATTGGCGCTGCTGGCCGCAAATAATCAAACAACTAACAAACCAAGCAGAACGACATATATACATAGATTAAATTAAGTTGAGATGGATGGAGGTAGGGTAAAGTGGGTTTATTGATTGAAAATCAATAAGGGCGCGTGTGTCAATGAAATGAATGAAATTTAAGAGCAAGTAACAGAAACATCTAACAGTTAACTAATTGGCATTGGAAGTCAGTGTCTGTCAAACAAAAAGGGAAACATTTTAATTGTTTTTGTTTAGGGCGTTTATCAGGATACATACACACACAGGCACAACTAAAAAAAATTAGGTTGAAGCAATGGACAAAACGCGCCTCGAGCCAATGCAATCGCAATCAAAAGGCCATTGAGAAATGCCTCAAAATTGAATTAGATTTACATAGGAAAACAGGCAAAAAGCAACAACAAAAACGACACCAAAAACGGCGGCTGTTAATAAATATTAAAATTTGAATTATACTTGGCAACCCAATGAGAATTTTATGCGCGCTGATAAAAGAAAAAAAAAAACAAAGAGAGGCCCACCCAAGGCATTTTGTGGTCGAACCGAAAGTGGCAAAGGGGGTGGCGTGCTTGGCTTGAAGGTGTGGTCCCACATTTTGGCAACGTTTCAAAAGTCGGCCAGTGCTTTCAAGAGGGCGCACATAAAGCCAAGAGCCAAAAAAAAAAAATTACAAAGAAAAATAAAGCACAAAAAAAAAATATTATAATGAAAATGCAAAAAAATTGACGACGAATTGAAAGTTTTGCTCTTTTTCTTTGGATTTCCATTGAAATTTTTTTTGTCACTAGCACAATTACCAAAGCCATTTTCGTTGATTTGTAACACGTTGCATGCTAAAAATGATGATGATGATGCTGCTGATGATTTTGATGGAGCGATAATGATGTGCAACTTGGCTGTCGTCGTGCAAAGTAGAACTTGAGCGGCCCCCAAGATGTGGCGCAATTGTCACACAAACACTTTGCATGCACAATCAGAGCCACAGCACAGTAAAATAAACGAAAGAAAGAAACGAACGAACGAACGTACAGAAAAGAAAAAAAAACTTTGCCTTTACGATTGAGTGGTAGCCCTTAGAGCCCTCCTTCTTTCCCGTCCTATTCACCATTTCCATTGCTGCTTCTGCTCAACTTGAAAAACACTAGAAATAAAAGTATATGGAAGCTTGTCGCTTATCGCGTTTTGCATTCGTGTTCGTGTTCGCCATTCGGGCCAATTGGCAGCTGCAGCTGCAGCAGTTTTATATTTAACCATAGCTCACAAAAAGAATTTACATATAACAGTTAAAAATTCACAATTTGCGAAAGGCAAATTGTTGGCATAAATGAATTTCCTCTCTGTAAAATTTTGTTGTTGTTAAATTCAACTTTCCAAGTATGGCTTAGGCACAATTTGAATGTTTTAAAATTATACTAAAACTTTTATGAAAAAGAGCTGGTCACACTTTTTGGTGGTCTAACTCCAACGGAGTTAAGGAGCGAAGATTGTTGAGTAATGTTTTAAAAATGTACTGAAATGTCTCGATTTATATTTGCTGCTTTTCATGAACTAGTTTTTGTATTTGTAAGCGTTTAATCTGTGCATTGTTGCATTTCCAGCGATGGCAATATGGACAAGAAATATAATAGAATAGTGTTGGGTAGAGGCGCAATCAATGGCACTATACAAATCAAAATGCACAGAAGATGGAGAAAGTTTACAAAAAGAACCGTAAAACTTAATACACTGCCTTGACAGGAAAACATAGATAACTCATGTCTTAAGTTTTGCGGAATTAAGAAACTGGAGTAATTTTGCTCGTCTTTTTTACTACAGTGGAACTCTTCCATATAGCGAATCGTCACATGGGATGAATTTCATATCTCTGCTACACGAAAGTACATATTTTCTTTAAGGGAATATTTGCTCAACATAGGTTTTAAATAATTATTTGCAGATATCAATAAGACATATGTCATATATCCAGATAATTTTGTGATCCGTATTTTTCTGCTGGACTATTTGTCTTGAAACTGGATTTTGTCATAGCATTGTCTCTTCAGAGCGTTCTTTGGTCAGGTCATGCGCGTGACTTCCTCCTGCTTCGTCCTTTTCCTTGCAGAAAATAATTATGTACATGTGGCCGATGTGAGATGGTTGAAGGACTGCAGTTGTTTTGTGTGTGGAAAGCCACGTGCAAGGTCGCCGTACAATCGATTTCAATAAGATATAACACATTTAATTGCGCTTTCGTATGAAGTCAGAGAGAATGACAAAAACATATGCTACAGTAAGATTGAATTAAACTCTGATACCATTGTAGAGAGCAACATTTTTATGGAGCTTTTGAGAGCCTTAATAATAAAGCTCCTATTTATAAACCATTCTTATCAGGTGAATATTCTTAAATGAAAATATTTTAAGGACAGAATCTATTTAATTGAATGAACTCTTTGAAAACCTGGAAGCAAACTTCAAATTAAAATCCCCAAACAAACAAAAAAACATACTGTGAAGCCTTTAATTTCGTCCCTTGTATCCTGCTTTAATGACTCAATTTTCTCACTGTCCTTTCAGTGTTTTTTTAAAATTGTAACTGTCCATCATGGCGGCATCCTAATTAATCCCCAATCTAGCTTTACAATTCGCTTGCTTATGATTATGCATTCATTTATTATATTGTTGCAAGTGCAACTTACCTGCAGGTCGGTACCGGTTATACCCGGCTGTGCCAGATCACAAGCTGATATCCAAGGATTAAGGCGTGTTAGGGCTGTCGCAGTGCCTAATATGGATTTTCTCACATCCACAGGCTCCGCAGTGCTTGCACCAGTTGCAGGTGTCGCTGTTGTTGTCGCTGTTGTGACAACAGCTGATGGCAATGAGTTACCACCGTCCTTCTGGGCGATTGCGATTAGATGTGACGCATAGGCGTCGTTAATTCTGATTTCCTTTTGCTCTTGTTCCTTCTGTTGATGCTCTCTCGTCTCGCGCTTATTGTTGTTGTTGCTATTGGCGTTCTCTCTTTCGCTCTCGATGTGTTTCGCATGCAGTACACTCTTATCGATCAGTCGACTTTCGTCCTGTTTCTCCGGCTCAAGCTCAGTTTTCGGTTCCCGCTGCTGCTGTTGTTGTTGTTGTTGTTGCTTTTGTTCCTGCTGAGTTAGGGCAACACTTGCAGCCAAATTGTAATCCTCCTCCTCTTCGGCGGCAGCTGCGCTGTCAGCGTCCTCGCTCAGTTTGATCAGTCGATCGAATGACTCCTCCGACAGCAGATCGTCTTCAGCGACCAGCGCAAAGATGTCTTCGTCTGCGACAGTGTCTGTGTCCGAGTCTTCGTCAAATGCGGAACGCGATGAAGCGTATTGCACTGGCAGACCACTGTTATCGTCCTGCTCCTCGTCCTGCTGTTGCTCTTGCTCCTCGCGCTCTCTATCCGATATCTCACCTGTCTCCTCGTTCTCGCTGATTAGCGTCGCCTCGCTGGATTCGGGCGCCCCCACCACAGACTCTGTTCCGGCGTCGATTGCTCGTACTCGCACCTCGCCGCTCGTCCCAAGACTACGGGCACGTCGCGTCGACGACGCTGGCAGCGATTCGTCGGGCGCTCGGCTGTGCGTATAAAGGTCAAAATTGAGCTGAAATGAATCGCGGGCGGGGGCGACGTCACCAGGGCTACTATCGTCATGCAATGTTGGCAGCAGGAATGCGAAGCCGCCACCACCACCAGCTCTGTCACTGGTGGCCGAATCGTAGCTGGACGGTAATGTTGTTCCTGTTGTTTTTGTCGTTGTTATTGCCGGTTTTGTTGTTGTTATTGTTATCGAGCTGGAGCTGCTGCTGCTGCTGCCGTGGCTGCTGCCGCCGCTGCCGCTGCTGCTGATGGTGTTGGTGGTGCTGGCACGCCGAGCCCCCGAAATAAACGCAAGCGCCATCACGACCAGCCCGGGTCCTGGCCGCATATTGACCTCGGGTTCGGCGGTGCTAGCATGGTGCAGGCCCGCTTGAGACGCGCTTGCGACTCCAATTCAATGCGACAAATGATGGGCTCATGGCCCCATCATCATCATTAATATATCGTGTGTGTCGTTTCGATCTCCCACTCCAGCTGCTCCTGCTGCTGCTGGTGCTGGCGCTGGTGCTTTGTGCTTCGTTGGCGCTGCCTTGAAGGCGGCTCCAAGCGTTACCTTTTCCGTATCCTGGCAACTGCTCGGCTCGACTCTGTGTGCGGCGGCTAGCGGCATGAATTTTGCGTGCTTCGCTATAGCTCGCAAAACGGGCACACTGTATTGATGCTGCTCTTGGCGTTGCCAGACTGTCAATTACCTTGCACTGCAATTGATTTTTTTAACGGTTGTTGCTGTTGTTTTTGTTTGCGCTGCGGATCAGCGCAGCGGGACATGGCAAGCAGTATTAGAAAGAATGGGACGAGGGTAGGGCAGTAACTTTAACAAGAAAATTTCAACGGAACTAGGTTTGACGAGTTAAAGTAAACTGGGGGAAACGTAACGTAACGAAAGTCACGAGGGTTGAGGCCGATTAACGATTTATTTGCCACTGATTTCGAATGCACAAAACATGTTTACTTTTTTGCCATAAGCAACACTTATTTAATTTTTATGCAATTTGCGTTTGCTGTTTTGGGGCCGTTGTTTTGTTGTTGTTGTTGCAGTTGTTTTAGTAGTAGTAGTTGTGGTTGTTGTTGTTGTTATTGCGACACTGCTGCACATTAACCTTGAAATTTAAATTTAAATTCGTGTGTCGTGTGTGTGTTTTTTCTTGTTTTGCTGCTGATGCTGCTGCTGCATCTGCTCCTGTTATTCTTGTAGTTGTTGTTGTTGTGGCACTCTGTTTGGACTTACAGCTTTACGCGAAGGTCACATAGCAGCAAATTTTGGCTGGACTGTAAGTAATATTATTATTATTTATTAGTTATTTAAATATGATTTGATGAGTTTTTACTTTTATATTTTGATTTTAATAATCATTTTGTATTGTAGTTATAAGAAACAAAAGACTTTTATGGTTGCCGCAGCGCTTTGAGATTTGTGAATCGAACATTTTCGGTTTAAGCGCGCTCTCGCCGTCTCTTCCATTTACACTTCTACAATCTTTCTCTCTGGCTCTCTCTCTCTCCCTCTCTCTTTCTCTCTTTCTGTCATTCTCTCTGCAAAAACGCCAACGCAACATACAAAGTTGTGCGCCCACGCTCCAAGCTTAGCTGCGCGCTCTCTTTTCTTTTTCTTGTTCTTGTTTTTTTTTTTTTTTTTTTTTTTTTGGTTAGCAGCAGCACTCTGCATTTGATTTGCTTTTGAAATGGCGTTACATGCTTTATGCGCTTTGCAAAAGCTTATAAAAAGCAATTTCGATGACTGAGATTAATGAAAACAACTTTGCATTTTGCATTTTCTGCTACTTTGCGTTTGTGTGCACGCACAAAACAAAAATAATGTGTAACTGACACAGCAGCAAGCTTAAAGCGAGCCAATAAGCGAGCGATAAGTGTGAGCGAGAGCCAAACAATGAGAGAGTTTGTGTGTAAGAGAGAGAAAGAGTGGGTGGCGAGTGTAGAATGGAAGCAGCACATGACGAGCACGAAGTCTAACGAAGAAGCAACCACAGCAGCAGCAGCAGCCACCGCACAAAGAAGAACGCCGAAAAAACGTCCCTAGTACACGCACACGAATATACATATATTTACACGTATTGAGAGACACACGCACAGGCCAAAGAAATTTATATAATTCGCAGCAGCCAGCGGCCGACGATGCTTGCTGCTTGTTGTTGCTGTTTGTTGTTGTTTTTATTGCTGCAAACACAAAACAGCGGCCGAGGCGCTCGTGGGTGTTGAGCAGCAGCACTGTATATATTTGTATGTATTAATGTGTGTGTATGTATGTGAGTAGTTACTTAGGGCAGCCAGGCAAGCATTCTGTGTGCCTTTTGTAGCAGCATGAAGTAGTCGCCGTCTTCTTTGTCACTGTGCTGTAGTAGTGTTGGTGGTAACTGTAAGTACGTATACGTATATGTTTGTATATTTATATGTACATATTTATTTATGTATGTATGTAGATGTTATGGCAGCGACAAAGACGACAGCGACTGCGGCGCCTGCATGTGGATATTTTTTTGTTTGGGGTTTCTGTGTATTGGTGTTTAGCTGCTGCTACTGCTGCTGATTGTCCCACAATAAACGCTGCATACTTTCAGGCAAAACATTCTGTAGAGCACGATAAATTTGTTTAACTTGTATTTTCTTTTGTTTTTACTTTTTTTTTTGGTGCGTGTGTGCCACAAAAACAGAAAAATATGATTGTTATAATATTAATCACATAAGAAGTACGTAGGAGTGGGAAAGCTGAATAGCATAACATTTGAATGGGCTTCTGTTTTTTGGTCACAGTCGGCGTGTGTATTTGCTAACTTTCACTTTTGTTTTATTTGCTGCTGCGTTGACACTGCGCACACACACACTTACATTTACACATATATGTAGAGGAATTTTCTCTTTTTTTTGTGCTGTGTGTGTCTGTGTGTGTGTGTGCTACTTCGGGTTTCTCTATGGCGGCTGCTTATGTAAGCCCGGAACATGGCACAAAAACTATTCGCAAACGAACTTTTCACTGTGTAGATTTTCCTGCAATTTGCTACAGGGTTTTTTGTTTATGCAATGTGGTCACACTTTTGGGACGCTTGAGTGTCAAGAGTTGAGATTTTCCCACATATTATATAACATTTGCGTTAAAAAATCTTGCTGATTTGATGTGGTGACCAGTCGATGGTCACTCTATTATCGTCCTAACGATCGCGATCTATCGACGCATTACACAAACACACACAGTCAAACAGATAAACGGAATGCTCTTATGTTACGTACAAAACTAACATAACAAATGCCTTAAACTATGAGTGTGTGTACATAATTACAATGTATGTGTGCGTGTGTGTGTGTGTGTCTTTTAGTGTGAATGTTAATGGTTGGGTCTTTCTTCCAAGAGCGCAGCATCAACTGCCGTAACGGCTGCGTAGGTGGAGGCAGTGGCTAAGGGGGGAAATCGTTGCTTTGCAGTTTTTGTTTAATTTTTAAGTACGCCACACCAACAAAAATGGTTAAATGGACACCGCAGTGGACTTTCAATTTTCTTTTTTTTTTTCTTTTTTTGATTTAACAAAAACGATAACGATAGCGATAACTCAATAAACGTTAGCTCGTTTTCCGAATCGCAACTTTTCACATTTGTTGGCCTCGTGCTGGGTTATTTTTATTTATTTTATTTAATTTGCATACGAATTTTTTACATTGTGTACTAAGACACATTCGATAATATTTTTATCTTTTTAATGCTTTGTTTGTTTTCTTTTATTTCTTTGTATTTAAATTTGCTAGCTTTTTTTTCTTCTTTGCTGCTTTGCTATGTGGACAAACAGTAGCGCGACGACGCAGGATATACCGTTACAATCCTGCTTCTTGCTGATGGCCCCAAACGGCACTGACTGTGCCACAAATTGCAGATGGCGCTTAACTGGAATATGCCAATGTGCCGAGCTGCCCATCGGGGGCATCACACGAACCGATAGCGCCACTCTCACCGCTGACAAGCAAACCAAAAAAGAGAGCCGCTGATTTTGTTGCTCTCTTGCACTTAAGCTCTCGCTCTCACTATTTCGTTACGTGTGACAGTTCGAATGAAAAGCTTCCAGTGCTGTTAACTTACAGCTTCGAACAATAAAATAGACCGTTAGCTTAACAGTTAAGTGTGTGTGTTTGTGTGTCTCTGTTAAGTTGAAGCAAGAAAAATTACTTGCTGCAGGGCACTTAATCACTAATGACAGCGACGCTAAAGCGAGCGTTAGCAGCGACAGCGACAGAGGCAGCAACAGCGACAGCAGCAACGATGCCTGAACCTCAATTCACTCAAAGTGCGTTGGCGCTGTCTCCACTTGACTCAAATCGAATCGAATCAACTCGACACTCGACTCGGATTACGCACTTTTGCTATGACTTGGGTTCGTTTTGCTTTTGCCGTTGTTTTTGGTTTTTCGTCATTCTGCTTTTACTTTTAGGTTTGTGGGTACGTGTGTGTGTGCGTGTGTGTGTTTGTAGGTACATTGCATGCTTGCGGCGTTTCGTTACGGCGTTTTGTCTCACTTGGCCTTAATGTCTAATACTCTATAATTTCGCTTAATCCCACTCAAGGTGCTTTAGTTTTGCTTTGCAGCCTCAAAACAAGGCAGCCAAAGCAAAAAACGTAGCGATTGTCAGTTTCAAATGAGCTCATTCGATGTGAAGAGATAAACAGCATTCTTTCTCTCTCTTTCTCTCTCTCTCTCTCACTCTTGAGTTGCTTTAATTTCAATTGCAAAATGTTGTAGCATAACTTCAAGCTGTCAAAGTTGTTAGGCACCAAAACTAACGGCATATTTTAACGGAAAGCGTCCGCCACAGAACTCAGTCGTCAGTTTCTGCTGATAGAAGCAACGAACTTGCCACAAACAATGCAAGGCCACACGACCTTCAACAAGCCAAAAGAATAGACAGTTGACGCTGAAACTGAAACTTAATCGGATGCTTAATGCCATTCTGCAACAGAGAGGGAGAGAGACCTTTTGAATTATTAACCTTTGTTAATTAACTTAAGTTACTGTGCCACAAATTAAATGGGGCAAAACTGCAGATACAAATGTTTCTTAATATTTTCAAATAAAACCCGTGCAATTACATTTAAAAAAAATTTTAATATTTACCAAAGTCCAAAAAAAAAATCCGGACTTGAACTTTAAAAAAATTATGTATATATAAGTACTTATTTATAAAATTGTAAAGAAAATCTTTATAATAAAAGAACATGTTACAAATATTAATAAATAAATACTATATAATAATTTATAATGATGTCCAAGTACACTGATTTTCAATTAATATACATAATTATGTTTTGGGCAAATTTTAATAAGGTTTTGTAATGCAATGATTAAAATAATTCAACGCTGGGATTAACAGAGCTTTTTTCCCTTAGTGCGTCCCTTGTTTTGATAAAGATAAAAAAAACACTGAAATTAAAAGTGAACTAGGCGACACAGCCAAAGGCAAAAGGAGAAAGAACATTAAAAAGCAAACAAGAATACAACGACGAAGAGTAACTTCAAAACAGGAAGCAAAAAAGAAACAAAACGAAACGAAAAAGGGACGCAACGAAATAATGGAATACCACATAATTTAGCTTGGAAACCATTTTGCTTCAATTTATGCGCATTCCAATCAATAACTGTGACACATGCAACTAAGCCAAGCAACCAACTAAACAGCTAACCGACGAACCAACAAAACACGCAACCCGGCAAGGACATCAGAGAAGGAGAGTGAAAGTGCTAAGATATGCTTCATGGCTATAGGCACCCAAGATAGCGCTTAAGGATGAGCAACTTGGCAGAGCTACTTGGCCAGTGTCTAAGTAGACACACACGCACACATAACCAACAAACACACAAGTACACAGAGAAGAGAAATGGATATGAATGTGTCAAACTCATGCGGTAACATACACACATACACACAATGTGTGTGTGCAGAAATTGATAAGAAACAAAATAGCCCTGAAGAAGAAATTGTGCGAACAGCGGCAAGAAAGAAAGAAAGAGAGAGAGAGAGAGAGAGAGTGTGTGTGCGTGTGTGTGTGCGTGGGATGAAATGGAAAACAAAACCAAAAATGCCAGCACAAATAACAATACAACTACTGACAGCAACAACGATAAAAACCAGCTCAGTTCTAAGAAATTCTATTAGAAGCAGACGAGCATTTGTTTACTATTGTATGTATGTGTGTTATTATGTGTACTTAAGCTGTGTATGCAGATCATAAGCTTTGCTTCCCCAAACACAGGGCTTAAGCAAAAGTCAATTACTAGCATTAATATTGATGCTATGCAGCTAATTGAAACTACATACAGACAAATTTTACTATTTATTTACGCTGAGTTGTGTTTATTATCGTTATTGAAATTGGCGTTAAGCCTCACGCATTATTACCATTAACAAATGCAAATTTTTTGCATTGTTTACGTTGATCGGCACACTGTGCATAAATAACGTTGGTAACGAATGGCGAAGGCGAGACCAAAGCAAGATGTCAAAAGCAGACACTGGCAGCAACAACAGCAGCATAACAATTGTCAGTTGAGCTCGGCAATCGGTTATCGTAATCGTATTTGAAATCAATGTCTACCTTGGAGATAAGCGTTACAAGGACGCCGCCGATGCTGCTGCTGCTGCTACTGCTTCTGACACGAAATTGGGCAGTAAAAGAAAGCGGCAAGGATTTTGCGCAGTTTTGCTGACAGGCAAGCGGGCGGAAGGCGTTTTGAACAGACTTCTGCTCGTTTTGCACGCACAAAAACACAGCAACAAAACCAAGCTAGTTGAACACAGAAAAAAAAGGGAGGCAGAAAGGCATAACAAGGGCAACGCAAATTTTGTGAATGAAATTTTTGCGCACAAACAACGTTAATGTGGCGCACACACATACACGTACGCACTCTCGCTGGCAAAGTCACGCGGCAAGCGGATGCACAGATGCGAAGCACATAGGCAAAAGGCACAAGCAAAGGGAACCTTCTCCACGCCAAAAAAAAAAGTCAAAGCAAACAATGCCGCGCTCTGTGTTTTGGGTTCAAAAAGCTGCTAGCAAAAAAAAAACCAAACGAAACGAAACGTAAAAAGAACTAGCGGAGAGTAGACAAGGAAATGAGATAGAGAGAGAGAGAGAGAGAGAGAGAGTATTGAAGAACTATATGCTGGGTTGGACACTCCTCCCAAAAGGGAATCGACATCTGCCGCCTTAGCAGCAGCAGCGCTGTCTATGGGTGAAATTGATGCTCTTGGAATGCTCCTGGAAAGCACACGCCTAGCAAATTTAAACTAATGCTCAGCACTTATCGATGATGACGGTACGTTCACAGAACGGATGTGAATGCGGATGAGGAAGTGCGGGAGACAAGAATTTGCGGCGTTGACCCACAAATATGACTGCTGCCGATATACAAATATAAATATGTTGACCTCTGTTGCCTTCTGGTCGACGCAGCTGAACATAATCATGATGATGACGTTAAGAAAGCCGTATGCGATGGTGTAATGTAATAAATGTGAAATGGCAGCAAGGAATCACTAGCAACTAATGTAATGATATATAGTATATTCTGTTTATTTTAATGATATTTGCAACACTGACATTAGCTTTGGTTAGGTTATACCAGGTGATCCTCTCAAAGACTGCTCTGGGTTCTTAGTGGAACCCATGAGCGGAAATCGTTGAGAATAATTTTGTGCAAGGTCCAACGGAGTTCTAGATTCCACCTTGCTCGCCTCATCGATGTATCCATTTACCTAGTGAACGCTACAATTTCACACGTAGACAGAGGAAAGGTAGGGAAACCACCAGACGGCAGCAAAATTTACAACGATAGACTAACAAAATATATGCTGAACCTTCAGAGACATCAATGTCTATTGATTTTTGGTCTTCTTTCCGTCCACTGCCTAGTGGCAAAGAAACTAGGCTTAACGGACAATGACAACTGCAGATAATGCAAAGAAACACCTGCAGCACTACGACAGCTCTTCTTTCAACAACGCTAAAATGTTATATCATGGAAGAAAATCAAAACACAATTTCATTTAAAACGTTTAAATAACTTAAACAACTTTAATTAAACACAAAATTATTAATGCTAAACAACTTTTATATATAAACAAACCTTTACATGAAAAGTGTGGTGTGTGTAGTGTAGTGAGATGTTTTAGGATTCCTTTTTGGAAATCTTCTAATGTGTTGCCTTAGAAGTCGTCTGGCTAATGCGTTCATGTGATTTCCCAAACATTTATGGTAAACAGCCGATTGCATGTTGATCATGTCGCCAATTTTGTCAAAGTTTGGATCTTTTTCCATCCGAGCAGTACGTACTAAGAATGTACTTAGTGTTTTCGCCTGCAGGACTCTGATCTTGTTGAGGTGAGAATTTGTTTAGATACCGTAAGCTTTTATACCATACCGCCAGACTGGTGCATTGATGGTTTTATATTGCAGTAATTTATTTTTAAATATTAGTGTGTTTTTGCATGTTAGGAGCCAGTACAGCTTTTTGATTCATGATTTTAGGGAGTTAGTAATAAATGATATATGCGTATTAAATTTGGGTCACTTGTCTAAAATTACTCAAAGATATTTTGTTTTGAAATGTGGGGCACAAGCTCGCATTCTAAGAAACAGTCTGGAAAAATTTGTGGTCGCAGAGCATATGTGACTTCGGCACATTTACTGGCATTTATGCCAATGTTCCAACGCTTGGTCCAGGAGCCTGTTTGCTCTTTATGGCTGGATACTTTCTCTGATGTAATGGGAGCAACCGGGAGGCACATCTGACCAGGGATGTAATGAATTGTTTGAACCATTTGCTTGTAGTTTTCTGATATGGTTTTAAAAGGCTGTCACCGTCCTTCATAGTCTTCAGCAAATGCTTCAGCTCGTTGTCTCAACGCTTTTATCCTTTTTTCGATAGATATTTAATGTGAAGTGTTAAAATTTTAAATATTTTTATAACACAATATTCATAACGTGAAATATTTCTCCAAGTCTGGTTGGCTCCAGGCGTTAACATGGAGCTTGCCCGAGTCTGGTGAATAATTTTCTTACGCTTTAGTCTTCTGATCGCACTAATCCCCGCGAGCACATTAGCCAGCCGGCTCTGGTGTCACTGCAAACGTGCGGTATATTTGGTGAAGCAAGCCTTAACTTGGTTGTCTATGGTTTCAGTTCTGAGGTCGTTGCTTTAGGGTTGAACTTTGGACGTATCAGTCAGCTTTAGTCATTCGACGCAAGGCCAAATCCTGCAGTGCCTGGATACGCCGTCGACTAATCCGAGACTCAAAGCCCCAGATCTGAACACCGTATCACCAAGTCGTTGCAACCAAGACGTTTTATATCGCCGGTTTTCTTTTTCGAAAGTACAACTAAGAAACTATGTTATTCACGAAAAAAGCCTTAGAGAATAGAGACGAAAATCAGATCTTGTATGGGACACACCTGAAAAGTAAAATATAAAGTTATTTTGATGAAATATACGCATGCTCACATAACAATAACTCTACTACCTATTTATGTAGTAGTGAGCGTCTGGTTTAGTTTAGCTAAAAAATATGCAACGATTTTTTAAGCTTAACATAGCACCTAAAATGAGTGTTTATGTTTCTATGTGTGTGGGTGTGTGTGAGTTAGGTGATATAGCTAAAAAAAAAAAACACTATGGGGAATTTTTCAAAAAAAGTGTCATTTGTTCATTTTTTTTATGTACTAAAATTAACTATACCTATCCCCCGATTAACACTGAAGATATGTTTCACACAAATCCGTGTAAAATGAAATCTTTGTTTTTCTTATATAAAACCGTGTAAAATGAAAAAAATAAATGCGCAATTAAGTCATTTATTCAAATGAAAACATATCCAAAAACTTTAAACTAGGTATAGTTTGCCAAAAAAAATGGCTTGATGTCAGGTATGTTTGAAATTTATTCACTATCACTTTGAGGAACTATCAGTTTTTTCTTCTTGATTTGTAAAATATCACTTCCATCACTGGAATATTCCCGGTCGCAATCCAGCAGCTCAACTGTAGATGGATTCGAGAGGATCTGAAGACCGTTCGTTTTTAAACGCACACATTTCACAGAAGGGCGAATCCTTTGTTATTGCAATCAGTGTTTCCAAATGAAAGAAACTTGAAAATAATTTCAATATACACATGTATTGTGGATATTATTAGTTTATGAACCGCGTAAAAGCAAAATCGTATATAACGAGTATCGTTTAAATGTAATTGTTAATGCAAACCTGTTGCAAAATCATTGAACTTTTATATTGCATAACAGAAATGTTATGTCAACAGAACTCTTTTATGTTTTAAGCACTTGAAGTCAGCTGTTACAACGTGACAGCTGAATAGCTGTTTAACTGCAAATTTTACAGCTAACTAAATATTAACAAATTGTAAAGTAAACGCAAACAAACAACTAATTGGCGATGCAATTTAATAAAACGGGTTAGGACTATGTGTTATGCATAACTTGTTTCATGGGCTAATAATTTAAATGTGAATTTTTGCAAAATTTACTTATTTTGGAAGCAATCTCAAATACTCGAATGCCTTGTTTGATTTGTTGAGCAAATCATTCTTGTTACAAATTTATATTTATTATAACTTTAGAGTTCGATTTTCTTCAAAAGGGCGTGCTTTATAATTTTCGCTTTTCTGAGGTACAAAGGACCTGCCAATCAAACCACTTGACCCTAGTGAAATAGCTGTTGTTCGAAAGAGCACCTGGCCATGACGCCATCTGCAAAGCCACTTTAAAGGCACTGCCCAGTCGAGCGATCCTTTACATAGCGTTGGTCTTCAACGCTATTGTAAGTTTGCTATACTTCTCTCTTCAGTGGAAGCTCAGGATAATCTCCATGATCCACAAACCGTTCAAGCAGGAAAGGGAACCCTCTTCCTACCGGCCGGTCAGCCTTCTCCTTTCGATCTCGAAGGTGTTTGAGAGACTGATTGCCGCCCGGATGGTCATGGAAGCTCAGGGCAAGCTCGGTTTATCGAGCAAATACTGACTGCTTACAATAGTAGGGAGTATTGCAACGACCTCTTTCTGGACATCCGGGAAGCGTTTGATCGTGTGTGGCACACCGGAATTTTACTAAAAATCAAGCATACGCTGCCTTCGCCCTATTTCGGCCTACTATCTTGAGGGAAGGCGATTCGCGGTCCGATTTCACTCTGCACTTTCTACTGAGCATGAATTGTCAGCTGGAGTACCACAGGTAAGTGTCATCGGCTCCCGCTTTACTGCTGTATAGCCGCACGTGGTGTCCCTGTACGGGACATCAATGTCTGCAATCTCGTACTGCTATCTCCTCTGTTGAGGGTCAACAAAAGCTGACGCATCTTTGCAGCATTTGTATATTGGTTATTCTATTTGTATAGTTGATACTGTTATTATCATTGTTATTGACATTTTTACAGCTAACTTAAAAAAACCAAATCAAAATAACTTGCGTTCCCGAGTTGTTAATTAATGCCAGATTTTTGGCAAAATCCCCATATAGCTTGGCATGCATGAGTGTGGATAATGGCGCTTCAAAAAAGTCGAAATGCACACAGCACACACACACATACATACATATATTCACACATGCATGCGCGCTCATAATAAGGTGCGATTTGTCTCGCGCATAAAACGAAATTTCCTGCAAACTCACACACACATGGTAGCTGAATGGCTGGCCAACAATGCACTATGGCCTTTCTTGCCGTTTCTGGGGAAAAAAGGGCTGTATTTATCGTAAGCATTCAATTTGCAAGTCCAGGTGCCCATTTAAATTTTTGAATAAACACTATGTCTCACAAGTAGTTACAAGCGTTTTGTAGTGTTATCAATTACAAACAAGTTGACAAGTTAAAAATTTAAAATTAACCAAAATGTGGAGAAAAAAATATATTATACAATCGTTCAAAACTGGTTTAGTTTAAACAAAATCGTCTTTTTACAAGTTTATTCTAAGGAACTTATATGATGTTGGCTAAATTTGTTGATATTGTAGGGACCATAGTGTAACTCATACATATTTAGTGAGTTTGGACCAAATATTTTCAAATCAAATAAGCTTTTCGATCAATTGTGTACATGGGAACTATATAATACAGAAGTCAGATATTAAAGATTTATTAATTTCTTTTATTGATATTAAGAGCATTAAAACGCGATTTATAACACTTTGATCCGGATATCTTGTGACACAACAAATTTTCAAAAGGTATTCAAAGAAAGAGGGCTACGCCTGTGTTTTCAAAAACGATCTTAATCGACATTTGTATATGCATCTAAGCAAAAAACTTTGAGTAATTTGTTTAGTTCAAAAAAGTGGCAAAAAGGGCCATTGTGCAACGGTCGCTTCTGCTAGCAAGCAAGGCAGGTGGCTAGAGGAGGGTTGGCAGTTTCGATTGCTTTGTTGCTTGTATATGACAGCGTGCCGATGTCTCTGTAACTATTGCGTGTGTTGTGTGGGGAACATCTTTGTAGGTTAAGGCCCATGTCAGAAGATGGCAAACGGTTGTGACAAAAAAAAAAGGGGCGTAAGGCCTTTGGCGTGGCTAACTCGTTTGCCATAATTATTGCTTTTGTTCGGTTGGGAGGCGGCCGCATTATTATTTTAGCCGGAAATGTGTGTGCGCTGCCTCCGACCCCTGAATATTTATGTGTGTGTGTAAAATTTGTAAACTGTATGAACTTTTCTTTTTTGTTCATCTATTCTATTTTACGGTTTGGCGGAAATTTTTGTTCTGTGCCGGCGACAACATTTAGCAAATTTTGTTTTATGACAATCTTGCTCTTTCTCTCTCTCTCTCTCATGCATTATTTCTTTCCGCACTCTGCTTCTTTTCCCGCTTTGTTTCTCTTTGGGAAAACTCAGTTGCCGACAGCGCTCACTTTCATGACAAATATTATGTTAAAAACTGAATATGCGCTACGCCATAAAAGTCAATCATTTTTCATTTTGCTCTCGCTCTTTTACTGTTTGGCACGAATCCTTCTTCTTCTTAGCTTAGTAGCTGTCACTCACACAGCCATTCACACAAAAAATGCCAAATGTCACTCTCCGAAACCCCCCTTATAATGATGGTGGTTTAGCATTTGATTTTTTCACTCTTTTCTTTTCTTTGCACTCTTGCTTTATATATTTTTCGATCTTAGTTGAGTCTACCGGGGACATTCAGCTTTTAGCGGTCATTCGCTATAGTTTTTCTTGAAATGCGATAAAGTATTTTATGTGCAGTGTGTACATGTACATATGTATGAATGTGGGTGTTAAACTTTTGTCGCTGTTTGCTGTCTGTTGAAGCGTGTGGTCTCTGGCGCGGCTTGCTTCAATTTACATTCGGTTTGCCCTTATTGTCAAATTTTACTGACTCTTTTTGTATGCCATTCCTTTTTTGAAAAGACCTTTTTTTTAATGGTGTGGAGTAATTTTGGTGGATCACCTTTTTGCTGAGTGTTGTGCTATATTGATAAGTACATTTAATAGGCACGGCCTGACATGCCTGTATCCAAACACACAGCCACACTCACAAACAAACACATATACAGGCATTGGGAACATATGTTCATTCGCTGGTTTGGGTGTATCGACATTTGCTTGAGTGCGTTGCGCCTAATGAGTTTAATGCTTTGTTATCAGCGCTGTAATCTGCTTATAAGTATGTATAAAGTGAGACGAAAACTTCAACATAATTGAATCATAATAAAATCTAATTATGTATGTCCTTTGGCGTGTTTGTGGGTTTTTTTTTATTATTTTACTTTTATTTGTTTTTTATGTCAAATTTTATTGTAATATTAATCAACTTGTTTGAGGTTAAAATATGATTTGATGATTATTTTTGTACAATGTACAATTAAGTTGCCCTGGGAAAAGGTAGGCAGAATATGGCCGTGGTCTTGGTACAGCCGTAATGTTTTACTCCACAAACGCCGTCAGTCGTACTACTCTATCAGTCCTCTCTAGCCGCGCTCAGCCTTACGCAGTTTGGTCTTTTCCCAGTCACAATAAAAAAGAAGATGGACGTTGGAGACAGCCGCTTAGGAGCTGGGTGATGTTGAAGTTCACCAGAGCGTGCCTCCTGTTTAGCCACCTGAAGGCTTAGGATGGGACGTTCCATTACTGGACGCATCTCAACGCCTCGTTTTATCCTCGTTTTGCTCATTTTGATTGTGGAACAGAAACTGCATGGTCCCGCTACTTGTTCCGATCGCCCCAAGGCGGTGGTCAACTGTTATACCGCGGGTGTAACTATTATAGCAGAGGACAGGATGCCATATCGGCACCGCATACAACAGTTACGCTCTCATGACGCTGGATAAAAGAGCTCTTATTCAGTTGATAGTGCACACTTTTTTAAAGCGGATTTTGAGCAATCATACGCAAAATGCTCCTTTAAGCACAGTCTGTTGTCTAGCAACACGCCCAGAATATTCCTCTTGAACCTAATGGTTGTGTTTACCACGGTAATGGTGGCCATCTCAACTGCTTTGCAGCATCGGATTTGTGAGGTGCTATCTGATGGCCGACGATGATAGGCAGCGGATGTTCTTTGCAATGGCTTCATTGCAAAGACCTTTGCAATGAAGCCAGCCACATCTTCAGCTAAGCCAACTCAGTTGACTCCTTCACACATGACATTCCGAAGTAGAGGTACTGACCCTTGTGAGACGTAACTCTCCTCTGTCGCCTCACAGAACCATAGTTTTGCTAGTAGCTTCTCATTATCCTTCAGAAGTACTCCGGCACTTTTAAAGCTTAAATGGCCTCTAAGATGTAAAAGCCGTGTTAAATGCATTTTTAACATCCAACGTAGCAATAAGCAGAATATCTTGGAACCGTCTTTCCATATGCTACTAGCATACTAATCGCATCCAGGGTTAATCTCGATTTCCGAAAGCTGTACTCGTGCGGTGAAACTCAATCAGAATCAAGCAGATAGAGCGCCTTCACTGAGCCAGTGCAGATAAGATACTCAAGTAGTTTACAGACAGTGTCGATCAAGCATATCGGTCATTCAGGCCTGAGGGAAGGCCTAGTCTGAACACTCGGTCTGGGATACTGTCTGGCTCGGGCTTCCTGCAAGTCATTGGCGAGGGATCGCTGATATCCTCCGCCATGCTGGCAAAGAGAGCCCAATAATTGGTCTTAGTGACTCTGGATTCTAATGTTGGCAACGGGAAGTAGTGTTGAAGCGCTTCACTACAATTTTGTTGGTGTTGCCAGACGAATCGTTGTCCGCCGTATGGCAGAGGTAAAGAAAACGTCAATCCTAACATTATTTTATAAGCTCCTGAGAATGTCTTCTGCAAGCGAGAAACGCAGATTGTCGTTCCCGAAATACCTGCGTGCAGCTTGAGCGCCGGTAGCGTCGGCTCCAAGCCTTGGCGATTTTGCGTTTTACCAGTGCACTGGGACCTGGTACCTCTTGTACCTCCTGTTTCTGGCCAGTAATAGAGCAATGTGCTGATTACCGATTTAATTGAACTGCTTAGCCGGTTCGATTACTGCTTGTGGCTAGTGAAAGAAAGAAAGAGAGACAGGGAAGGACAGCAAAATAAAGATCCTTTGGCGCTTTTAGAAATCCAGTTCAAATGTAGTCACAATAGACGCAATTTACAATTGAAACTTTGCCAATTTAGTTAAAACAAATCAAAAGTTTTGATAAATAAAAACATATTAGCTAACTTTTACTACATTAAATGCTTAGTGAATGTTTAAAAATACATAAAACGCTGAAACGCAAATCGTTTAACTAAACAATTGGCATAAGGCAATTACACGGAATGCCTCACCTGAGATCGGTTTCTGTTTGTTTTTTAAGGGCAATTTTCAATACAGTGGAGTACACGCCCCCCAGGCGCTTTAACAAAACGCACCGTCACACGCCGCCACCTTCCCCTTGCGACTCTCCGCGCTCATCCACGACTGCTGTCAATGACGGAAGGCCACTTTTATTTTGTAGGAAAAGCAAATGAAACTTAACGGAAAAGAAAATTACATCATGCTCGTTTCAATGGGTCGACATAATATTATTTTCCTTGGTTGGTTTTATTTTTATTTTTTTTTGCACCCCGCAGCACCCACTGTATGCGTGTGTGTGTGTTCTGAGCCCTCCATTCGTCGGGTTTGGGTATGTATGTCTGTGCTTCATCATCATCATCATCATCTTGCGGACTGAGCGCTCCTGCGTTGAGTTTCTTCTGCCCGATGTCGATTTTTTATTTATTTATTTTATGCCTACGCACATACGCGCCAAGCAGTTTGACAGGTGTCGCCGACTGAGTGGCTGCTTGGGCCTGGCTAACGGGTAAGGGACGGGGATGGGAGGTAGGAGTTGTGCTCACAGCGGCCGCGGTCTGGTCTGGTCTGGCCTGGTGCCCCCGAGGGGGCAGATGAAATGAAAAATGTCGCCCTATTATTATTTGCATTGTTTTATGCGGTTTTTATACGCTTATTTTTTGTTGTCTTTTAATAGACGTGGCAAAGTACTAGCTGAACAACAACAACAACAACAATCTTCTTTACGTGCTCCCTCCCCGATAATACTATGACATGTGGCAGTGTCTGCTAGCGTTTTGTCATCATCCAATCAGTAGATAAACAACACATAAAATGAGGTGCTTAATCGGGTTTGAAGTGATGAAAGTGAAACTGTGCCGAGTATTTCTTGTCTGTATGTCTCGTTGTGTGTCGTTTGTGTTTGACACGGGTTTTGCATTTCGTCGGTCTTAAGAGCTTGTCAGTTACGCGTGACAACATAATACAGCATTAGATTGTACGCGTAGTAAAGTAATTTTTCAACATTTATTAGCTTTACACGTAAAACAAGGTAATTCAACTGATTGATAGCACTCCAGCACCCACAAAACCAAATACACTGTTCAATATAATATTAAATTTGGCGCTCTACTTAAGAAAAAAAACAACTGCGCTCTTTTCGTGACCACTTACAGCAAGTTGGCAGCACGGCACACACAGGGCTGCGGCAACCGATTACCGCCCAGAATGTTATCGGTAGCTGATACAGCTGTATTGTTTTTTTTTTTTTTGTGAGTGTGTAATTTTTGGTGAGCAAAGCCAGCTGAAACAGTATTATATGCACGCCATAGAAGTCAAAATATTAATAAGCAACAACTTATAAAAAGTAAATTGCATTTACAGCAAAGACATTACTCATTTTCTTCGGCACAATAAACATTACAGAATATACAGTTCTCAGCAGCAGCCGTCAACTCGCTTTTGCAGTAGTACCGAGTCCGAGCATAGCTTGAAAAAGGCTTAAATAGTCAGGTACCAAAAAGGGGGTGTTAATAGCATATATAAAACATAAATTTAAATGTTTAGCTTTTGTGTGTAACAATTGTTTGTGTTCGTTGAGTGTTTATTGATTTTGTGTGCGGTTTTGTGTTACTGTGTCTGTGTTATTGTTTTTTATCACTTCTAATGTGTTAGCCAAACAAACGACTCAACTTTGAAAGCTGTTGCGGGTTTTAATATAGCCTTTAACTGCTTGTTATCAGCAGTCGCTTTTGATATGAGTATATGCAAACCCACAATCTGTTTTACTATCGGTCACATATGTATGTATATTCATTTATTGCTGATGATTAGCATACACACGGAAAGCCCACACCACACCAGCCACTGATTGAGAAGTTGTTAAATGATTATTGAGTAGGAGGCGCTAATTGAGCCGCGTTAAATGTTAGTCAAAATATGGCCCAATAATCAATTGAAACTCTCTTAGTTAAATCTAACTTGAAAGTAAGTAAAACAAATCGTTGAATCTTAAAGTTTTGTGTTTGAATAAATTGAATGAAAGATTTTCACTTAAAAAATAAACACTTTATCTAGAATGCAACTCCTAATTCACTTGGCTTTTAACCTAACGACCTTTGACATTTTGCAGTCATGACTTAAACACTAGAAAAATTTATCTAAGCGCCTGGAGCGCCAACAAAGCAATTCGACAAGGCGTCGCAGGATCAAAAATGAAACAGAAAAAGTGGCGGAACGAGCGTAAATAATAATTAAGAGCACTTAGCTGAAAAACAAAAAATATAACAAAGAAAAAGAAGAAGAAGAATTAAGCAAAGATTTAAAGAGAGCCTAAAAACACTAAATGAACCATGCTTGGCCGAACACAAAAGCTGTTGTTGGGCCTGGCAATACTGTTGCTGGTCAACGTTTTGTGGGTATCCTCCAATGAACTAAGCAAGGTAAATACATACGTCAAACAATCATTTGAAATGTGATATAAAAGCTAAAGTCCATATCATTTTCTCAAAAACAAACAGTTTCTCTATGAGGATGATAAATATGACAAGCCCTTCTTTTGCACATATTTTAAAACATCAATGTTTAGCATTTATTTGCTCATTATTGGCATTATAGCGCCATGGAAGGAAAATTGCGACCGTCAAAATGGCAATTATGCGGTATGCACAATTTCGATAATAACTTATTCAAAAAATAATAATAATATTATAACTGTCTTTTAGATGATGGAACAGAATGCTGATGAGGAGAATTACTACACAAATCAGGCTGCATTGGTAAGTTTTTGCCTGCATCATAATCTATTTATAATTTTTACCAACACTTATTTGCAGAGTGATTCCACATTTGTGCCCATACGCGTAGCCAATACGAGCAGCGTACCCGGCGTGCTGTCTGGCACAGAGAGCGATGATTCGAGTGTGCGCAGCGTGCGTTTCTGTAAGATGGCTGAGGTGCGTGAGATGTCGGCGCATGAGGCAACTGATGCTCTAATGGCACGACTCTCCTATGCAGCCAGTATGAGAATCCGGCGCCAGAAGACGCATCACAAGACGGCCAAAACGGCGTTGCTCTTCTGTTTGCTTTGGTTTGCGGCCAATTACTTTTCGCAATTAGCGCTGGATATGGATGAGGAGCCAATGATAACGCTCATCAAGTGAGTCGGATTAAGCATGTAAAGTCAGTTATTTTAAAGTTAAACTTACTCTTTGATTTTTATAGATCAACTTCAGCTACACTGTTCACACTTTTATTGGCTGCCATATTTCCATCGGCCATGGGTGACAAGTTGACAATAACAAAAGTAATCGCTGTCACAATGAGCATTGGTGGAGTTGTAGTTATATCTATTAATGATTTGCATGAATCAAAGATGACACGCGGCGTACTTATGGCCTTGTTTAGCGCTTTCTTTTATGCCTCATATTTGGTATTTGTTAAGCGAAAAAGTGACACCGAGGAAAAGGTGGATATTCCACTCTTCTTTGGTAATTATGTAATTCACACGTAATTGTAATAAGTCTTTAATAAGTAAATTTTTTTTTTGTATTCCCTGAAGGTTTTGTTGGTCTTTGGAATCTTTTGCTGCTGTGGCCCATATTCTTTATACTGCATTTCACCAAGATCGAAACATTTGAGCTACCCAGTCAGGGTCAGTTTGGTTTGCTCTTTCTGAATGGCTTCATTTGCACCGTGCTTGCAGTAGCTCTGTGGCTGTGGGGCTGCTTCCTCACATCCTCGCTAATTGGCACATTAACCATGGCTCTGCAAATTCCATTGACACTTGCCTTTGATGTGCTGACTAAGCACAAATCGTATACATCAATGTATGGGATGGGTTTAATGGGTTTAGTATTTTCAGTGGTACTCGTTGTGCTGCTGATGCGCAACGATGATTCCGATCCGCTAATGAAGCTATTCAAAGTAGTATATAGAAAAATCTGTGGCTGCCACAAGCCAAGCATTGTGAGGTAAGTTTTACTCTTTGAAATAATCATTAAATTACGAGCTCTATTAATTACCAATATTATCTTGTGTAGAGTCGCCGATGATGAGCAACAGGAATCTCTGATAAATAGCAGTGATTAAAGTCTGAGATCGGTTGAGGGGAACCGCTTTTGAAAAACGCGCTTCTGCAAATCGAATTATAGCTCACTGCAATGCAAATCCAAAACTTGGCTGTTCACGAGTTCGTTTCGAATCGTTCTTTAATCTATAGCGACATATAGTTGATACGAATATTTCGCACAACTTTCATATATACATTTATATAAATACTTTATATATTTTTCCTAATTTGTTTATTTTTTTTTAAGTTAAGAGCTAGATCCTTATTTGCAGTTTTACGTACAATTAAGATGTTATGTGTAGACTATCGTAAGATTTTATTTTTTGTGTATATAGCTTTAGGCTTAGTGTTTATCTCTATGTGATAGATCTTACAATTTGCTGAACCTCATTCCTTACTTATTGTGCTAAAAACATTTATATCGCTGCTGAATAGTGCTCGACTTTGAAATACATACTTATAAACATTACCCTCCATACTCTGCAAACCATTAATATACCTACTTCTAGCATTTTTGAATTTTTAGGTCGGATAGTTGTTCTTTACATACTATATGCAATGCAAAATCTTTTTAACTTAATAAAAAAAAAAAAACTTATTTATATGCTATAAAAGTTAATGTGCAACTGTTTAGAATAATATTAATTTACAGTGCCAGCAAATTTAAGTTTTTGTGTCCTATGTTAGTTTCGTTAAATTTTGCTGTGCTTTTAAGTTAATTTTACAATTATAAAGTTCAATTGATAATCAAAAACCTGTATTTCTAATTGATTTATGATTACAATAAGCAACAAAAAACTCAAAATATTGTAAATCGCAGATAAGTTATTCCGTGTGTAATTAATAAAAAATATTCTGGTATGTAAACTCGTTTTTTTATATTTCTTTGCATCCGTTAAACATAATACAGTCGAACTTCCATATAACGAATCTTAAGGTGACAAGAAAAAACTTCGTCATAGAGAAATTTCGTTATAAAGAATGGGTTTTTTTCTGAATCAAATTGCAGGGTTCTGATTTCTGACTTCGTTGTATGGAAAATTCGTTATACGGACGTTCGTTATATGGAAGTTCGACTGTACAAAAATTCAAACAATAGAAGTAATACATTTATATATTTCAAATGTATTTTCGCGCACTTTTGCAGCTGAAACTAGCATCGATACCGTTTGCAATGGTATCGATCATTTTGCTTGTGTTTTTCAGCACTATTTCAGACAAAGTTACTTAACAATAGTTTCGATAGCGTCATCGATTATTATGCTATCAGAGAAACAACGAAGCCGACTATCATGTTTTCGTCTCGCATACTAAATCTCGTTGTCGAGCTGTGCGGTCGTTGAAGTGGGTGTCAAAAAAAAAGAAATTGGAAAAAATGAAGTTTCAACTGGCTTTGTGCCTGGCCGCCATTACGGCCGGCATTGTGGTTGCTGATGAAAGCAAAGGACCCAAAGTAACCGACAAGGTAAGCAACATCCCCACAAGCAAACGCTTGCGTTTATGTATTCTTTTGATAGTGTGTGTATGTATGACCTGCGTCATTTTGAGTGTATATACACAAATACAAACATAGAGAAATCTTATATGCTTTTATACTTAAATGTATTCAATAAGTGTTTTTATTATTTTTTGCGTAGGTTTTCTTTGACATTACCATTGGTGGTGAACCTGCAGGCCGCGTCGAAATCGGTTTGTTCGGCAAAACTGTAGAGAAGACCGTGAGGAACTTCAAGGAGCTGGCTGAGAAGCCACAAGGCGAAGGGTAAGTGTAAACTATGCACTGTTAATTAGTCCATCAACACATTCACAGTTACATGCACCTATAATCTGTACACAACACAAGCACACAAGAACATTTATAGGTTAGAGCAAGAGTAGTTGCTATCAATTACATACGTGGCGTTTAAGCATAAATTAGGTGACAAAAGCAAACAAGCAAATAATATGTGACAAATTAAATTGTTTACGTTTTTCCAACTGAGTTGAACCTAATTTGAAAATTTTTTTTATTTTTTTATTTCATTAAATAGCTACAAAGGCAGCAAGTTCCATCGCATCATCAAGGACTTTATGATCCAGGGTGGCGATTTCACCAAGGGTGACGGCACTGGTGGACGCTCCATTTATGGCGAACGCTTCGAGGATGAGAACTTCAAGCTGAAGCATTACGGCGCCGGCTGGCTGAGCATGGCCAATGCTGGCAAGGACACCAATGGCTCTCAGTTCTTTATTACCACTAAACAAACCAGCTGGCTGGATGGACGTCACGTTGTTTTCGGCAAGATCTTGTCCGGAATGGATGTGGTACGAAAAATCGAGGCAAGCGCCACAGATGCCCGTGATCGTCCCGTCAAGGATGTTGTGATTGCCAACTGCGGCGTCATTGCAGTTGCCGAGCCTTTTGCTGTTTCCAAGACAGATGCCACCGAGTAACGTGGAAAAACCGTATGGCAGCAGACAGGAATAACTATTAGGTCGCATACTTTTTAACATTATCAATTGAAATATATAGAGTGCATAAAACATTTTTTGTGTCCAGCAATCGATTTTTCTCAACTCTTAAAGGTTGAGTTAGCATTTAAAATTGCATACGCATAATTAAAATTGTAGAGTACATTTTTGTAATCAGCTTTGTCCTTTACGCAAGCAACTGCTCAACTATTCTAACATTATAACGTCTAAAATTCATAATAATAAACTATGTGATAAAAAAATTTTAAAAGACACTTATTGCTTGCTTATTTTTAACTCTTTGGTCTAACTGTTCATACTACGGTTCGTCGAACTGGTGTTGGGATGCCAAATTGTGCTCTTATTTGTGAGTGTGCATGTGTATGTGCCTGTTTTGTATTGGTTTTCTTTGCACTTTTGATGTCTCCCTGAAAACGCAACCGGTTTCTAAACGACAACAGTGTGAGACCATAGCTTATTTTGTATGCGTCTTGTTCTCATCTCTTGCTTTGTTTGATACGCTGATTCTAGCGCAGGTTCGATTATGATAAAATTATTGCTGACACTAGTGTTGCCAAATTGGCTTTTTCCCAGTAAAATCTGCCTTTTTTCAAAGTCATATTACAGCAGGTAGCGGGAATTTTGGATGTTACAAAATTTCAGTCTCCAATTTTTTCGGTGTTTTGCAACTGATTTTATAAAAATAATTTCGTAGATTTTTAATATTTAGATTATTGCAAGAATAACAATTTCATAGATATGACAACGTCAAGATTAAATTCCGGAATAATAATCGATAATCTTAAACAAATTTGTTCTGCCTTTGGCTTAGGGGAGGTTACGTTTTAAGCTTGGAGTCTCTAGCTCCTATATTAAGAGACGGCTCTGGGAGTTTTGTGAAGTTTCATAGAAAAAAATTCTTAAACATTCCACAAAAAAAAAAACTTTAAATAATTTGATGAATTCTTTTCAATGGTGTTGCAAACCAAAGATTAACAAAATACTTTATTTATGATACCTGTTTGAAAAGGGTAACAAGAGAGGGTGTGCGCTGCGTTCAAAGATTGGCCGATGCAGATCTTTCGGGGATGTCACCAGTTATAAAATAAACAAAACTTTTGAAAGATACATGCATTCCCGTTTTTGAAGAGGCGGTGGGGCGTAGGGAATAGTCTTGAAGATTCCTATTGCTAACTTCCTGCTAAATTTGATGATTCTAGCTCAAAAGATATACGCATTCCAGTTTTTAAGAGGCGAACCTTCGGTATCGAGTATAAAAATTAACACAAAATTATTAACTTTTTAGTCAAAAATAATTTTAAAAACAAGACTGAAAAACAGCTTTTTTCTCAACAAAAATTGGCAGCACAGCACTGACTGACTAAGTCATAAATTCGAGGCACGTTTTTTTATTTAGCAAACGACTTGACAATTACTTATGCATATATTTATGCATTTTATTTATCAATGGCAATTTAAGCTACTCAAATTCGAAAGCCTTGATTTTAACAAATTACTTTTCTTAAACAACAGTTGAACTTTTTTAACTTTCCAATGAAAATTATAACAGCTTCAGCAGTATTTCAGTTGCTTTAGTCAAAGCAGCAAAAGTCATAAGTTTTCGACTGTTTTAAGCTATTCAAAACGAGCCAGTGCGTGGGAGAATTATAATATGGCGACGTATGTGTATAATGATATTCCAATTTTTACATACGCATACAATTCTACCATGGTAACGTACTCAGCATGCCTGCCTTCTTTGGAAGTGCTAATGTTTGTCAGTATGCTTGAAAATTTGAGGTGAGTGGGCATGCGGCGAACAAATTTTGCTAGCTTTTTTAACATACTACAGAAAGCAAATGTACACGGTTTGTTTAATTATTAGTAATATTCTAGACTTAATAAATGTAAATTAAAATTAACGGAACAAAGTTGAGGTTTTTATGCCTGCTTTACGAGCGGTGCAGAAAATAATCATAGCTACATTTATATTCCTAAGGTTTCTCATGCTCTCTTTAGAACAGTGGTGGACTGTCCCTTATTTTCCATTTATATTTACTTACATTGGTATATACAAGTTGTCTGACATACCGAAAGACTTTGAAAAAATTATATATTCTCAATTGCAACACATATGTATGTTATATCGCCTTATCAACGGTTTCGTTAGGAGTAGATGTATATACCACCGCTTAACTGAGAAAGATACACGCATTCCCGTTTTTAACGATGCGGTAGAACCCTAATCTTAACACCTGTCCTGGCCATAGAAAAAGTTTTGCAAAGTTTCAAGTCTCTTAGATTAAAGGATGTCGAAAAAAGTTGCTTCACTTATTAAATCGAAGCTATGTAGATAGACTCAGTCATTGATACTTGTCTACTTTTTCAAGATGAACATTTTGTTAAATATAGTTTTAAAGACTGACATTTAATTTCGATTTAAAACTTGAGCTATTTTCATGTTAATGCAATCAAAACTTGAAGCAAAAAGCATATGAAACTAAACGTTTCAGTTTTTCAAACACTAATTTTCAGTTATTAGCTCTAAAGCGGATATATGGTATGAAACGCAAACATTTAAATGCTTGGAAATAGTGAAAAACATGCATCATTTGGAATATGCATGCACACATGCTAAAATACATACATACATGGTTAATAAGAACTTTCTGACTTTTTCCAGTAGCGGAATATGTATGTACATATGTACATACACATGTTTGATGATAACTTTTTCGCTCTGCAGGCGGCCTACTTTAACCCCTTCCATAGACATGCAGCTGAGAACTGAGAGCCAATTAACGATTTTGAGCAAGGCATACTTATGCCTTGGATTTTGAGTAGCGAGAGAGAGAGCGAGAGAGATCGTTTATCCCCATCACAAATTTGCTTGTGTCAGTGCAATTGTACCCCACAAGCAAACACACACAGATACATGAATAAAGATTGTACATATTTTAATGTACATATGTACATGCATATGTAGTTTTGTGTATGTTTTGTTTATGTCGGCAGCAATCTTATGTGCCGCATATGTTTTCCATGCAAACAGGCAGAGATACATACATTCATATGTATATACATATGTATGTCCATACGTACAAGAACCACAGAAATTCTGGACGCTGTCGCATTTCTAAGATTATTATGTAGCATTTGTTTTAGTGCTCGAGAGCAATCAGTCCGAGGAAAACAGAAATCAAACAATCAAGCAAGGAGAAATAATACGGAAGAGCTTGAAATTCAATTGCGATTATTTATTAAACGATTGGGTGCAGAAGAAATAACCTTTAGAGATCTTAATATGGTAAGTAAAAATGTGTCTGTTGGTTCAAAGACGGGATCGAAGATCAATTCTTATTGATAAGAGAGACAGTTTAGAAACTTGCTGCGGCTGGTGTTCGCAAATCAAATCGGTGAAATTTTATAAAGTAACCTTAAGTAACTTTTTACAGTCTTCAAACATTTTAAGAAATATGTATGTTTTTGGTTTTATTTACTCACTTAGAAGACTCTTAAGGGATTAGCTTCGTTTGGTTGTTTCTTCCTGGTTTTTATTAACGCTTGTCACGCTGCCAAAATCCTTGTCATATTTCCACATGCCAGTGAGAGTCATTTTAATGTGATGCGCACTCTGGTTACAGAGCTAGCCGGCAGGGAGCACAACGTAAGCATTTGTTGCATTTGAATTCAATGCAAAAATAAAAATTTTAATCCATGATAGGTTACTGTATATGGCAGTCATGGCCTTGGAGAGCGCTTTGAGTTCATTAACGAGACGGTTGTGGTGCCAGAATATGACTTTTGGAGCAACTGTAAGTAAAACAAGACTATAAAAACAAACATCAACTGCAATTTGCGACTACCACTGAACTTACCACAGTACAGAAACATGGTGCAGCGGGTGGCAGTCTGGATGATCTAAGCCGTCTTTTAGAAACTAGGCTACGCAGCTCCTTGGCCAATGTAGGCGCCCAGGCATTGGATCACTTTTTATCGCAGTCGGCATTGCAGGCGCTTTTGCAGTTGTCTAGCGCTGAGTTCGATTATGATGTCATAATTGTGGATTACTTTTACACGGAGGCGCTGCTAGCGCTGGGTCATAAGCACAAAAAGCCAACCATAGGCATCGTTAGCACAGATTTTGGCAATTATATGGATGCTGTACAGGAGTCATTGGTGCCCGTCGCCTGCTCACCTATCAATTTTGAGAATTTTACGCCAGAGTTGGGTTTCATGGAGCGCTTGACCAATATACGCGATTGTATGTCTCGACGTAAGCAATTTGAGAAAGAGAACTACGCAGCACAGGAGCAACTAATGCAAAAACATTTTAAAAGTGAGTCTTATGCCTTTTTGCCTTTGGCGCGATAACTGTGTGAATGTCATATTGTGCCCTTGAAAAAGGTGGCAGCACGATTATCGATTCGTTAAATTGTCTGCCTATCGTTACACTAATTTAATTTAAATTCCTAAATTAACGAATTTAATTTTGATTCTGCAGTTACAACTACTGTGCAGGAGTTGCAGGCCAATAGTTTGGCACTCCTGTTGCTCAATAATCATGTGCCCTTGTGGACGCCACGACCACTACTGCAGCAAATTGTACCCGCTGGTGGTCTTCACATTCGAGCTCCACGCGAGTTACCTTGGAATATCAAGCGGTTTGTGGAGGAATCTCGCCCTGGAGTGATTTACATGCAGCTAGGTGACGAACAGCTTTGCGGTCAACTGCCTAAGCAAAAATTACAGACGCTGTTTGAGTTTTTGGGAGAGCGCAAGGAAAGCGTTATCTGGACCTGCCACGATGTGAAGAAACTGGATGGTTTGCCCAAGAATGTGATGATGCAGCATGCAGTGCCACAGATTGACATCCTGGCGCATCCGCGCGTACGTGCATTTATCATGAACGGGGATCTATTAAGCCTGCAGGATGGTATTGTGAGACATGTGCCCATGTTGGGATTGCCTATCTTTCAGAATGAACGCAAGAATATGCGGCTGGCTGTAAGCCTAGGCGTCGCCCTTCAACTAGATCAAAGCAATTTCACTAAACCATCGCTAAACTGGGCACTGGATGAGCTAACTAAAAAGGAGCTGTATCAATTAAACATACGGGAGGTTTCCAGCGAGTTTCGGGACAGACCGCTGGGCGCATTGGCTAATGCCATGTTCTGGGTTAACTATGTGTTGCGTCATAAGGGCGGTGCGGCGATTAGAACACGCGGCGTCGCAATTTCCTCAAATCATTTGCATCTTTTTGATTTGTTTGTCTTTTACTTGGGTTTGGCGACTGTCATATGTGTAGTTTTGGTCGCCACTTACTTTGGAATCGTCTATGCTTTGAAAAGAAAACGCAGTAACACAAAACTATCCAAATCAAACTAGTTTCAAGTTAAACCTCTTGAAACAAAAAGAAAATTAATAAAACGCAAATTTATAAAAAAAAAAATCCACGATTTTAACATTTTTGAACGTGCGCCATTCCAAGGGCTGCATTGCGAGCGATAACAATTTATCCGATACAGCTCTGGGAAAAAGTGCTGCCAAGTTTTTAGTAATCGACAGTGGCCATCTTCCTTTCTAAAGAATCGCGTTCGCATAGCAGACGTGTTTAAAACCTTTTCGAGTGTTTTAAAAGGTAATACTTGTATAAATATGTACTCAAATGCGTTTCAAGTGTGCCACTTATTAAGTAATGCATTAAACTATGAATGCAAGACGCCTAAAGCATGTTAAAACAAATAGCAAGCGCAGTGTGTCACACGTGGAGGCTGATGTTGCCCAGCGGAGCTGCTCTGTGCAGTGAGGTTATGTTGAAAACAAAAACAACGAAAGCCTGTAAACTGTGACAACATGCTAATTTGTGAATGAAATTGTCTCAATTGTTTGTGTGTTTTTTGACGTATTTTACAGCTCCGTCAAGATGTCTACTGGTACAACTGCAACAATCCGCACCCGCAAGTTTATGACCAACCGTCTGCTTGCCAGGAAACAAATGGTCTGCGATGTCCTCCACCCCGGACTCTCGTCGGTCAACAAGACCGAGATTCGCGAGAAGCTCGCCGCAATGTATAAAGTGACCCCCGATGTTGTATTCGCATTCGGTTTCCGCACAAACTTTGGTGGTGGACGCTCCACGGGCTTCGCGCTCATATACGACACCCTGGATTTCGCTAAGAAGTTTGAGCCCAAATACCGTCTGGCTCGTCATGGCCTCTTCGAACAGAAGAAGCAGACACGCAAGCAGCGCAAGGAACGTCGCAACAGGATGAAGAAGGTCCGTGGTACTGCCAAGGCCAAGATCGGTACCGGCAAGAAGTAAAGCTCGCCCTAGAATCATGATTGTGTGTGTGTGTTTCTGGTGGCGCACCGACAATTGCCAAAAGCTGCTGGTTATGCGTTAGTTTCACTTTTAACAATTAAACGACAACAACACAAAATCGGTTGTTTACTTTTGGAGCGGCTTCTGTTTTACATGCTTAAGAAATAAAACACTAAAAATACAACTATTTTTTTATTTATTTACCAAATGGCATATATGGTATAATGGCATAAATGGTATATAGTTTTCTAATATGGCGCAAATTCAAGTCTCAGTACATACAAATTTCATTGGCAGTAAACAAATTTGCACTTTATTAGTAGTGCTTTAGCCTTGCCACATAAGCAAACTCCTCATTTTAAAATGGCAGCACCAACTTGTGACAGTCTGGTCATATTTTTAGCATTTCAACCCTACTAGCAACGCCAAAAAAAATTTATTGCAAAAAAAGGAACCGAAAAAGATTCATATACAGAAATTGTATAAAAATGTTTTGAATGTCAGTTGATAGACTGTCAATAAATTTTGAAGATTAATCATAGCAGCAAACCGGCAAAATCTAGAGAGATTAGAACGAGCTTAAAAATGTCGAATTGTGGGGCTGGTGTTGGCGGCAGCGGCGGCAGTATCAGCGTCTCGGCTGGCGATTGGATTTGCCCAGATATTGAGTGAGTGCGCGTAAAGCTTCAAGCGTAACGATCGAGTATCGTAGGATTTGAGGCTGTGACAACCCCACTTCAGCACAATTCTCTTACCTCCTTCCCCAAATTAAACAAACAGACAAATACAATAAATTGTTGATTTGTTACTCTTATTCTTGCTCCATTCGTTCGCCAATTGGCGCGCGGCTTTTGTGCGTATGTTGGTTATGCCATTATATGTGTGTGTTGCAGTTGTCGCCATTCGAATTTTGCACGTCGCCTGCAATGCAATAAATGCAACCGGGATCGTGAAACCAGCATCACTGAAAAACCGGACAGGGATCGAGATCGTGACCGGGAGAGAGGAAACGGCAGCAGTGGTAGCAGTAGCAGCTCTAGCAAAAAGAAATTGGGCACAGAAATTGGCAAAGTGGCCGCAGACAAGTCACGTGGTCTGTTCAGCGCCGAGGATTGGCAGTGTAGCAAATGTGCAAATGTCAACTGGGCGCGCCGCCAGACTTGCAACATGTGTAATGCTCCCAAGTTTACAGATGTGGAGGAGCGTACAGGTAAGTAGAGCATCTCTGTGGGCAAACGCCAATTGTATAAATGAAATAATGACTTGGTTAACGCAATTTCAGGCTTTGGCGGCGGCTATAATGATCGTGGCGTTGTAGAGTACAAGGAACGCCAGGATTCGGACAGCGAATACGATGAATTTGGACGCCGCAAAAAGCGTAAAAACAACGACAGAGGCGACGATAGCAGCGATGATGATGTACGGGGAAAGGATGATGTTAAACGCGCCAAAAGCAGTATCATTGAAGGTGATGAGGAAGAAGATGAGGACGAAGACGACGATGGTGATTTGTCCAAATACGATTTGTGGGGCGACAATGAAGTGACCTCAAGCGATGTTAAAATCAAGGATCAGGACAATGGCACTAGCAACAACAAAAGTAGCAGCGGTAGCAACAGGGAAAAGCCAGCTGAAACAGCTAGTAGTAAACGAGCCAAACGCGACTCCACATCGTCCAATTCATCCTCGTCTTCATCAAGCTCAAGCAGCTCTAGCGGCTCATCTGCAACCTCAGTAACAAGCAGCTCGAGCAGTAGCAACGGTTCCAGTAGCAGCAATAGTAAGCGTGGCAAGAAGCTATCCAATGCACGCCGCTAGACTTTTTGTAGTTCTGACCTGCGTTTGAAGATAATTAAGGCTATTGTCTCGTGTTTTTTTTTTCCATTTTTTCCCGATAGGAAAAAAATGTGTTTATTTATTTTTCTAAGCCTGCGCCATTTCCCATGACATGTATTTGAAACTTCTCACCCCATAAGAATGAATAAATTCACATAATTTAAGTATGTCATCCAACGATTTTATTTAATGCAGCCTTAAAAGGACTAATGGAAAGTTTCATCGGATTGCTTACGCGTAGCGGCGGCCTCTGCTTCACGCAGCTGCTTCAGTTGTGCCAGCTCCTGACGCGCATCTTCGATCTGCTGCTCCGTCACAGTTATGGGCACATCGCAGTCGATTTGCTCCTGTCTCACAAACACCATCTTTTTTATAGCATCCTCAAGATAAGGTATTTGTTGCGCCTGCAATTCTTTGTGGTACTCTTCGAGTCGCTCTTCTTTGATTTTCTCGCAGTATAAGTCTGTTAGCTTCTGCAGCGACTCCTTGCGCGTTATCCAATGGAAATGCGCAGGCGGTGGCTTATATACAAGGTCCAGTTTCTGCAATATCCACTCAAAACGCGGATAATCCCAGCGTCTTAAATATTTTAAAAACTTTTTTCGCTTATCGATCATCTCCTTAAGCCGCACCTTAATCATCTTGTCGCGTGGATGCGCCTCCATATGTTCCTGGTAGCGCCGTATAAATGCCGTCATCTTGGCCACTTTTTTAGCACCGGGCAAATTTAAAAAGTTATATACGTTCATTAAAATTAAACAAATAAAAACATTATAATCTCAACGTTTACTCACATTTTGCCTCCATTGAGCCATAGTCCTGGGCATGACGCTGCACCTCCTTGACCATTTGATCGCGATAATAGCGGGTGGTCAAATGGTTTGGATTGTTGCTCAGTTTAAACAGCGATTTGACTGTTTCATCGGCACTACAGAAATACTCAAATTATATTAATCACAGCAGTAGACAAAACTTTAGGTGAGCGCAATCTTACTTTGCCAGCTCCATGCAATCCTTGTAGTCCGGCAGAATTTCATTGGCATTTAGTGCTGGCAGCTTCGCGAGATCGCCGCTTTTCTCCGGCTTGATGCACGAAATCTTTTCCGGTCGTACCCATTTGATTTTCAAATCTGACTTAAATGCATAGTCACGCACAAATTGCCGTGGCACAGCATGTGCTATATTTAATAGTTTATTCATTAATAAGCACTTTAATTTGCATCCAATTAGGATTTGTTTTCCAGGTTATATCACTTATCCAGTGTGCACACAAGAAAAATTTTAATTCAAACCAGCTGACAATGAAAAGTGTGTACCTAGTTTGCACAGAATGGCAAAATGCTTGACAGCTGCAGTGTGCAGCTATTGCTGCTTTGTTTTGTGAGTGCTTTTGCGATATTGTGAAACTAAAAATTTAATTTGGAGTTGGAATAATTTATAATGGCGCACATGTCACACATGCTACCCCAGGCGTCAACGCCGTCAAGCGTTTCGTCGGGTACCACGTCGCGCACCATGTCGCTTATGGAGAAACAAAAGTACATCGAGGATTATGATTTTCAATATTGCGACGAAAGCAGCAAATATGAGAAAGTGGCTAAAATTGGTCAAGGTACATTTGGGTAAGGTACACAAATTGATGTATTAGACATACTTATAATTTTCAATTTTACGTTGACCCTAGGGAAGTTTTCAAAGCGCGCGAAAAGAAAAGCAACAAAAAGTTTGTTGCCATGAAGAAGGTCCTCATGGATAATGAAAAGGAAGGCGTAAGTTCACATTAATATGTGCACTGATGAAGTTTTGACTATGTCTCCACAGTTTCCCATTACAGCTCTGCGCGAGATACGCATCTTGCAGCTGCTGAAACATGACAATGTTGTTAACCTTATTGAGATTTGCCGTACCAAGGCGACCGTACACAATGGTTACAGATCGACGTTCTATTTGGTATTTGACTTTTGTGAGCACGACTTGGCTGGTCTGTTGTCCAATATGAATGTAAAATTTAGTTTGGGTGAGATCAAGAAGGTGATGCAGCAACTGCTTAATGGCCTATACTACATACACAGTAATAAGGTAAAGATTTTTTTTTTTTTAAAGTAATTAAACATTTGACATTATTTATTTAATGCTTTCTCTTAGATTTTGCATCGTGACATGAAGGCTGCTAACGTGCTGATTACTAAGCATGGCATCTTAAAGTTGGCTGATTTTGGTCTAGCCCGTGCATTTAGCATTCCAAAGAATGATTCCAAAAATCGTTATACAAATCGCGTGGTAACCTTATGGTATCGTCCTCCAGAATTGCTATTAGGTGACCGCAACTACGGCCCACCGGTGGATATGTGGGGCGCTGGCTGTATTATGGCTGAAATGTGGACACGTTCACCGATTATGCAGGGAAACACGGAACAGCAGCAATTGACATTTATCTCCCAGTTGTGCGGTTCATTCACTCCAGACGTATGGCCGGGCGTCGAGGAGCTTGAATTGTACAAATCCATTGAGTTGCCCAAGAACCAAAAGCGTCGTGTTAAGGAGCGTCTTCGTCCGTATGTTAAGGATCCCACCGGTTGCGATTTGCTTGACAAGCTATTAACATTGGATCCAAAGAAGCGCATTGATGCGGACACAGCACTGAATCACGATTTCTTTTGGACAGATCCCATGCCAAGCGACCTGAGTAAAATGTTGTCGCAGCATCTGCAAAGCATGTTTGAGTATTTGGCTCAGCCGCGTCGCAGTAATCAGATGCGTAATTACCATCAACAACTGACAACAATGAATCAAAAGCCGCAGGATAATAGTATGATTGACAGAGTTTGGTAGAATGAAATACCAATAAATAAGACTTTTGTTACCTATGTACATATACATTAGTAACAAGCTGTAAATGCTGACATTAAAAAAAAGAATGGATTCAATAAAAATATTTTATATATATAAGTCTGATCCACCTGACGGATTCATACTTTGCACAGAATATTTATCTCATGCTGAAAGTAAGTAAGGAGAAAGTGTTTTGTAAAATTTTGTTGGCAAATCAATTCGTGAAAAATTGTTTAAGAAACATTTTTGTTTACAAATCGATCTGGTTCAATTTAATTTTCAAATATAAATTTAAGGAACTCATAAAAAACTTTTTCAATTATCATTGGTGTTAAAAAAATAAAACACAAAGTTTTATATGCAAAATACATTCTGAATAAAGCGGATGATACCCTATTTAATTTTAAAGATATGCATACGAATTCTTAAGAGTTTCCATCTCTTCCCTCGATATGATGGAATATTGGACATTACGTCTTTATTCATTAAGTTGCGAAGACGGGCAGTAAAAGCACTTTCGAGATCGTGTATACCGGGTCAAACTAGCTATTTCCATACATGTAGTACTCAAAATAAATTTTAAAATGTCTTTTGCTTTGGCTATGTTTTGGTAACAGCAAAATGACATTAGCTGCGTACTCAGCTACTGGTAGTAAATGATAGATGATGTGTACACACTGTAAGGGATGTGGCATTATTTAGGCATAATTGGCAAGATGCACGCTGCTCAAAAGGTAAACAAAGCAAAGAAAGCGGAGAAAAAACAACGACGCTGCTTGTCAATTATAAAAGACGATTGCAATGTGTCTCCGAGTGACGTGCCAACTCTCTACCTGGCCATACTCAACGTAGGACTCAGCAATGGACTTACTGAAGAAATGTTACTTGCCTCTGCTGCCGCAACAGGCGGGAAAGTGTCGGAGGTGTTGATGTTGCCATCAAAATCCTACTGTTTTCTAAGCTGTGCCACCTTAACAGATGCCAAGCTTGTATACGAAGGCATGCACAATCTTGCGACCATTGGTCAGCTGGGTGCCGTTGCCTATCTAAGCTATGTTTTGCAATTACCTGGAGAGATTGAGAAAAACGGCTGGAAAAACCCGATGCCAAATGGACTTATGTTGCTGCAAAATTTTGTCACTGAGGCGGAGGAGGCAACATTGCTTGACGCAATTGGAATAGATGGTTCTGGCATTGGCCTCACGGAGGACAAACTAAAGCACAGGCGTGTGAAACACTTCGGCTATGAGTTCCTTTATGGCAGCAATAATGTCGATCCCACAAAACCATTGGAACATCACATACCAGTTGCATGCGAATTCCTCTGGCAGCGCTTAAGGAGCACTGTACAGCAATTTAAATTTGTGCCCGATCAATTGACTGTTAATGAGTATGAGCCTGGCCAGGGCATACCACATCATGTGGATACACATAGCGCATTTGTGGATCCCATTCTATCGCTTTCTTTACAAGCTGATGTTGTCATGGACTTTCGTCGCAGCAATGAACTGGTGCATGTGCTGCTACCACGACGCTCTCTGCTTATCATGTTCGGCGAATCGCGTTACGATTGGACACACGGCATCAAGCCCAAACACATTGATGTGCTGATCACGACATCTGGCAGCCTCACTACCCAGACACGTAGCAAAAGAACTTCACTTACCTTTCGGAAACTGCGTCGAGGGCCCTGTGATTGCCAATATCCAACGCTTTGTGACACAAGGCAGACAACACCTCCACAGGCAGTAGCGAATAAGCTGGCTGCTCATGCCAGCCACCTGGAGCAGCAAAGTGTGCACGAAGTTTATGATAAAATCGCTAATCATTTTAGCGAGACGCGTCATACACCTTGGCCGCAAGTTGCTGAGTTTTTGCAGAGCTTTGAATCGCATTCTGTTATATTGGACGTAGGCTGTGGTAACGGCAAGTATCTTAGCTGTAATCCGCAACTATTGAGCATAGGCTGTGATCGCTCACTTGGCCTGCTAGGCGTCAGCAATGGTCGTGGTCAGAGTGTATTTCGTTGTGATTGCCTGCAGCTGCCAGTGCGCAGTGGCAGCATTGATGGCTGCATCAGCATTGCGGTCATTCATCATTTAGCTAGCACCGAGAGGCGTCTGACAGCATTGCTTCAAATGGCGCGTGTACTTCGTCCTGGCGGACGTGCACTTGTTTACGTTTGGGCCCGGGATCAGCGCAAGAATGAGAAAAAGTCTGCATATTTGCGACAGAATAAAGCCGTCAACAAGCAGCACACCACAGAACAGGCGCAGCGTCAGAAGTTGGCCCTAGAATTGAAAAAAATGGAGCTGGATGAGCAGCAACAGTTGCAGATGCAAGTGCTTTTGCCGGTGCATACAAACCGTACCGAATTCCAACAACAGGATGTGTATGTGCCATGGAAAACCAAAGATGAGCAGCGCACAACATTTCTGCGTTACTACCATGTCTTTGAGGAACAGGAACTTGAGCATTTGGTGTCCCAAGTGGACAATGTGGTGATCAAACGAAGCTACTATGATCAGGGCAATCATTGTGTTATTTTTGAAAAGTGTAGCAATTAATAAATTCACTCTTATAATCCATAATAAAAATCTATTAAACTGAACTCTATACCATTTGTTAAATTGAATAATTCGTTTATTTGATTTCAAAAAATACACATCCACATATTTGTATTTAATAGCGAATTGAACGTAGAAGTAGTATATAACATAATTAAGCTTATTTTCATCCCATTTATATAGTCTGTTTTATTTTTTATTTTTATTGTAGCTTTGGACCATAAATTGACATTCCCTTAATAACAACATTGTGTGTTTTAATCCATAACCAAGTTGAAATATTATTTTAGTATTTAGTATGGATTTTTGTATTCAAAGCGGGATATAGGTACATGTGCTGGTATTTTTACATAATATTTGATTACACAGAATTTATTGTTTATAAAGCTAAGTATAAGATAGTAAGAGACATGTTAAAGCAAGTATTGCTCGGAGAATTTGAATACCATAACTAAAGTGTAATGAACTACCTTAAAAAGAGAGAGAGAGCAAAGGGTTTATGTGCTGCCATCAGTTCCATTATTAACATAACTATAATGAAAATGTATGTATGCATGTAGGTACATTAAGTAAAATCGTTAAAAAAAATGCCTGCCTAAACACTAAAAGGATACAATCATAATTTTGTACTTAGATAAAGTTATATACACTTATATCTTTATATACACACATATGTATTAAAATGACATCTATACTGCATAAATATACAAGTATATGTAAGTATTTAAACACTTAGAACTTATTCTGTGCACTTTCTTACTTGACAATAATTACAATATCTTTTCTGGAATTAAAATTTTGTTTAGACTAGGTTACAGTTTCAAACGTTTCGTTTTTGGTCGTGGGTATTTGATATGTAAGCTAGTAGTATGTATGTATGTATGTATGAAGTATGTACATATAGTTTAAGTTTAAGTTACGATTCAACTAGATGTTTAATGTTTGGTGCCTACAAGCTATTCTAGTATATTTTGGGTATTTGAAATTGATTTCTTTGCAACTACCTCTTAAACGAATGTATGGATGTGTATAGACTACTAGTGAAAATATATACTAGCAGATGTGTAAATACTATACAAATATGTGTGTTGCGGTGCCCAACGTTTGGCTATCAGTATGTCGTGTATATAAATACTATAAGTACAGGTAGGTATAAGAGAACGATAAATAGTAGTACATACTTCTTGAATCGGTTGTTTTTTCTGCCTATGTCTAGGGCTAAATCAGAAATTCATCATAATATTAAAGCCTGATAGTTTACTTGTTTGTTTTTAAAGCTAATTTATCAGTTGTACATATTTGTTTTTGCATTCAAACGCCTTATAAACAGCATGATCTATATAGGTCTTATGTTCGTATGTATGTATACTTCAGTCGTTGTTGAATATACAAAGCTTTCTTTGCATGCTGATGCCCTTCATTGTATTTGGTACAACAATTAAGCCTAAGCCTACTCCTATCCCTATTCTTATCCCTATCTCTACTTCTAGTTCTAGTTCTACTATCTGAAGAGTCGAGTGTTGATCCTCTCCAGCTTCACCGAAACACTTATTTGAGCAGCTGGCATAATTCTTACCACCTTGCCATGTAAAACAGGGATTAAGGGGTTGTCATGTGAGTTTGTGATATACATGTGTCTGGTGCTGCGTTGTGGTCTTGGTGTCCTTGATTTGCCTTGAGTGAGCGCGCTTAGATAAATGTTTCGGCTGCCATTTGTTACAAGCATTCAGCCAGCGGCGGTTTCTCAATAGGTGGCGACGGACCCGACACTGACACCATTGGTACGGCACTGATCTTCGGCTTTATTATCTTTAGACTAAGACCCAGATTCTTAGGGCTGCTGTGCGGCGACGAAGAAGCAGTCGACGAGCGCTGATGCACCAGAACGCGCGGCCTAGCCTCAATCGCCATACTGGGAGTGGATGCGAGCGAAACCGAAGCTGTGGCTGTTGCGCTTCCCAATAGAGGCACATGAACCATTTCCTCGACTGTCTCCCCCGAGTCCTGTGAGTCATGTATAATGGCCGACACATCGCTGTGGATCAAAGCCGATGTTGAATGCGTGTCAGCGTCCTGCATGTATGGAGGCGGAGCCTCCAATGAAATGCTGCCCACAATGACATTGGCCGTTGTAATGGCCGATGAACGTGCGAGAAGACTGGTCACTGCTGTCGGCGAGTGCTTGGCGTCATGGCGCACGTGTAGCGTTAGCAGTTCACCAGCGTTGGGGCCACACTCCTTTAACTCAATGTCCTGGGAGGAGTTTTGCTGCTGCTGCTGATTTTGCTGGACGGAATCTTCATCCGTGCGCCAAGGTCGTAAGCTCTTCTGTGTATGAGAATAAAAATTAAACTTTGCATTACATTTTGTGGTTGAGCAAAAAAAAAAAAAGAAATACGCACCCTACGTCCATTCTCGGTAATGTTCTCGGCACTCTTGGCCTTGCGGCAGAGCACACTCTGCGATCCGTGACGCCGCAGGAACTCAATGGAATCGAATCCGCGACCCTCTGACGATACGAATATGGCGGAATTGATTCGACTGCGCGTGCAACGTTCCGATATCGATGTGGAACGCTCCTCCGCAAGCATGTGGATGTGCTGCAAGACAGAGATAATTAGAAAAGCATTGACTTTTTGTTAGCCAATTATAAGGATCATCGATTGTTTGTCTTACGCGGCTATTGCAGTGCAACGGTGGGTGAGCAAAGGTGCCGCCACAGTCACTGCTGTCGAACTGTATTCTCAATGCAATAGTGGAATAGATAGAGAGCGAAAGAGAAAGAGAGAAAGAAGAGAAACACAGATAAAGAGAGGGCCAGGAAAAAGAATTAAAGTTATGTCATGTTCTTTCTCTTACAAACACTCACACATTCACACAAAAACACACACATAATATGTACAGGAATTGGAACTCTATGATCCCGCATCGATTTGAAGTAAAAACCCTCTTCAGGCGATTAACAACAATATTAATAACAACAGCAGCAAGCGAAAAGCATGAAGCAACCTGAAGAAAACACACGGCAAAAGCGATACAAATACTGTTTGTGATTTTTGATTTAAGTGTTCTGTTTGAATTTTTTTAGTGGCGGCAGTGTTTTTGCTGTGCTCTACTGAAGCGCGAGTCAAAAAATAGACTCTCTAACAAGTAAAAATGGTGTTTTGTTTGTTGTGTGGGAGGTGCGTTTATTATTGTGAGTGATCTAAAATACTACTCAACGCTGCAAACGGCTGGCGATCAAAACGGTTAACGGTAAGCGGTAATTGGTTGAACGATAAGCGATTAACGTGCTCAACGTATGAATACGTTCATAACGCGAGGTGCGATTGTGCATCAGAATCGATAAGCGAGCGAATCGAAACGAATTTAACGAAACAAACGAACGAACGATTCGTTTTGTATTTTTATGGTCGGTTTCGTTAAGCACTTACGCTGGCCGGTTCACTGTAATTGCTGTGATTGAGCATTGACGATTCGGTTTGTATGGTGTCGCTGGCAACCATGCTGTGGTACTTCTGCAGCTGGTACGTTGAGGAGCAGCGACTTTCGCGCGATCCCTCTCGACTGCGATCGGCGCATGAATACTGACGACGGTACTGCCGGCGCCGTCGCCCAACATTGCCGGCGGCGGATGTGGAGATAGAACCGGCTCCGTCAATGTTAATGCCGACGACGGTTGTTCCGGCGGTAGTTGGTCCATAATCAGCGTATGCCAGCGCTCTAGACGGCAACGGAGTCTGGCGAAAGTAACTGGGATCATAGCTGAACTGTCGCCGTCGCCACTGATCGTATTGCCGATAATGGCTGAAAAGTCGCCGCCGTCGCAAAATCAACTGCTTTTTGGCCTCGAGTACCTCATTCTCCTCGATAAAGGTGCGATCCTGCGAGCTCTTCAGTATGCTGCGCTGTTGCGTAAACCGATGATATTTAGTCTGATGGTTGACTGATAGGGGAAGCACCCGCTGGGGTACTGGCATTGACCCTGGCTCCGTCTTCAGCAGTTGTTCACCTTCGTCCGGCTGCTGGATGGCATTCTCCCGGGCATCCGAAACATCCCTGTCAAGTACAGCGCTATCTATGCTATCCACATGCTCCAGCACATTGGTGCCCACTATAGACTGATTATCGACGCTGGGTCCGCGCACATACGTATTGGTCGGAGTACCATGGCTATGATTATGGCTATGCCTACGACTACGGCTATCGGCCGCTGTCGGCGTTGTTGCTTTTTCGCGATGCACTGGTTGCTAGCTCTCCACATCCGCTTTGTGTAGCAGCGCAAACTGACAGCCGCAGTCCCGCTCCAGCTCCCTGCGCGGATACTGAAAGCAGCGATCAAAGATACCGCAACCCTCGCAGCGCGGCAGGCACTAAGTGAAGTCAAACACGTAGAGAAAGACAGAAAAGAAAGAAAAGAGAAAAGAGAGAGCAGCAGCAGCGGCAAGAGAGAGCAGGCGACAGCGAGCCAAGTGGTTGGAAGTAAGGAACTTTTGTCAGTGATTTGTATGATCGAACCTCAACAAAGCTGAACAAAAAGCTTTAAACCAAAACCGCTAAACTAATTACGAAAAATGTTATGTTAAACACTATGTATAGAAATTGAAAATGAGTTATTACTATGGAATGGATTGGTAATGCACAAACAATTTTGTAATTATTATTTTTTTACTTTTAAGTAATTCCATGCTGAGAACTATTAAACATATACACATGGGTCTTTGGTACAGGTTAAAGGGGTCAACCGCCTGAGGTGCAGTTCTATATGTGACTATGTATTTTTGGATTGAAGGAAGTTGAAGCACGTAGTTTGTATGTATCTAAGAAGAAAAAGTAGGTAAAAACCATCTTCGGTATACACCGAAGAGACTGCACTCTTTAAAAACGGTTCGAAATTCTCATTTTGAAAGAGCACTAACATATTCTACAAAATAAGGTTAAACGTAACGGAAAAAGCTTTGTCCTTTAGCAAATCATAATAAAAAAAAGTAGGAAAATGCTGTGAAACCTATAATACATAAAGAGAACGCTTGCTATAGGATATTAGCTGATGGGCAAGGTCAGTAACATTTACACTTTTTCTTCTTACTCACAAAAGTATACTTAAGCTGTGATCAATAAATTAAAATTTTTTTTAAAAGTTGTTCTGAAGCAGACATATTTATACTGAAATTCCCAGATTGCTACTGGAAAAGCGAGCAACAAATATTTGTTTTGTTCTGTATACACCCTTCGCCATGACATCCAAACACCCAAAACTCAAACCGAAATAATTAAAAGACGATTAATCTTTATAGCTCTAATTTTTTTTTTGTCAAGCTTGATTTTTTATAAAGACAGGGAGGGCGTTCTTTAATTCGGGCGGCATTGGGTGCACTAGTAAAAAAAAATCGTGCAATTTTGTTGATATTGTCATAAAAATTTTAATTGTAACTGATTGATTTGATGCAAAATGCTTATTAAATGCAAAACAAAATATTGTTCGTAAGCAGTAAGTTATTGAGAAATTAAATATTTTGAGTACCTTGGCAAAGAAATCGGGGTGTAGGTTCTATAAATAAAGCATAACAGAAATGAAACATAGTTAAAGTTTAGTTCGCGCTGATAAAAACATATACTTAAACCCTAAACGTCCCAACGCATATCCCCTAACTTAACCCCAATAATAGACAGTAAACGTCGCAGAATTTCATAAGTTGGCCCCCCGCACTTATATTAAGCATAATATATGTATGAAACATACCTGATGTGAGTGTTGGCCATTGCAGCCACTAGCGGTGCACACACCTGTTCCCGGCACCTTGAGCTGCTCATGCTTGTAGTCCGGCTGATAGGGAAGCAGCATTCGGATCTTGCCCCATCGATTGAAAAACAGCGCTATGGCTCCAGCCCACACCATCAGCACAATGAGCACAATGCCAATCTCAACGCCACGAATCTGTTAAAAACATAAAAAATTAGGTTTCTTAAGCGAAGTACAAATCAGTTTAATCCACAGGAAACTGCATAAAAAATTATCAGGGTTTCTAAATTGGTTTTATTTTATTTTTCATTACACAACGTTCGTTAAAAATTCTTTGTATGGTCACCAAAACCCATTTAACCCATATGTCAAATTCTGTCCACAAGCCAGTTCGGAAAACTCGGTGCATGACTCATCAACTTTTACCGTGTGGAAATTGTGGTTTGAGATTATGTAGAGTGGACTTCAACTTATTTTCAAGTGCATTACTGAGACACTTGTCTTTTTAACTACGAATTTATGCTAAGGCATTGGATATTTTGGTATAAAGAAGCTACATTTTGTGCACTGTCTAGCGTAGCTTTGTGAGATTCAAAAGTCATATTCTTTTATGCACCTCAAAAGCAAAATTTGTAAGGCTTAAGCGCTTCATTTGCTTACCGTTGGCAACTCTCGAGTAGTGCTGTGCGTGAGTGTATTGGTAGCTGTTGACGTGACATCGTCGGTACCATTGCCAGCGGAGCCATTGCGTCCATAAATGCCCGGCGGAAAGTCCTGTTGTGATGTGTTCTTTGGCAAATCTAAAATCGAGGATTAAGCTCGGATTAGTGGATACTATTGTTTGACTTGACTTAATGAACTTACCCATAGTGCGGAATTTGATCTGGCCTTGACTGCGATATTTCTTACCCATCCAGATGGCTGTAACGGATAATGAATACTGAGTGCTGGGCAGTAAGCGATCCAGGACAATGGCCTCGCTGCTACCGGCAACGTCCTGTACAACCCTGTAACTTAAATTAATTCAATTACCACTCTCGAACGGCAACTAAATGTGACAAGATGTATGAGTGAGTGAGTGTGTTTGTGTGTGTGCGTGTGTGTGAGAGAGTGTATATATGTTGCTAATTGCACATACTACAGTAAATATAGTTTGTTGCGGGGCAGCAGGTAAAATATGAGGTCGAGTCCGTCGTTCGTAATTACAGCATGGGCACAATATTTCACTTTGTCACTTTGCCAGGCAGTTAGCCAAACATGTCCTAGATTTTCCCGCAATCGAGCTTATATTACGCCTTTTTATATATGTACATGTATCTATAGGTATAATATAGATTGATGTGTATGTTAGTGTGGCCAGAAGCATGTCCCGGTGCGTTTCCTACTAGACTTTCGACCTCTTTGTGCAATGTGTCTCTTGTAACATTGTTACGGCAACGCGGTCGCCTTACACAAAAACAGCCTGACAAATGATTCATTATTCATACAGATACATTAACACACTTACAATGTAGTAATAGGCCCCAATAGAATCGGGAAACAGCCAATACAGCCATAAGCATACGTTATTCGTCTTTTGTTTTTCTTGCCGCCATTACAATAACATACAATATAAAATAAGCGACAAGTGTGCACAAATACTTAAGCCCCAAACGACTGTAAAATACCCTGTAAAGTGACTCGCATGGCTCAATTACTTCCATAAGGCAGAAATCGAAATTGGGACTTTGTTGAAGTTGCTATAGTCAAATAATTAATGCTTACTATTTGTAGTTAACACATTTAATGGTTGTTTCGTAGGAGTAGCAATTGGATTAAAGATTACTAAAACGATTACAGTCAATTTCATATTCATTTAAATTGGTTTGCATATAAATAACAAATTCTTTTAAAATCAAATTAAATAACTATATGTTCATTGTTTCATATAAAATAATAGATTGTAGCCAAATGCTGTCTTCCATTGCCATAAATGTCTGCCACCTGCTTTACTTCTCTTATTGTTTCATTCGCTGTTACTTTGCTTGACATCAATACGGTGTTTTCCCTGCATAAACATCAAATTAAATAAAGATTCATTGCAAATGCATGTACACACAACAGGTATGCCCCATGAAGAACCATTGCACCACATAGTTTGTTTTTGTTTTGTAGGCCACTTTATTCAAACATTGTGCTAGCAACAACAGTCAAAAAGGAAGCAACACATGTGAAAACGTCTAAAGTTTCAGCTTTCAAAAAAGAAAAAGTTAACAACCAAATGTCGCTTGAGGGTGCAAATCAAATGCCATGAAACTTAGTACATTGGATCCTAGCAAACTATGTGTCTCTTTGTCGGTAGGAGTAGGAGCCAAAGGAAGAAGCGACCGCCAAACGTCAAGCGCCAACCGCACGCACGCTAACCATTCTGTGGTTTAGTTTGATGGTAGTTTATTGGTATTAAAAATGAAGATGGATTTAGCACCATGGAATCGGGCTTTAATCTGCTCGCAATGCTTACAGCTGCAACGTTAGATGGAAAACGTTAAATGTTCGAACGAATTTAAAGCTCATGCGTAATTTTTGGTTCTCTTTTTATTTTGGCTTTTGGTTTTTGTTTAATCAAGCCCCTATCCACGCTTGCCTTTTAGGGATAAAGTTCCAGGCCAATGGTTTTCCGGTTCTGCTGAATAAAGAATCAGTTTACAAAGCGCGCCGCTGACAATTGACCCCTTTTTGAAAAGTTGTGTCAATTACTCAAACCCTAAATTGAAAACTCAAGCTACATACAAACATATGTTACCATATACTATATGCGTAGCTGGTGGATACATTTTGCTTGACATTTTTAATAACTTATGATAGACATTGTGTGGGTTTTTGTTTGGCATTTTGTTTTGTTCGGTCATAAGCTGAACAGTTCACATATTTTCTAAATGGCTACAGCTGACATTGGAGTGCCAAGGGTAAGAAAAGGTTGTGTTTATGTTTTGACACCATGTACACTGAGAAAAAAACTTAAGAAATTTGCCTAGTTTTTCTGACTTTTCGTTCTTGTATCGTTCTTGTATTAAAAAAAAACGGCTGTCTTAATCTTTTGATTATCTTAAATTACGAACAATTATAGAAAATGCGTTCTTAATTTAAGAAAATTGTGTAAGAACGTTTTTTTTTTCTCAGTGTACGAAATCATTAACATGCGCACACATCTACATAAATATTTCATAGATTTTATGAGTTCTTTTCCTCCAAGCTAGAAACTCAATCTATCTATCAGGTATGAGCTTTATGAACCTGTGGGTCACACATGAATCTTATTATAAATCTTTTTTGTTTCCATAAAGCAAAATAATTAAGCTGATGATAGAAGTATCCTTATGTTGTCACACAAACCATAGAAAATGTATTGAGCTTTATAGCAAAATTAATTGAAACAAGTGGAACCGTTGAGACAAAACGGGAAGTGTAAAGCCCCAAATGTTTTAGATAAATTTGTTATTCTAATGATTTTCACAGTTTGTCAAGCTTTCATGCTCTTAATTAATAACTCTTCTTCTTAAATATTTAATTAACTAACTTCAAACCCAACCTAAAATCCCCCTTACCCTCCAAAAACTTTGCCGGCTGTCAAAATGCTAAACTAATGTTCATGTTGCCTAAACTTTCTATATTGAAACTTTTGTATTTAACGTACAGTTGAAAAGGTAAATTACGTATACGTCATGCTGTGCAGCAGTCACAAAAATTTCCACGTGCTACTTGCCAAGTTCTTGGAATGCACACACAAAATACAAAAATTATTGCTATGAAACTACATGCAAGATAATTAGCAAACCAATTAAACAATTGAAAGGGAATAAAGCGAAAAGGATTTGAAAGAAGCAGAAAAATGTTGGCAAATAGTGGAGCACACTTAACTGGACCTTGACTTTTGCCCTTTTACATAATTGGGAGCTGTCAGTTTGAATATGAATATATGTAAGAAAGAAACCAAATGCTGTAAATTTTACTGTGGCTGCAATTTCAACAAATTGTAATCTAAAATCGTCTACTACAAAGTCAAATCTACATATATTGATTGGAGTTTACCCAAGCACTTTGTTTTGTGCTGTGTGTTGTGTCTATGCAGCTGAATGGAAGGTAATTGTTATTAATTATTATTGTTATTGATGGTGGCTGACAAATTGAACTACGTATCAGGGCACGTAGACTTTTACATATCTATTGAAATATATTTTCTAAAGCAACTAGAAATGTATGCAGCTCTAAATATGTAATTTCCATTTGAGCGGACTCCGCCAGGGCGTGGATTTCTATAAGTTTATGCATATGTCTGACCGGTTGACTGGCTAGGCCTATTGGGGGATACGTTATAAGCCCACTCAGTCAGTAGAGTCGAGTCGAGTCATCGCCAACGTGTCTATGTACTAATCATACATTATTCACCGTCACTATTTTACTCGAAAAACGACTAGAAGATACTAACACACACAGACAGACACACTCCCTTCCCTTAAGGAGAACTAACCTCCACTCCATAACGCGTGCCAGTACTAAAAATCGATAACAAAGAAAAACACAAAAGTTAAAAAGCGAACTGCCTTATAAATAGCGTCCGGGCAGGTGAAGAAGTGGGACCAATGAAACGTAAAAACACACACACAAAAATAAACGTTATAAAATTTTGATATAGGCGTGAGTTTTATGAAACAACAATATGAAAAAATAAGGCCACACACACACACACGCAACAGTAGCAATTAAATTGAAAAACACCAACAGCAAAAAACGAGGCAGGACTTCATTGCAGCAGCAGTAGTCAAAAAGTCACAAAATCCAAGCATTTAACTTATGGCGCCACGACGGCATTCCATTGTTATTCCAACATTGAAATCTCCGTTGCATGGAAAAGTGGAAAAACGAAAGAGGAAGTCCTTAGTTTGTAGTCGTTACCTTAGTCTTTCATGGTCGCAAATTCGACTGCAAGTCGAAATATGCAACGCCACTTCACCTTTCTTTTTGGTCTTCCTTAGAAATCGCAGTTAAATGGAGAGAAACATGAGACCTGGGCAAGAGCAGATTGGCACAACGCAAAGCAGCCGCAGCTGGCGGCAAAAAATTACGATTACAATCCTGCTTTGATCTTACATTGACTTCTCTTTCTCCCTCTCTCTCTCTCTCTCTTGTGCTTCCTTGCTGCGTGTTGTTTCCTCTCACCTCATTCTATGCAGCTATGTTGCTACACTTGCTTTTGGCGTTCTTGCAGTGCAATACACTGAGCAAAAGTAGCGTTTGTAGTTGTATCAGATAACAAAATAATATTATTTCGGCAAGAGCGAAAGCTGTTACGAGGGAAAGCTGTCTAAACTGAATGATAAATATGAAATGTGAATGATAACATTTTAATTTTTGTCGTTTTTCCTTAAAGATTTGAATCAAAACTTTTGATAGACGCGATTATAAGCTTATAGATCTGCACAACAAGGCAATTGTGTGATATTTCCAGGCTTTTGTACCATTATGATGATTGACTTAATTCATATGTCTGGAAAGTAGGGAATTGATGGCATTGAATGGACAATGCCTGGACAATGAAGCAGACACATTAAGAAAACTCGATTATTATTTTTGGGGTCTTAGGACACAGCTTGGAGATTTCTTCGGGCGAAACGCAATTGGCTCATGTTGAAGCTTAAAGGCGTTTGGTGCAATCGGTAGTACAAACAAATTTTTTGCATGATTAGGCTGGAACACTTCCTGAAGGCTTATGTCTCTAACATATCGCTCTTTTTTCAATCCAGCCTGCCCTTCCACCTTCTTTTTTTTTAATGTAAATACCTTTGTAATGTTTTTTGTACATGTTTTTAAAATATGGTCGAGCTTGTTGTTTGCCTTTATAATTGCATGATGAGATGTCTCGTGAGTGGGCTTGGTAATGCTTTCTCTATGTGAGTTCCATAAAATGGTCTTCAGATATGGTATAACGAGGAGGGCAGTAAACAGACTAGACAGTTTTCAGCACATTCTTTATGGTAGTTGTGCATTTGATATTTATTAGACTTAAAGCTTTCTTTGAGTGTAAGCCAACTTTTAAAACTTCAAGTACACGCTGCTATTGTTTTTCTTATTTTTTATTTTGCCTTTAGTCGCGGACATTTTGGCTATTACTTCGTATTTTCTGTTGTGGCTGGTCTATTCCCTTTTCCCGCCCTAACGACCGCCCGTTAACTTGAGTCGTTATTAAGCTCAGGGCCATTGCACACACAACTTCACACACAGACACACAAACACAAACGAATACAAGAAACACACAGAAACAATAAACAAACGCAAATTTGAGCCTGTCAATTGCATAAAATATTTTTAAGCTAACGACTCCTTTTTGCATAATTGCATCAACTATCTTAAATGAACTCTACTCGAGAGAGTGGTTTGCAAGTCTTACTTTGATATGAACGGATGTGTGTGCTAATTTGTAAAAATGCCAGAAGTACCTACCTGTCATCTGTGGGCTTATAGGTCACGATATATTTCTCAATAGGATGCGCCCTAAGATCAATCTGCGTCTGCCACGATACACGCACTGCAGTCGGCGTTAGAAATGTAACGGTTATGTTTTCCGGTGTAGCTGGTATGGTGCCTATAATTGGATGTAGATAAAGATAATAGGACTAAGCTTTTACCATTACAACAAATCCAAATGCACTCAGAAAAAATAGACTATGAGATTGTAACTTGAGTTTTTCAATTAAACTTGCTTATTATTACTTTGTAAAAATAAAAAAAAATTCTTGACATTTATTAATTACACTCTGATACTGAAGGCGAAGAGCGCGCGTTTTTTGGACACCCTTGAAGCTAGGCGCTTAAAACTTTGCAAATATCTTGGTCCATATCTTCGTCAAACAAAGTGTCAATATGAGACCGATTAGCCTACGTAGGAAATTGGAAATCAATATCGAGTCGACACACGTCGATGTGCAAATCGACATACTATATACTACACATGTTAATATCTGGAGTCACCAAATTTGTTGAAAATATATCTGGTGACTTCCCAAGTATCTGCATAAAATATTTGGTAGTCTAGCTGCACGGATCGATTTCCCAGCGCCCCAGTAGGCATAGAAATCTAATCTTGACACTATATCGGTCTCGCCCGCAGAGAAATATATTTAGTTTTACGGGTGTTGCAGACGGACAGACACGGACCTTCGGTATCGAGCATAAAAATTTATTTATGAATGTAATTATAATGGAAACTACAATTGAATAATTATCTTGCTCTTCATCAAATATTTTTAGCAATCACAAATTTGACCAAAAAACAAATTTCTTTAACAATAGTTTTTTTTTTTGAGTGCACCCGCTTACTAACCAGCTAGACAGGAACTGACAAACAGGACGGCAATGAACGCAAACATTGCGCTTTAGTTGCTTCAATAGTTTCAGTTTCAGTTGTTTTGCTGTTGCTGTTGCTGTTGATGATGGCGTTGATAATTCTGCTGTACTGAAAGCGGATTTAATAAGGTTTCCGTTTCGTTGGTTGTGTTCGCTCTATGTTTGTGTGTGTATTGTGTTTCTTAGTTTTCGTTTTGTTGCCAGCGGTTAAGTATAGCTTTATTCTTTTTGAATGACGCTTACTAAAAACATAAAATTCAGTCTTGCTTTTGTCGTTTCTTCTGCTGCTGTTGCCAATTAGGCATAGTATAATTTGTTGTCCTTTAGGCTTTGTTTTTTTGTTTCGCTTTTTACAAACTTTCAACTTTATTTAGAGTTTTTCGTTGATATTTATGCGTTTGTATTTTTTTTTAGCACATTTTTATAAGCTTTCTGTCTGTAGGTGTTTTTTCGTTGTCCTGAATCATCAGAGAGCATTGTAAAAATAGGGGCGAAAAATGTGTGTTTTATTTTCTCTATCTTTATAAATAAACAAACTTGTATTTTTTTGGTTTTCTTATTATTTACGTTCGACAATTGAGTAAAATTTATTCACATTGCGTTGGCTATTGTTTTTGCTTATTTCGTTTGCTCCTGCTCAATGCCGTTTGTTGTTGTTGTTGTTGTTCTTGTTGGGCTTATATAAAATCAATAAAAAGCGACAAACGACAACCAACAAACGCCAAACGCCAGTCGACAATCGCAAGTTGACAGACGTGGATTTAACGTGCTAAAGTTTATGTTAGTGAAGTTTTTTCAACTTTGCAGTTCAACTATTTCAATTTTCAAGTCTTGAAGCAGCCAATTTAGGTTAAATTGTTGTTGTTGCTGTTTTTATTTGCAGCTGTTGCCTTGTGCCATCAGTTGAAACTAATTCAACAAGACGGTGCCGGAGCTGCGGGAGGTCAATGTAGCACCTGTCGTCGCCGTCCTTGCTTTACTGTTGCTGCCGTTGGTTTTTCGTGTGTTATTTTTGTTGCTGTTGTACGTTGATTAATTTTATGCATTGCGCATATTGTTAAAAATTTTTGACTTAATTATCAAATCGTTTAAGCAGCAGCCAATTTTCGAATCTTGTTAAGCTTCGTTTACTCTTCTTCTTATGCTTTTTGTTTGCTTTGTTTTCTTTATAAATTTTCTGTTTATTTTGCGTTGTTTTTCGATTTTGGAATCGTTGTCGTAAAATATATTTGACGCTTTTTATGTGTTATTGTTGTTATTTGTTGTAGTTGGCCAAGCAGCTGCAATAAATCAAATTTTTTTGATTATTAATGGGCATTCCCGACAGCGTAATGCTAAACAAATTAATGAAATGGTTTTTCATTTGCATACATTATAATTACCAATGAAGGGAATAGCAATTAGTCAACTTAAAGCGTTCAAACTAACATACAAACATACATAACTTTTGTCTATAACTTTCATTTCCTAACATACATAAATATATAATTTTTGTCATAACTGTACTTTCATATTCATTACTCAAATTGAAATATAAAAAAAGTGCTGCATACTTTGAGGTTAACATTGCGCATACGCCACGCATATCACCATACAAACTTGAGTTTCGTTTTTAGTACATTGTGCTGGCGGAGATATTTCGAACGGCGGAGATATGTCGTTTCGAAGTGTCGTTTGTTAAACGGCAGAGATTTGACGCTTCGAAACGAAATATCTCCGCGCAGCGACTTTAAGCACATTGTCTCAATACACCAAAGAAAAATGCAAATAACATAATTTCACTTTAAGAAGTATAAATTATTTAATATTTATTATAATTTGACGTCACAGGCTACTTTGACGCAGGCTGTAACGATAAAAAGCGCCGCAGGGAAAAATTTCCGCTCGTTTGTAAAACGGCGGAGATGTGTCACGAACCCCGTTTTTAAAGTACTTGAGGAAGATTAATGGCAGATTAAAATAAATTCATTGAGTTGCACAAACTAAAAAATAAAACACACAAATGGTTTTTGCTTTTTTTTACATTTAATGTAAAGGACCTTAAATTTGTTTATATCATGTAACGCATAGGCGCACTTTGCGGACTTTTCGATGGCAATATGTATAGCAATAAGAAATGTTGTTTCTCTCGCGTTTTGCTCTATTCTTAATTCTCGTACTTTCACTTATTTCTATACCCTGATCCCATGAAATGGGTACAAATGAATGCAACAGGCTGAAAGAAGCATCTCCGAAGCTGTTAAGCACATCATCACATCATCACATTGATCAGCAACAACAGTCGCTTTGATTTTACCATATCGGCTAACATTTGCAGCAAAAGCTCTTTTTTTATTCATAGGCATTCCAAGTTTGTTTCAAACTATCCACAACTCTTCAGGTTTTGGATATATATAAACAAATAATCGATAACAGCAAAATTTTTAATTTGGAAGTTTTGTAACTTGGTCCAATAACTCTAGACGTAATAATGATCAACTGTGAAAGTTTTATCGAAATCGGTGGAGAATCAGCGGAGATATCGAAATTGAAGTTCAGTTAAGAATTCAGTAACGCAGTATTGCATGCTTTCCATATCCGATTACATACAAACAATACGCAATGTGTAGAGTTCTAGGTAGCTCCTATTAGAGCTTTCGACTAGATAATTCTAACTTGTTTTGCGTTTGTTGTCATACAAAGCCTTGCTTTCACATGAGTGTTTCCTTTTCCATTTTGAATGCATTCGTGTGGAACTCTTATTTATTCACATACACCCTCTCTCACACACACATGGACACAAAAGCTATTTGAGTGTTTCAAACACTTGCATTAGCACGCAATCGAAATTCCAAAGCACTAGATCATGCGTAAATGTTTTCACTCATATGACTGTGAATAGTATTTCATTGATATTCAGAGTCCCTTGCGGTACAATGTGCTTAACCACTAGAAAATGTTTGAATTTTCGTTCAAATGTGGCTTCCAGGGTCGAGTATACATATTTCCTGCTCAAGACAGTTGATTATCTCTATTATAAATGTAAACATACGTATAGAAAACAACATGTAGGTTTTATAAACATAATAAATAACAAAACAGTTCTCTAGTAACATGTAGGAATTTAAACTTCAATATGTTTGTTTGCACAATAAGTGAAAAACATTAGCTCAATCGTTTTAGGAAGTAAGAAACAACTAACAACAAAAACAGATCCAGCGTCAAATATATGACAAAAGACATTTATAATTCTCAAACAGTTTAAGTACAGCGACAAAGTAAGTTGCTCGACGTAGCATAAATAAATTGGCTGCTAACAAGTAACCTGAGTTAGAAAATGTACTCAAAAAAGCTTAATATGCAACGTGTTGGGTTTAACTTGCAAAGGCTTTTACACACTAATCAAGTGCCCCTAAAGAACATACAAAAACAATTCCCACTAGAATAATTAATGAAGGCCACATTGAATATTGATACATTTAAGTTGGTTAAGTAGCTTAAATGCGGTATGTAACGTTACTCTATCTCTCTCCTTTTCTGATTCAATCTCGTGGCATGAGCTGCATGTGTCGTCCAGGGATTTATGACCGCACGTATGTAACGACTGTTACCTGACGGTCTATTTGTCTGTCTGTCCGAGTGTGTGTGTGCGTTCTGGAATTTATATTTCGATGTACGTGGCATCATTAAAGTGTCACATGGCATTTGTAAGCAGCGGAACGTAGCGACCCAAAGGGCAAAGTTAATTCATATACTTAATTGTCAAAGAGTTTACTTTGGTAAATTGTTAGCGCTTTTAACAAAATGATTTGACGTTTTTATAGAGAAGTTAGCTTTATTATAGTATAATATATAAAGCATACAATGCAATTATAATTTTCATGCAGGCGTTAAAGCGTGCCCAAAAAGGATAAGCATATAAATACGTATTCAATTAATATAATACTTGACATCATTATATTATCATACTATTTTATAATTTTTGTGACAGGATTTATGTAAAGCAGGCTGTATAATGTGATTATTTAAATGGAAACACGCGCGACATGTTCGGAATTCAGCAGAATATGTGAGCAAACACGTTTTTCTCGCAATTTAAATGTTAATTTTGAAAAGAAATTTCATTTAACACCCCGGAAAGTAATAATTACAGTATAAAGAAGAAGAACGACTGCTGGCAAAGGTTATGTACCATTGGCAGAGAATGTATGCGTACAGATTCAATGCAAAGCTTATAATATAAAAAAACATTACTTGTGGTTTTGATATTGTCATAATTATATTTTCTACTAAAAAACACATTTTTATACTGAATTAAAATAACTTGGTAAACAAAATTTAATGATCTGTTGTTATTTTGTGCTGTACGCATACTTTTTCTGATCTGAAATCCTTTGTTTAGTTTAAGTTTTTAAAATAAAAATAAATCAAAATAGCCCACAATACAACGAATTGTTAACAAATACTGTGTTTTCCAGTACAATATAAATAATGTTTTTTACAGTCAAAGTTTTGCATTGAACGCATACTTTCTCCTCTAAGTGTATATCCAATTCTATGCGTGGTGGGTGACGCACAGCGAGAATATTTTCTACTCTGCGGGTGTTAGTGTGTGTACAAGTGTGTGAGCACATGCACTCCGCTTACAATGGGGGGAAAAATAAGTAGGTGAAAGCAGTTATCGTAAAATTAAAATGGCGGCTAGTACGCGTTGTCGCTGACGGCGTCGTCATTGTTGTCGTTGTCGTCTCTCCCGTTAATTATGGCGAAAATACATGCACGCATACTAACACATACACACACAAAAGCCCTTCGCTTGCATGTCTAAAGCTTCAACTCAATATGTGTGCTGTTCGAACTTTGTTTTTCCCGTTATTTTTTTTTCTTTTGTTTTTGTTTGACTTGAATGCCCTGTTGCCGACTACGGCTTTTTTGAGGACTTTTGGCATTTGGTACATGAACTCTTTGTTTGTTTTGTTCTCTTATTGTTTTTTGTGTTGGTTTCTGTGTTTGATGTGCGTTATTGTTTTTGTTTGTGTTTATGTTTGTGCTGCCAGAGAACAGACAATAAATCAATCAGCTGAGTTAACATCAAATTGCGAGCCCCAGACAATTGCCGATGTGTGCCGTGAACGCATGTGAGTAACTGTTTGTGTGAGCATTAGCTGGCGTGCTCTAAATAACAAGGTCAGCTTAACCGCATGATAAGACAAAAAAGGCTTGTCTCCTTACACCTACAACTTCAACTGAAATCGCTCGCCCTCTATCTCTCTTTCTCTCTCTCTCTCTCTCTCTCTCTCTCACACTATCTACGAATCTCTCTATGTGAACGGTTCACTGGACGAAAAGCTTTGAAGTCAATAAAAACTCAATTAGTGCTATAGAATTTAAAGTATAGTAATAACGAAAACAATCAGCATAAGCTGCTTGCGCCGTATAGAGAGCGACCAGCATATAAGCTGCAATTGACTGCGTGAAAGTTCTTGAGCAAGCTGTAAACTGCTTGCTTCCCTACGAATATTATATGAGTTTCAATTTAAGATGCTTTGCTTAAGTGCATTTTTAGTGCACTTCGCTTTCGTTATTTTTATTCAACGTGCGTTTATTTTTTTTTTTTTTGACATTCTTTTATTTTGCTCTGTGTATTGTTGGACATTTGGTGTAGAGAACGAAAAAATGCCATAATTTGCTGGGCTGCTCGTAAAAAACAAGAGCACTTGTTTTCAACCCAGTGCTGAAAAGCGCGCTTTAGCATTGTGTATATTTTGTGTGTGAGTGTGTGTCTTATGTTTTGTGATTTTTGAACGTATGAGTGCGTGTGTGTTTGTCTGTATGAGTGCCTTGCACTTAAAGCTGAACTTCCCCCAACCCTAGACAATTCCCAAATGGCAACTGTGCGCAATTCTCTTGTTATTGTTGCTGTCTTTGTTCCCGTTCGTTGAGTGTTGCCACCCCCGCTGTTAATGTTCCCCTTGGAATTTTAAAAGTGTGTCGCTTGCACACAGACGTGTTTATATATATTTGTTCGTGTTGACATAGGTTTTCTCATTGCACAGCGAATATGTATACGTACATTTTTTTTTGCTACTGTTGTATGTTGTGAGAGTGCGAAGCGTGCTGGCTGGCAGCTTGAACTGATTTCGCTGCGTGCAGTTCACTTGCCGCGCTGGCTGCTTCGAGCCAAAAATAACATAAATCGTATAAATAAATTGCCACATTTCAACATTTCCAACATGTGCAGCAAGCAGCAACAAAGCTGCAGCAAAACACACGCAACGCTGCGGTTGCGACGACGACAGGCGGCTAAAATGTATTATAAATTAAGCCAAAATGAAGAAGGAAGGCGCAAAAAAATTTGTAAACCCATTTGTGCGGCCATTTGAGTTTAAATTAAATTTGACCTGTTGTGTGTTTTAGCTTAATGTGTTTTCTGTAGTATATGCGCAATTGTATGGTACACACATGTGTATGTACATATAATAATGTGTAGATACTGGCAGCGCAGCTTCTTTGTTTACAAATACTGGATTCGTGTTATTTTGGCGCGTTGCGTGCTACGTGTTTCGCTTCACAAATGGCTAAAGATGAAACAGATTTACAAATCACACAAACACATAAACATACACCCACTCATTAACTTGAAATTCGCATTAAACATGTTCATATGCATAAATAGGGCATTTAAAATGAGATTTTAATTGCGACAGCAGCTGGTTCATCTCCTTTGTTCCTATTATTATTGTAGTTGTAGTTGTTGTTTGAGCTGTTTCCGATTTTGGTTTCATGCATTAAAAGTGAAAACTAAGAAAGTCCATTAGTGCGCAGTCCATTTCATTTTGTTTTTCCTTTGTCTCGTTACGTTTTCAATATAATGCCATTTATTGGCTTAACATGCAGCTAAACAACAACAACAAATGTCAAGCTCAAGCCTCTCGCTCTGTCCGGGCGTTAATTGAGAGGCGGGAACAGCCATATACACACACACACACACGTTCAGAGAAATAAAGGTAGGCAGCTCACACCCAAGCACTCTCACACCCAACGAAAATTATGAGTACACAGGACAAGCGTTTAGCAAAATATGTTTTTTACACACAAAAACACACACACACACACAAATATAAATTAAATTGTATATTTGCTTTTATATAGATAATTTACTTTGGGCTTTGTGGATTTATTGCCGGCGGCTCAGCCACCTGCACTACACCTTGTCGTCGTCGTCCGTGAATGTTGCGAAGCGGATTCTCGCTGTTGCTATTGCTGCCAATACCGCCACTGATAACACCAGCCTAAACACTGACACTGACTGCGCTTTGCTACAATCTCTCTATCTCTGTCTATCGCAGTTAAATTTCGCTCGCCTGTTTAATGGACACACACACAACTTAAATCCGCCTGCCTAAATTGCGTTGTGCTGCGGCCGACGCGTAAACTACAACTGAAAACGTTCGGTCCTTCCGCTCTTATTGTGCTGGTGAGCAAGAAAACAGAACGCTTCTACTATATAACGAGGGCTGCACACTGAACAGAAAAAATTTCTTTTGTGGATAATCAAAATGCTAATTATTTATTGTAAGCTATAAATTAACTGATATCAAAACATGAAAGTGATTTTATAATAAAAGAATCACTAAAAAACCCAAATCTAAAATAATTTTGTTTTTATATGTTAAACAGGCAATGCACCCAATTGGATAGCAACAAATTTCTTGCTGTGTTTGCCGTAAGAGCTTTTTCTCTTACGTCCATTCTCTTTGCTTGAGTCATTTGAAAAAGCTTTTCGTTGTGATAGGTCGTGGTCGCCAAAGTGTCAAGTGGCCGAAAGGGAGGGGTATAGGGTATTTACTGCCTGTTTTGTCCGACTGTCGACTGTCAATTGATTGACAAAGCGCTCGTCTTTGGAGTTCTTTAGCGCATTATTTGAGTTCAAGTGCGACGCTGTTTTTTGTAATTCCTTCTGCTGCTGCTTTTGTTGTTGTTATTATTGTTTTAGGGGACTCTTAACGTCAACTTAATCGAAAATGAGCCTCAAGTGCGTCCTACTAAATAAAAAGCATACTTAAAGGCGTTTAATTATTTATTCATGGGCACTTGCCGCTGTGTTTGATTACAGCGAAGGCATGCTCGCGGGCTTTACGATTATCGCGCCAAAAAAGCAACAAACACACGTAACTAAGCTTTCAATGCTTTCCGCTGGGATGCCATGGAGTTTGCTGTCAGGGCTGCTTAACAATTCCTTTCTTTGTTTGATCGAAATTATTAGAAATTTACCCTCAAGTGCTTGGCAAACACAAAAAAAGCAAATTGCATAGATATTTCGCACACTTATAGTCAGTCATTTACAGAGCTTATCTTCATACTACATATGTACCTGTATATAATAAATATATTTTCTTAAAATAAAAATGGAGGACGCAAAGCGAGCGTCGTTGGTTAATTCGGTTACAATAAGGCCGAAACTTATTTATGGCTTGCGCACAGATGTCATTGGCAACATACAATTTAATCTTTCCAAGGAGGTCATGTATCCAGTGGAGGGTGTCCTCGCATTTCATGATTATGTGAGCAACAAGCAGCGTTTCCTACGGTTCCCCGAGGACAGCAGACCAGAGATAATTGCATTGAGTTCACATCGTAAACTGCTTGCCGTGTTGGAGATACACTCAAAAAAGTAAGCAGTATTTTTAGTTCGCAACAATCTTAACTATCCCTAACCCCCCAAACTTACACAGCGGTCGATATATATCCATTTATGAGCTATCGACTCTCAAGAAACGCCGTCATCTTGAGCTCCCTGGAAACCATCGCAATGCTGAGGTGCAACAGATGATCTTCACCAATGACTCACGTGCCATTGCTCTGGTCACAAAGCCGCCTAATGAGATGGTCTTTATGCTGCTGCTGGACAAAACGAGCACAGTGATTGAGGGACGTGCCACGGTGCCGGGATCGCATGGCGGTGCTGAGTGCATTGCGGGTAATCCAAGTGATTGCAGTTTCATTGCCGTTGCCGGCGATCGCACCCTGCTGCTGCTAAGCAAATCCGAGCGGGGATTCACCATAAGCAATAATCTAAAGATAAGCTATCGGGTGACCTCGATGGCATTTCTCTCAATGGACCTGCTTATGATGGGCACAGAAAACGATCAGCTGATCTTAGTGGAGAATGGCGAACTGAAGCTTAGTCAAAAAGCGAGCGTTGCAGAGACGGTGGATCTGCTGGTGGATCAAGAGATGTTCGATAAGGATCACCAGGATCAGGATCAACGTTTCTCAACGCTTCAGCCACTCACTTTGTCCGATTGGCGGGTTCTCTGTATGACCGCCTTCGCGCGAGGATTCGCTTTCATAATTTTTAACAAGGTCTTTGTCTTTGAGCGTGTCTCCAAGTTTAAGTTCGAGCGCAAGACCGTCTTAACGGTTCCCATTAGCATCTATGCTGAGCCCCTCTATCAGATCACAAATCTGGCCATAGATCACAAGCAGGAAACAGTTATTGTGACCTGCGCTCATGCTCAGATCTATGTTGGCATTCTTATTGTCCCAGAGACTCTGAAGACCAAACAGCTCAAGTTTGAGCCCCTCGGCGTGCTCATCCACATTGGCGAAGTAGTCGATGTCTCTGTCTGCGCCTGGAAACCCATCATTATGACTGCCTGTGAGTACTTAAATCTCGAAGGGAATTGCTTAGGCTAATTACTCATTTTTATATAAAGCACGGGATCAGACGATACGCATCTGGAACTATGAGACCGCCAAGGTAGAGCTGGTTCGCAAGTTTCAAGTGGATGTCAACATTGTGGAACTGAACTCAACGGGACTGATGGCAGCCATTGGATTCTCGGATCAGCTGCGCATTACACAAATCTTCATGGATGAATTAAACGTAAGTTATTAAGGATAATTAAACCATATAACAAATATTTTAGATACATAAATATTTTTAAATAACTTTAAAATGGAAAAGTGTTCTGAGTATTACTGTTAGGTAATTTATATAATTTGTTACCTGGAAACATTTTTAGGTAAACTAATTTTAAACATTACTTTTTCGAAGTCATGATCTATTAATTTAATTAGCAATACTCAAGTGTACATGCATAAATTTTTGTAAATATTTAAGTCGGAAAGAAAAAACAACGATAGACTGTGAATCAATTTAACCATTAATTAATTTTAACACTAAAGTTAACATTTATCAAACCCGGCGATATATTTATAAGGAGGAAAAACCTATTAGATTGTGCTTATATGGTTTATCTTCTTTAAATAACATTCTTATCTTGTTATCAGATTGTTAAGACGTATAACTTTCCTCACTGCAATGATGTGCGCTATTCGAACTTTGGACACCTAATGGCGGCTGCCTATGATAACAACATTGCTGTCACGTCTGTATATAATCTGGAGGTAGTGATTCAATTGCATGGGCACAATGGTACCGTGCTCTCTGTCGCATGGACGAAGACGGATAAGTATTTGATATCTGGTGGAGCCGAGGGAGCCATTTATCAGTGGGACATTGAGACAGGTGCACGTTTGCAGGAGATCGTGCAGAAGGGCACCGAATACGTGACCATCTGTGTCAGTTTCAATGAGCCAATGACGATATTCGCCGGTACCAATCAGGGCACTATACGTGAGTTTCAGAACTCGACGCTGCAGCGTGAGATAACAGTACCGTCACGAAATAAGGGTGGCGTCTCTGATCTTTGCCTTGCTCGGTCCGATCTGATAATGTTCATAGCGGATCACGAGGGCGGTTTGTTCAATATGCAACTGCCGTTCCTGGAAGCTGGCGGTGGTACTTTTACCAATTTTCGCTTTTTTGATGGTCCGATTAATAAGCTGCGTTTCACATACGATGGAACAATGCTGGTGGCAATTTCGAAGCGGGGCACCGTTGCCATCTGGATCATGGAGAACATTGATGAAAAAGTGTCGCCCATCGATCAGGATCTGATGAAGAGCCAGGAGGTGCTTATACCACGTAACCAACTAAGCGACAAAGTCGAACAGATTATAAATCTGGAGCTGCGCCTCAAGCAGCAGGCCGAGGAGTTCCAGTATCAGCTCAGTCAGAACGAGATATTTGATGGCCAACAGCTGCAGGAGGTGCATCGAAGTTATTGCAGCGCACTTGAGGAGCTGAGGGAACTCAACAATACGATTGTGTCGAAGCACACAGAGGAAATGAATTTAATAACATTCCAGATAGCCGATATGAAGCAGGATTTTCGATCCCAAATGGACACACTGGCCAGCCAGTACTCGGAGCGCATGCTTATCGAATACCAAAAGTTTACTAACCTTCGCGAGAATATGCTAGAGCTTCGAGAAAGTTATGAGGATAAGCTGAAGAATTCAACAGGTACGCTTCAGGATACGATTGAGGCACTGGAAAATGATTACAAAAAACAGTTGGACGAACGCAAGGATCTGATACGGGAGCTGATGAAGGAGATGCAGGACAAGAAGGATGAGTTTATCAAATACTGCCAGGAGGTGGAGGCCGAGAACGATCGCAATATGGTCGCAACCCAAACAGAATATGAAAACAAACTCACAGCGGAACGAAATGAGACGCAGATGTGGCGCGGTAAGGCGGGCGTGCTCCAAAAGAAATACGAATCCCAAGGTCATGAGATCGAAAGTCTATTGGAAGAGGTGGAAACACTCAAGGAGGAGCATCTGAAGTCACAGATGAAAATGCAGAAGCAGCTGCGCAACGTTGAGGATCTGCAGAAGGATATCTCCGATCGAGACTATGCCATTGGTGCTAAGGAGAAGCGCATACAAGAGCTGCTGCACAAGAACCAGGAGCTGGATAAGTACAAACAAGTGCTTAACCACAAGATCGCCGAGTTGAAGGCTCAAATTGAGCCGCGCGAATTTCAGATCAATGACAAACGCAAGCACATTATTGAAATGGAGCATGAACTGGAAGGACTTAACCAGAACAACATACAGCTGGAGCTGCAGCTCAAGGAGATGCGCGACAAGTATCTAAGCAATGTGGCCGAGCTGCGCAACGAGCGACATTGCGCTAAGTCCGCACGAGAGTGCCTCAATGCTATCTGCACGGACATATACTATGTAGCCGGCGAGGTGAGCACTGTGGAAGGTCTGAAGAAGGCCGTCAAGGAGCTGTTCCACAAGCATGCCAGCGATGATGAGCTCAAACGTTTCGTCACCCTTGATGCGGAGGTGCGAGATGAGTTCCTGCGCCAGCGCAAACAGATTGAGAATGTCCTGGCGCGCTATAAGTCAGTTGCTGAGGACAAAACTGTGCAAAAGAAATACGATAAGCTATTCCAGGAGAATGTTGTGCTGCTTGAAGAGATTGAGAGTCTGCGGGATGAGAATAAAGGACTGCGTTTACGGCTGCGTCAGGATGCCCGCAAATCAGTTAAGCCCAAAAGCTAGAGATTCTGTTAGTACATGATGCAATTAAAATACGCCACCAATCAGTGCAAGTCTTATAAAATATATATCTTATAAAAATATATATCTTTCACATAAGGGACACATACGTACACGGGATATAGTACATTCATACATACATAATTACAGAGGCTAAGCTTAATTGATTATAAAAACTTATAAAATGGCATTAATATTAAGCCTCGAGCAACACCTTCTTGGGTGCACTGGACTTTGATTTACTGGCTTTGGTGGTTTCCGCTTTTTGCTCCTCTTCTTCCAACTCATCCTCGCTTGCATCTGCATTAACTGGCAGCTTTTCGCTGGGTACTTCTGGCAATTGAATACGCTCCTCCTCAGCCTCCAGTGCAACGAGTTCAGCAAGCACATCTTCCTCGTCTTGTGTGGTCAACACATCGGTCAATATGGCATCAATTTCCTGTTGCTTTTCAATGCCCTCGCGCGTCTCGTCCATTATCTTTTCTACCTCGTTAATGTCCAGCATATCGTGCACCTTTTTCAGAGCCGCGTTGCCCTGCTTTAATCCATCTAGCACCTTCATTTCAACCTGTGCAAATTCCAAATCAGCAGCTAGTTTCTCCAAGTTCTCAAGCTGTTTGTCCGCATTTGTGAGCAAACTTTCCTGGTACTTCTTTTTGCGCAGCAAGAGCTTGGCTCGACTGAACCGAAAGAGATTCATTAATATGCATTTCTTTAACTAATTATTTAAACTGCTTACTCCTTTCGGCCCTGTTGCAGGCACTTTTTGGCAAGCATTCGATCATTTTCAAGCTGCAGTTCGATGCGTTTCTGGTACTGTTTCAGGCGATCCCGTTGTTGCTTCAGTTGCTATGAATTGTCAAAGTGTGACCACTGGCTTCAATATAATGACAGTTTGAAAGGACGTTGTACCTACCAGTACGGCTTTGTCATGGTCCGTAATGCGACTAGGAGCTGTCTTTTTACTAGATTTCCCAAACAATGCACCCATGACTAACTCGTTATGTGCAACGACTTCCCATCGATATATTTATATATGCTAACTCGATACTAAGTACTTTATTAAATATCGGTTAAGTATTCGATATTGAGATGCAGCTGTGAACAAATATCAGCTTACTATCGTTTACCAAGAATTTAAACAACTTTCCACAGTGCCAATGTAGGAAGCACTTTTTAAGCAATGCACTTCCATGGTTGCTCATTCATGTGCTACATTAAAAGTCGCACAATCAAAGCTAAGGATCTATAAACGGTTAAGCAAGCATCTCTGTTGCTGCACATACACATATCGATATTGAAACACAATCAAATGATGCGTTAATTAAATAAACAATTTTAATGTAAAATATAAATTCATGTTTTTAAAATAATATCCTTTACAGTTTGGCTCTCAATGCATCATTGCATTCAGACTTGTATCTTTTATACATGCTACGCCAAAAATCAATACGCTCCGCATCTGGATTACGTTTCATTTTGCTCTCCCAATCAATTTGCATATAATCCAGTTGAAAGGGCTCGAGTTCTCCATTGAGGTTCCTTATTTGCCTCAGCACTGGTGACCATGTGTCCGATGGTTTTCCATGTTTTGCAAAGTTCGCCCACATTTGACAGAGACGCACCGATACTTGAGCATCCTCTGCGCTGAGCGGTGACTCGTCATCAATCAGTTGGAACAGATAAGACAGTTCGTCGGCGTGCGATGCCCCACGAAGCTTTTCCGCCTGTAGCATGCGCTTGTACATGTTCCTGTCGCCCACATAGTCGAAACGATAGAAATAGAGTGGCGCCGTTCGTTGGCAGTTCGCATGAATCTCTGCAGCATGCTGCAGATCAATATTGAAATGGTAATCGGTAAACAAGTCGACCAGATTGTCCATGCACTTGTTTGTTATTGCCTGTCCATTGAAATAGAATTGACGTATATCATCGGCTGCGTCCAGCGCTTCTGGCGCCTCTGGTTTCTCTATCAAATTGCGAGGCACTAATCGCGCTAGATCCTCATTGTAAAGATCCAGCTTCCGCTGGGCATTCAAAAGCATTGCAATGCCCTCCGCTGAATTATAGCCCATTATAACTGGCATTCCACGCAGGCGTTCCTTCTCATGCAACAGGTCCAGAAAGCTCGTGTTAATAAAACTATCTGGACTTCTTGCGTCCTCCACAACTGGCTTAAAAACTAATGGAAGCCCACGCCGGCGCTCATCTGAGCTAAGCACATCCATTGTCTTGGTAAGTAAAGCTAATGGTGTCACTTGCTTGGACTGCAAGAACTGCAAAAGGCTATTTGGTTGCTCAATATTTTTGCCCTGCAACAGTTCGGCCATTCGTCGGGCTTTGTCTGCACCATTACGCTGAAACACCCACTCCATGTTGCCAGTGCCACTCTGCATGATGGCCTTGTGAAACAGTTTGTTGGCATGTGCGGCATATGTGTGCAGATGGACGGCAGCAGCGCCGGCACTTTCACCAAAAATGGTCACATTCTGTAAATCACCGTTAAAATTGCCAATGTTCTCATGCACCCACTGTAGCGCCAGACGCTGATCCTTGAGTCCCGCATTTCCATGTATGCCAGCCTCTGGCAAACTGAGAAAACCCAAGGCACCAAGGCGATAATTCAGGGTTATCACTATAACTTCTTCCTGCAATAGCTGTGCGGGAAAATGACTGCACGGGATGATTACTAATAAGATAACTTTATCTGCATATATCCATAACCACTTACTAGTCATTGTTGCCATTGCCAAACCAAAAGCCACCACCATGAATCCACACCATGACAGGCAGCGGTTTCTTCGACTTTCCCTTAGGTACGTACACATTGAGAAATAAACAGTTTTCTGAACCAACAACTTCCTGCGTTAATGGATCGCGCTGATGGGATATCTCACCCTCTTTGCTGCAGTCAAGCTCTTTCTCCTCAAAACGCTCCAGTGGAACTGGACTCTATATACGTAAACATATGCAAATTTTTATAATTTTAGTGCATATTAATAAGGTTGTTTTTATTTTTATTTTTGTGGTTAACTTACTCGAAAACGAAGCTCACCAACTGGTGGCTGAGCGTAGGGCACGCCTAGGAAGCTCTCATATTGCAGGCCACTGGGCAGCTTCTGCCGCTGTCCAACCAAAACACCTTGCTTAACAGGAACTTTTACCTAGAATGGCAAATTGTGCATTTTTTTACAAGTGGTTACAACATACATAAATGAATTTTGCACTTACCTTCATAACACTATACAATCTAAGACATTTGGCAGAGTATTGTCCACGCCTAAGCGCATAAAGACCCCACACCATAACAAATATATACCTATTTTGTGCACTGTAAAGAAATCTAATCACTATAAAGTTATCAACCAAAAGTAGCAAAACTCGTTTAAAAAATGAACTTTAGACGCACAAACAAACACAGCTGATTTATCTTTAACCCTTATGTAGGCAGATTTAGCTGCTGTCACACACATGAAATTTGACTTGGTTATTTAAGAAAAAATCCAAATTGAAAAACTAACCAAATTGTCAGTGAAGAAACAAGCATTTATGCAGAAAAAAATTATATAATAAGTCGAAACAACGACTTTTTGTAAAAAGCTCACATTAAGTATACGATTCAAGTAATAGTGAGCATTTAATTGACCGTTGACGGATTAAAACCTATTAAAAAGACATTAGTTTTACACATTTATAATTACATTTAAAATGTTTCTAAGTTTTATTTGACTAGTTCCATTGCATAAACATTAATACAAGTTCATTTAAGTTCATTTTTTTATGTTTTCAACATTATTGTTGGTATTTTGTTTTGCTTTTATCATGAAAGAACTTTTGCTGTTTCTATAACAACAACGGTGGAGTTGGCAGTTTGAGAGCTGAAAAAATTGGTGTTTTGGTGAGTTAGAAACGAAGCAAGCTTCGAACTCGAAAAAAGGTTTGAGCTTTTCCCATTTTTCAAACAATTGCGAACTCACCGTTGTTGTCGTTTTTGTGTTTGTTTGTATGTTTTGTTGTCAAAGGTCAGCTCGTTAGGATAAGGTAATAATATGTTAATTTACTTTAGTTTTAGTTGTTGTTGTTTTAACCATAGTTTTTGTTGTTGTTTACACCGAAAAAAATTTGAAACATTTACACTTATGTACATACATAACATGCACACACATTGAACATACATACAATCAAAACACTTAATAAACATTTATAATATTAATCATAATCATAATAATGTGTAGTAATTGGTAATAAGTATGTAAACATAGCAAACATTGAGAAATATTTCTCCTCTTATCAATTCGCTATATATCTATTATTATTTATAAGTATATAATGTTCGAGACTCTTTTAGCCATAGTTATTCGCATTTGTTTGAGTGTTTTGTTTTTCATTCTTGATTGCATTTGTTTTTCATTTTTTTTTTTTAATATGGGTCACAAAAATGCTTAAACAAACAGTAAATTGGTGTTTTGTTCTTCTTCATTCATTATCATCATCATTTTCTACAACTAGATCTTAATCGATCCAACTTTGTCATAATTTTTTATTTTTTTAAATCTATAATCTAAAAACGTCGCAGCGCCAAAGTGCGCTTCAAGTATAGACAAATCGCGCGATGTATTAGCTCGTACTGTTCGGAATTTTGAACCATGCCGCCACGTTGCAGCCGCAGATTGCAGACAATGCCTAAAATATCGACAAATATGTCTGGCATCTTTGGCAGCTGATCAAAACTGACCGCATCCGGCTGCTCCACAATGTGTTGAATGTGCAGAATCGTATTGCAGCTAAAGCTGCTCTCGTCATCTGCGTCACTGGTGTAGTTCTGTGTCACCTCCTCTATATCTGTCTTGGTGAGCGTTCGACTAAGCATGCCTGTCAGCGAGTATGCAAGAGATTGTCGCAACTGGCGCACAGCATTCAGTATGGCTGTAAAGCAACCGGTGCGTCCAATGCCCGCCGAGCAGTGTATAACTGGAAGCGGCTGTACCGCATTAAAGATGTCCTGTTTATAAATGTCCAAGCGCTGTGCGGTCAAATGTGCATTCCGAGTACTGCGCTTCTCGTCGTAATTATCAAATTCCGATTCGCATTTGCCCAAATTGAGAACGTGCAAGCAGATGTCCAGTAGTGTGTTAATGTCTCGCGGCGAATGATGATCCGGCCAGTCGGGATACCAATAGTGATAGCAGCAGATCTTTTGCAAATAGTATTCCAAACGGCCATTGCTCTCCGGCACATTGATGCAGTACAGCAACACCAGCTTTCGCACAGAGTACCCATTCCGTCGCACAATTCCCACATTTTTGGCCAAAAAGAAACTGCCATCCGAGGGCAGGGTACGTCGCAATGTCTCGCTAAGCGTTACTTTCACCGAATCGATGCCAATGTGCCAGCGACTGTTCTGTTGTTCGCGCTCCGGTTCCGGCTGCAATTCATTGGGATCACTCATTTCTGCACACTCGGTCAGCGTTGTAGATAGCAATAGATACGGCTCAAAGTAGTCACGTGCCAGTGCGCTTAACTCAAAAACTTCTCCTTTGGCAGCCACCGCAAAAATCTCGTTTAGCTCGATGGGAAAATATATGGCACACTTTTGACGGCTGCTCTCCGTAAAATTGGTAAGCATTACGATTTTTTGATAGTACTGCTGCAAAATGTGCGACTTGTCCATATGGGGACTGCTACCACCGTCCATACAGCGGCGGATATAACGCTGCGTATTCTGATAAATCATTAGCCAGAACTCAAAAATTGTGTTGGGCAGCGGACCCTGTGATGCCACATAACACTTGGAGACATAGTCCGGGCCCTACAAATGTACAAATTAATAAGAAATCGCTTAAAATAGTATATTAAAATTCGTACCTTGATGTAATTGGCATTAATGTAGGGCAAATCTTCGTTGGCCAATAGAATCGTTTTGCTCATTAGCTCCTCATTTGTAATTGCCAGTGGCTGCAACAGGCTGTTTTGCTGATGTTGCTGCCGTAGGTTAAGTAACTCGGACGCCTCACTTTCGAGGAGCACACGTGAATGTTCGTTAGGCAGAATCGTTTTGTAGCGATTCTTTGTCTGCGAACCAAAGACCATGGGCTTCTCCTGATGATTTAGCGGCAGATCCCAGAACTCCTTGTGCAGATCACGAAAAATGCGCTTCTGTTCATCGTCATCGAGTTGCGGTAATGGCGTCACAATGCGTTTAACAACCGTCTGATACATGGCCAGCAACTCGCTATCCTCAGATGTGGGTGGCAACTGATTTGTGGGTGTGCCGCCCTCGCGTCCTAACACCAACACTGGTGGCTGTCCCAAATTCACTTTATAGCTATGATCGAATACGTGATTAAGCTTGATCAGATCGTATTGATTGAGTGGATTTGAGGCACTCTGTAGCATTTGAATGCTGGCCAAATAGATTTTAAACTCCTCGCTGGTCGTTTGCGGTGAAAGTGGACGGGTCATAATGTTGCGTATGCCAGCTCCAACGACGCCAACGCCACCCGTCGAACAGCTGCAAACAACACCTGGTTCTGTGTTGCCAACTGGTGATTTGCTCTTCGACTTATCGCTGGGCTGCAAATCGGATGCAGAGCCAAAACACAATGGCTGCTTGCCGCTAAAATCCAAGTACTGCGAGTTAGTGCCACTACGATTGCTGTTTAGATTTTCAGTGCTGAAAAACTTGCGTTGATGCGTCGCTGGGACGGCGTTTACAGCACCACAGTTACAGACGGTTAGCTTTGGATGATCCAACTGGGCAAGTGAATGCTGCTCCTGTGATCCTGTTCCCAATCCCTGCTGACCGCTCATGTTAAGCGTAAGACTCTGATTGCTGCCACGTCGTTCGAGCAAGCCGCGCTTGGTTGTCTGATTGGCCACGGAGTTGAGCTCACCACAAGAGTTGGTCGTGTGGCTCTTTAGGGTAATGCTGTGATTAGAGCCGCGCCGCCTAAACAAACCCTGGCGCATGCACTGCGCGCTGCCCGCAGCGACAGTTAATTGATTGTGCGGCTGTTGCTGTTGTTGATGCTGCGTATGCTGCGATTGCTGCATCTGCTGAAGCTCCAGATTGCAACTGGACTTTGAGTTGGCCACGGAGCCGAGACTGTAATTGGAAACACTCAAGCCGCTGTTCATCAAATTGCCACAAGAGCTGTGCAAATTTAAGGTGAGGCTGTGATTTGACCCACGCCGCTGCAGCAGATTCATTGATCCGCCTGTCATGCTCTTGGTCTGCATGTGGCCACCAGGCAAATCCATAGACTTTTGCTTGAATGGCGACTCCGCGGGCGCTGCGCTAGGTGTAAACTCCACCAGGGTAAGACACTCGGGCAGCGTTTTTAAATTGGTGCTGGACGAGTGCAGCAACGGATTAAGTTTGTGTGCGCTGCGTGGTGCCAAATTGGCGCCCAGAGTAAATTTACCACTGTTGGTGTCCACACTAGACGCCGACTTTAAATCATCCGTCTCCAGGGAGCTCTGATATGGATTCTGTTTGCGATGATACATAAGCCAATCGCTATTATTCAAGCCCGGTGATTTACGACGCGTCGCGCGACGACTGTGGAGTGATTGCGGTGTGTCGAGTCGGGAAAGAGAGGTGGAATACAGGCTGGATGCAGTAGGCTGCATCAGCATGTTGCTTTGGGTGACATGACCAGTGCTGCTGCCCGGTGTGGACACATCATGAGATTCGTTTATATGATGCACAACTATGGAAAGCTCTGTTTCGTTAGCCGCTGAGTCCAGGGAGCGTGCCTTCTCCTTAGTGCTCTTAATGGTGGGCGTTTTTGGCTTTGCCAACGTTGATGGTGATAGCGACGGCTGTGCGGTACTGCTTGAGTTGCTCCTGGCGGCCAATTGTACATCTGTGATGCGTATGGTGAGATTATTTTTATTCTTTCGGTTTCGGCGACCTGTCTCCTGTATTTGCTGCTGCAGGTGGTGTTGTGCCACTGTTTGCTGCTTCTGCTGCTGCTGATTGTCTGTCTCCTCGGCTGGCACAGTTGGAACAGTTGGCTGCAGATGAACATCTTGTACGACATGATCGATTTCGGGAAAGCGAAAGAAATTGCCATTCTTATAGCCTGCTGAATTTATGAGGTTGAACGGTGAGCCGGATAGTGAGTTATTTAAATTGAGATTATTTATAGAGGCGAGCAGTTTGGGTGAGTAGCTCAGGCGGTTGGCATCGTTATGGAGGAGATTTGGTGTGGTGGTCGTCGTCTGAGTTGCCGTTGAGCTGTCATCTCTATAAAGTATTGTTGGTGAGTTGTGTTCGCTTTTCGATAAATACAAATTATCGTGATCCGTATCGGCATTCGACTTTTTCGGTATTGTATTCTCCTTGTTGGCAAATATGCGCCCGTCCTGCGGCGAGCACGAACGACGATCGTATAACGAAAATCGCTTAAATTTACGATTTAGCGTCGTCGGTGATTGCGGCAACTGCTGTGACTGGTGCTGCTTTGGATTAGCTATTGTAAACTGTTTGGGTGTATATGGTGTCTCCTCATCGCATCCTCGCTCAGTTGCAGTTGTTACAGCTGTTGCTGTTGTTGTAGTTGGTGAAGGAAACTCAAAGGAGGTCTGTAGAAACTCCAGGGGCGTAAAATATGGTGTGGGCGTGCTTTTATTACTCTCCACATCAACGTCGGCTTCACCAGCGTTGGTATAGGAGCACTCAATTGATGCAATAACTGCATGTTCTTTGTTGTTGTTTTTTAACTTGTCCATTATATACACACACAAAACACACAAAACGCGCTGCGCTTCGCTCCTCTCCTCTCCTCACGCTGACTCGCTCACTCACTCGCTGGGCTGCTGTTTGGCTAGACAGACGCTGCCATGCAGTTGTGTAATTCCATCAATCGCTTAACATTATTATATTGCGCATAAGCCACTAACTGGCTGGCAAACTATATTGGCATTGCAAGAAAATGGCACTTTTCACAACACAACATTTTTACACGCAAAAAAAGGAAAATAATCAACCTAAACACATCTAGTGTGACCAGCGTGATAAACAATAAATATATCGGTTTGCAATACATCATTGTCTTTGGTGCACTTGGTATTTAATGACAGTTTTGGAAAAAATACCAATTTAACGGTGGCAGCCCATATTTGTATTTTGGTCATTGCATTTAAATTTAGTTTTTAACAAAGAACACAAAATAATATAACTTAAAATTTATCTGTCTGAAAGTGTCTACTAGGAAATCCGTTGATCAGAGTTCCATAATCGCAGCATTATTCGATTTTGTGCCAAAAGTGCAGCTTCCTCGAGATATTTAAAGCGCCTGTCACCAAAACGTGGTATCTCCATTGGCTCTGGCGATTGCATGCATAGAACACATATGTTCTGCTTCTTAATGATGCGCTGCAATCGCTCTTGATGATAGCTTAAATAACTGACAGAATCCACAAATGCCGGATATCTCTCTTCATGCGACGCTGCCAAAGCATTGCCCTGAATTAAATTCAAATTTCTAGCTGTCGAAGAACCTTCAGCAGTGCATGACAGTTTTTTGAATTCTAGCTCAAGTGCTTTTACATCAGCGTCGTCTGACACAGTCTTAGCTCCTCGTCCTTTTTTGGGATTTTGTGTGATGGACAGGATTTGCTTTTTCGGTTTTAAGCTTTTCTTCTTCGCTTTTAGCTCAACGTCAGACCGTAACACTTTTGGATCGGAACGGACAATATGTGGTTTGGGGTGTTCATCAATTGTTCGTAACTTTGTATCAGCGAATTTCTTAGTGGCTTTGCCCTTGCCAGTTTTATTTGTTTTGGTGGGACGCGGTGTTATCAATACTTTCACACCAAGACCATTCTGTACGGCAGCCGCATAGCTCATGGGCATACTCTGCACTGATAATGAGGTCGAGGAGCTCGGTTCATCCAGATTCATGTACTCCCCTAGAGGCTTACGGCGTACGGGAACGAATTGGCATGAATCCTTCTCCAAATCATTACCTTCAGCATCGTCTTGCTTCCTTTGAGCATTGCGGTTTTTGCGTTTGACGAGCGCAGCCGCTGATTTTAATTTGGGCGCCTCCAGCTTTGACTTACGTCTCACTGTTATTACCACTGGCTTTTGGCTATCTTTAGTGAACGGACGCATTGAATTTCAAATTATTTAATTTACTTAGCAACAACAAGCGACTTACCTAGAATGGGATGTAATTTTCGAGGAGATCTGTGATATTTTTTAAGGTTACTTTCATTTCGAAAATTTCAATCTTTATGCTACCCCCTTTGACAATTACGTATAATGCCTTTAGCATTCATTTACAACCAGAAAGTTTTAAACATCGTAACAAACATTCAAATATTTATAACGAAAAAATGTTTCCCGCTGGCATATTTCTACGTTCAAAACTCTTTAATCTAAATTTTACGTAGGCAACTAAATTTTTATCATAATTAAAATTACAAAAAATAACTGAAAGTTTGTTTTAGTAGTCGCTACACAGAGTCGAAGAGCAGTTTTCCAAATGTCTTTCTGTTGGGTGGTGGCTTGGAAAAGATGCAAGGTGGCTTAAAAGAAGAGGAATACTTTAGCTCTATCAATCAAGGACTGATGTGCAATATACAAAAACACATCGAAACCTCCAAAGCCGCTGACTATATGCGCAAATGGGAGGAATACCAAAGAACATTAGATCACGCAACTCTCTCAAATACCACTTGTCTAAACAAGTACAAGGATATGCATGAAGAAGCCTTCTTTATGAATGAGGCAAGTATATACTAACGATCCTATTATAATTCTTGTAATCCCTATACCCATAAGCAGAGTACCGAGTGCTTCAAGGTTTTGAATAATCGTGGCAGGGATCCTGGAAATACTGAAGAGGAGTCTTAGACTGCAAAGGCAGTCTATTCCTGAATCGTACATAGTGTTTTTGTTTAAAAATTTCGTTTTCTGCACATCCGTAATATCTAATCGTTTCGTTTTGAATTCTATTAAATTCGGACCGTTACAAGTCTTAAGTGATTCAAACAAGTTGGCACTCCCAAATAACGCAACAGCAGCTGTGATTTTCATAATACCTTGAAATAAAGCGCATAAGTCACACAGCTTATATATAGAGGAAATAATATATATTATAGAAGCTGTTGGTATATATAAATAAAATATGTTTACAATTCGGCGTCTCAGTCAGCAACAATATCCAAAACAAATTAAGTAAGTTTCATCCACACATAAAGTGAAAGAAAAATCTCGGCAATTTTCGAGATAGCATTGCATAATAAATTAGAAATAAACATTTGTTAAATGTGCACCACATATATACATACAATATACTTTTTAGGCACTTTAGAATGTCGCATGTCGGTGAACTTGGCAGCGGTGCAGGCAAAGGCGGCGGTGGCGGTGGCTCCATACGCGAAGCCGGAGGTTCTTTTGGCAAAAAGGAAGCAGCTCACGAGGAGGAGTTCTTCTACAAGCAGGTTGGTCTTACATTTATTAATTATACATATGTATATATATATATATATATATATAAATATTTTGCTAATAAAGTGTGCATATTAATGTTTTAGCGACAAGAACAACTGAAGAACCTAAAGACCAAAGCGGACAAGGCGCCCGAAGTAGCTAAGAAATAATATCAAGTGTTCAAATTAGTAGTTTATAGTATTTAAAAGTTTTACATGAGACAATTGTTTTAATAAACTGGCATATCTCTTTATCTCCGTTTGTTGGATTTAATAAACTATTAAAGCTTTCATTTTTATTAGTTATATTTAGTAAAAAATTTCAAATATATTAGTTATAAATACTAAATCTAAATCTTAAAATTGTGTGTACGTAGCGCATTGCCAAGCAAACTGTAATTTCAACAGTCATTGGCATTTATTGCGTTGTGGTTTCAACTTTCTTGGCATTATCCTCCTTGGAGGAGGGGCCAGTCTGTGTGATTTGCACGACACGCTCTGTTTGTGGTGGTGGCAATTTCTTCATGGGTGCCGTAATGGTTAGTAGACCATCCGAAGACAGCGATGAGGTAACTGAATCTGGGTGGACATCACCTAAGCCAAAAGAAAAAGTATTAATTTTGCAAGTCTGGTAGAATAAATAGGTTTTAAATATTTACTTGGAAGTTGGTAACGTCTGGAGAATTGGCGAGAGACATATCCGTGCTCATCCTGCTTCTCCTCGTGCTTGCCTTCGACAACGACAAACTTGTCGGCCACCTTAACAGTAATCTCATTGGGCGAGAACTGTTGCACATCCAGAATAACCTCGAACTTTTCGCTGTCAATGTTGAGCGTAGAGCCGGATTCCTGTTTCTGCAGACTGTTGGCTGAACGCTGCCATGGACGCAGATAGCCGGAGCGGAGCATTGTGGGGCGAGAGCTCCATACGGACGACAACAGATCATCACGTTTTAGGCCCTGGCCAAAATGTTGATCCAAGAGGCGCGAGCCGCGCATTGGAAAGTCAAGCTCATCCCACCAGTCACGGAACATTAGAGGCACTACGGACATCTACGTGGCGTAATAATAAGAACAAGAGACAAAGCTAATGGCAATTAATGCACATTTCCAGTTAGTCAAATTGAAATTAATCACTTAACTCAAACGTCTTTAAGACAACTATTTAATAATTTTGTATTCCTATACCTTTGCTAAGTTAATTACTTTTGAATTCCTCGCTTATTTGCGTTTATTCCGTTTCGCGTTTGAAGCGTTTTTGGTGAACTTCTCAAAAAACTGAACAGTTTTATAGCAACATCACACTGTTTACATCTGTTATGTGCTAAAAATATGAAAATGTATTTGTCTGTCTAATTTTAGCCGGGCGTCATCCATATGAGTTTGCACCCACAAGCATTATATATTTATGACTAGATTGAGATAGAGATGTGGGATTTGTGCAAACAAATAAAAAGTAAAATTTTTTTATAGCCTGCAAGATGTAATTCAATAAATAATTGGATCTGTTTTAAAATATTTATTTCTAACATTGATTATAAAGTGTTTAATTAGGAATTAGAAAACGGAATAAGGAAATATGTTTCAACTTTTAACATTAAAGAATGGGCAAAAAATATTCGACTACGATACGTGTTTTGAATAAAATTTTGCTTGCTTGGTATTTTATTTTTATTTATTTCTTTGGGAAGAGACCGACGCCAGCTATGACGCCAAGGAATGGAAAATTCTATACACAGTTTAAATGGTCCATAGACCATTTGGAAATGGTGTTTAAAATTGTATTTTTAATCTTTCTCCAACGCAACATTGTTATGTATTTTTTACAACATTTATAAAAAAAAATGTTATGTCATATATTTTCTGAACATAGCGTTTGCATTGTCGGTACTTAGAACATCTGCAATTGTTTTTTTAATGCTTGAACATATTTACGACCATTTGGAGGCAAACCAAACTCCTAGACGTTGTAAATTTTTGTGTTATGTTCTTTAATAACACCTACGTTTTCCACTTATATATGTATAAATGGCCTTACTTATGCGCTCGGAGGAATTATATTCAACCTGTTGAAACTTATTAATGCCGCAAATTAAAATACTTTGGCCACTCAACTTTTTAAGCTATTTTTGGCATCTGCTGCTGAGTCACGACGCGTTTGCTTTGTTCGTGACGTAAAAAATGTGTTTACTATAATTGGTAGTAAACATTAACTTACAAAATGCTGATTACTTATTAATATGGACGTTTCTCACTTATATATTCTCTTCTTCTTTAGCCCTTTCTCAGACAAACTCTTTATTCAATTTTTTAAATTTTTTTTTTGAATATGTTTATATTATTCTTAAAGATTGTGTTTGAGTTATATTTGGACATATATACTTATTCAGTACACCTTTTTAATGCAACCGCCGTAAGCGTAACTTCTTCATAAGCAAACACCTATCATAACATTAACTTTGTCAGCTCAAATCCCGAAGACAATGATCACTGCTAACGCAACTTCCTAAGATTAAATTTATGTCAAAAACAAACATTTTGTGTTCCCAGTACCAATTTTGAACTTTTCGATCTTTAGAAAACTGTTGTGCGCAGTCGAACAATATAGAAGAGATGAAACTTAAGTAATTGTGTATAAAAAGGGCACGCTGTATATTCGCTCTGCAGTTGCAGCCCCAAAAATGGTCCACAATTGACGCATGTGTGCGTGTGTGTGAGTGAGTGTTAAACGGTGGTAGCCGATGTTACTTGAGCGCAAGCCGAACGAAGCCCAGAAATAGGCCAAAGCCAAAACATTCGCAAGCTCGCTACAGGACATGCAACTTTTTCTATGTGCGTGTTTATGTAACTGCTTATGTATATGTATCTGTGCGTGCCTCGGCATTGGCGAATCGTCATGTAATATGCGAAAAACTGGCGAAAGCATAACAAAATAAACAGCAATAACAAAACGCAACGCAATGCAAAAGGTGCGACCAAATAGTAAAGCGCTGAACTGTTTTTTTTTTGTTTATTTATTTTGCTGTTGCCCGCTTTTAGGCGCTGCCCGTATCGTTATGCCTGACCAGAACTGGATATGGACTTGGATGGTGGCTTCCCATGCTGATGATGCTCCTGCTAATGACGCTTACGCCATTACATGCCAATGACGAAGGACATCAAAGCAAGCGTTACTCGGACCAGAGTGTGCACGGTTACATGACCGAGGTTTATATAATACACTGAACACTTGAAAAGGTTTCTTAGTATTTTCGTTATTTTTGTAGCGCACCTGCTGGTGGAATGAGGTATGCAAGGAGGAATTTCAAAATCTGTTTCGCTGCAAGTGCCCACAGTACTCATACTGCCGGTAAGTATAAATTGAGGCTATTAAGGAACATGTTATAACAATTACACTTTGCGTAAAGTTCGCCAGGACGATATTACAATGCGTATTGCTCAATGACGGATACCGGTTATATATGGACCCAAATGGCGTTGGGCACCGTTGAACGCTGAGCGCGTGACGTCAGACATATCGCACTTATGTACCACAAACAACAACGATAATAGCAGCTACACTTACTGCTGCTTGTATGCAACCATTTATCAAGTGGCCTAAAACCTAATATTCGAAAGAATCGCATGCCTATTCGTCCAAACCTAGCTAAACAACATCAATAATATACAATGTGAGAAAAGAAATAGAATGAATTGTGTTTAAAAATGTGTTTTAATAAACACATTTAAAAAAAAAGGAACAAACACTTGCTTGTTTAAGTGTATGAACGGATCATATGTTGTTGATTTGTGTGCATAAAATAAAAAATCTAACATTTGCGTTTAGCGGCCATTTTGTTGTCAAACTTTTAGCGCCCATTTTTTTGGTTAATTGGAAAATCGATAAAGGCATGTTAACCTGTGTGAGTGTCACAGTGGTAGCACCAACATGCCAGTATAATCCTTATATAGATAGCACATATTTTGACAAACGTGACCCACTGTGCCGGCAGAGCGCATGCGTTCGCAATGAAAGCGAAAAGCGTAGGTGTTATGCGTGTTTGTTGGCCCCGAGCGAGCTCAGTTATTGCCAGCTCAACATATAGACAACTCCAACAGATGTTAAGGCTGCCAACACACGATAGCCAGCCTAGAAAATCGTGTAAAAAATAAAACGCACACTTAAGCTTTAAAGTGCAAAAATAAACAGAAGATTTTGAGAATGAGAAACGTTTTCTTTGTGGCGCTGCTAGCGCTGGGATTGGGTGAATTGACTGCTGTCTGTGGAAACCACCTGCCAGAGGCGGCTTTAAACCTCAATGAAAAGTTCTTTGATGAGGTAAGGGAGCTCATCAAGCGTCGCATGGAGGTAAATACCGAATTTGATAGCCCGTAACATAATGCATAATCCATTCTTTCTTCGTTCGTGTTCAAGACAAAGCAGACGCCCTTGGTGGACGATGAAGTTGCCCTGCAGAATCAACGCAGCTACGACAATGTGCCCATACCAGCGGCTAGTGTGCCCGTTCCAGTGCTTGTTGAGAATTGGCCAACCGATCAACACAGTTTTGGACAAGTCACTGCAGTTTCCGTGGATCCTGAGGGTAATCCAGTGATTTTCCATCGCGCTGACCGCTATTGGGATGTTAAGTAGGTCAACAGCTGTACAGTAACAAGTGTTTTTTTTTTGTGTGTACATCATTGATGGTAAATTATATGTGTTATTTGCAGCACCTTTAATGAGAGCAACATTTATTATCTAATTGAGTATGGCCCTATTAAGGAAAAGACAATTTATGTGTTGGATCCAAAGACGGGTGCCATCAAGACCGGTTGGGGCTCCGATATGTTCTTCATGCCACACGGCATGACTATTGATACGCACGGCAACTACTGGATAACCGATGTGGCCATGCATCAAGCCTTCAAGGTGTGCTTTATATGCAACTACAATAAGAGTTATAATTTGAAATACTTTGAATCTTCTCTTCATGACTCAGTTTCGACCCTTTGAGAGCAAGCCACAGCTTGTGATTGGTAAGCGTTTTCGACCTGGTGCCTCTGTCAAACATCTGTGCAAGCCAACGTCCATTGCTGTGGCTACAACTGGCGAGGTAGGTTGTCTGTCTCCACTTTTAAGTGATTACTGATAAAGCAAACTGTATTTTTGAACTCCTAGTTCTTTATCGCCGATGGATACTGTAATAGTCGCATACTTAAGTTTAATGCCGCTGGCAAACTATTACGCAGTATCCCACAGCCACCCGGTGTGTATACGTAATGATTTTGCACAATAGAAATATTATAAAAACCTTCCATGTATTTGCAGAATTTCTGTCGCTGCAAGTGCCCCATGCTATTACTCTGTTGGAGCACTTGGATTTGCTCTGCATTGCAGACCGTGAAAATATGCGCGTTGTGTGCCCCAAGTAAGTTGGAAGTAACATGTCCCTACGCAAGTAAGTTTACTACAATTAAAGCTTTTGAAATTCTTAGAGCTGGCTTAAAGTCTTCGCATGGAGAGGGTCAACCAGCAGCGACCATACAAGAGCCGGATTTGGGACGCGTATTTGGCGTCAGTGGCTATGGCGATATTGTGTTTGCAGTAAATGGACCCACCTCAATGCTACCAGTGCGTGGCTTTACTATAGATCCACGCTCTGAGGCTATTATCGGTCACTGGGGCGAGTTTAAAAATCCACATTCCTTAGCTGTCAGCGTTAATGGTTCTGCGCTTTATGTAACAGAGACGGGCACCAATCATCAGACAAATCGCGTTTGGAAGTATGTTTTGGCTTGAGGTATTGGTTACCAATCCACGCACACTGACAGGCACACTCGAGATGCACTAACATACTATATATGAGCGTCGATAGGCATATCCCAGAAAAAAATAGTTAATAACAGTTATATCTATATGCATACATATTTAATAGATCTTATAAAGTGGAAACCCCTTACAAAGCAGCAACCAATAACACCACATAGCAATTGTGACAGAGGCACACAGGCACTTATTTGATATGATTAAAATCAATAGTAGTAATTATTAATGTACAATCTAAGTATGTAAATTGCTTGAGAAACAAATACCACAACAAACATAACCTCAAAATTTATGTTTTGCACTGTAATGAAAGCAAATGGAATTACAAAGCAGCTTATAAGTTAAAAAAAAACTATCAACTACATAAATATGTATGTGTGGGCGTGAGAAATACCAATGCACTATTTAAAATGCATCTAAAAATTATATAGTACTATATAACACTATGTATCATATTATAACCGGCACAAATATAAATAAATATTAAATGTATACTTTATCTTTATAATCCATGTAAATTATGTATGTAATAAACTGTTGTTGTTGTTGTGCATTACATATTACAGCCTACACAAAACAAAAAAAGAGCTAATTGACTTTAACTAAGGGCAATACTTCCATTAGAGCTAGCCCGGAATGCTTGTAACAAACTAATGTGGGGATTCCCCCAAATAATATGAGCAAAGCCTTGATTGGACAAAGTATTTGACTGAAATATATACAAGGTAATGTTAGTGCATAAAGACTTAAAAAAAGTTTGCATAGCAAACGTATTTTAGTTACATTTATAATAAATTTCAACATAACCTACATTTTTAAATAACCAAAAACAATTTAAAAACATATGCTTAACATAGATAAAAAATATAAACTGATATACATATAGCCTAACACTTAAAGGCACTTAACCAGCGCCTGCCAAATTCCAAGGCATCATTTAGCTGCCGTAGCCATTCGACCAGTTCCGATTGTGTGTCGGCTGCAAAAAATGCTTCAGAGTTCGGACACTGGAGCCAAAAGCTGCGTGCCCGTGCACATAGCTCACGGGGTGCCACATCAAGTTGCCACTGGCGGCAATCCTTGAGCTGCATGGCCAGCAGCGGTGGTTGTTCGCTGATATTATGTTCGTGCTGCCAAACGGCGAAGCACAGTCCATCGAGCGTGCACCAGCGACGATTCCAGTTGTGTTTGTTCCTAGGATCCGTATCCTGCACATTGAGATAGCCGGCATATTGTGACTTGGGCAGGCGCAGTTCCACGCGGCCGCTTAACGATATCTGTGGCATTAGATTTGAGGATTTCGTATGTGGCGTCAATGGCAGTTGCCAGGTGCGAGAAGTTCGAAGCCACAGTTTATCGTTTGGCTGGGTGTCATTGACCACAAGCTCGTAGGGCACCAGATCGCTGGCTTTGAGCGTAAACGAAGCATGTAGGCGGAAACGTGAAACGATCTGGTCACTCTGTGAGGAGTTGTTGGATGAGGCTGAGCCAAGGCTGCCACTGCCACGTTTCTATGATAAAGAACAAGTTGTAAGAAAAGATTGGATTATAAACTATTGCCCATTACTGCTTACCAGCAACGTCTTGGATGGCTCTAGTGACAGCGTTGAAACTTTGCGCAGACGCAGCATAAAAATCTGGCAGCGCAGCTCCAATGCCTCCGCTTGGCCACCACTGTAGAACTCCAGGCCGCAATCGCGAAAGACAGCAGCTCCATTTTGGCATTCGATCGATTGAGTGGAGCGTATGCGACCCTCGCACTCCATAGTGCAGATGTAGTAATAGTTAAAGAACATATCCTGGCTAATATCTGACCTAACGGGCAGATGCAAAGCATCAATGAGCAGGCATTGTGATTTCTGTCTGGCTGCCAAGGTAGCCTCGCTGAGCACAGCAGCTGCTGGCGGTGTTTTTTTGCGCAGTGTAGTGAAAAGCAACAGACGTTCCGCTTCTACCATTTCAGCAGAAATTTCCAGCTCAGGCATTTGGCGACAAATGTTGACTGCCTGCGCCAGCTGCTCATTGGTGGTCAATGAATCATTAAGCAGCGAATCCAGATTCAAATTGGCATAATAAGTGCTGCTATCCTGATCACCCTCTGTTTGGTTCGAGTGATCGCGAGATAGGCTAAGACTGTGGGTCAGCCGCTGCTTCTCGGATAGCAAAAAGTCTTTGCCCTTGCGATAGGAGCGACGCACTGCATCTTTAAGCAGACGATACCGTGCTAATGTGCTAACCGACATTAATTGACTCTCATTTGGCGGCCTTGGAGCCAGTTCGCCGAGACTGCTGTGTGCATGTTTAATCTCGCTGGATTTGATCGGATGCTGTGGAGTCGTGGGGCAACTGTGGCTGACAGTTGGCTTCCGACCTGAGATAGTTGGACCATCGTTGATGTCAATGCTGAGATTTCGCGAGGGCTGAAAAGAATGGCGCAAAGCAAGCGATTATATTGATCAAATTAAAGTTAAGGTGTAAGCAAAGCAGCAGCAGGAAAAGTTTTTTTTTTGTATAGCATATATTGCGTGAAACTTATATTTATGTGATTTTTAAGAATTTATGATTGTGAATACAGTGAATATATATACATATATGAATACAGTGCGATAAGCCTTATATGCTAATAAGAATCAACAAAAATCTCTACCTTAGTTGTAAAGCGCTGATGTTGCTTCTTTGGAGTGCTCTGATTATCTGAAGACGGCGCAAGTGGCTCTTCAAGCTGCACCGATCCATACTGACTGCGAAAGTTTGTTGCATAAGAGCTGCTTCCGCTGGCATTGCCATCTTCAATAATATAGTTATCAAATAGTTCATTGGGCATATCATAGGAGACATCATCCGTATTTGGATCTACAGCAGCTGTTGCTGTGTTCGCTCGGAAGCAAGTCTGTAAACCAAGTAATAAGAAGTTGATTTGTCGCATTGGTTGCTGCTGATTACTTACATTTTGCACTTTTTCCAGACGCAGATTGTCGTCGTGATCCTGCACCATTTCGCTGCGACACAAATTTTCCAAAAATATTTCACTGCGCTGCAGCGATAGCTCTGACTTGGAGAGATTCCGATTCTTTTTGGGTGGCGAATGCTGTTCGTTAATGTTATTCAGAGACTGGTGCATCGCAAGTGTTGTGTGTTCGGTGGCGTGTTTTACCGATTTTAATGTGGACTCTGAACAGGAAATATCGCTGCTCGGCTCATCTGGCAGTGGCATAAACTGAAAGAAACTTCCATTTAGCAGCGACTCTTGCAGAAATTGACCCAATGGTCTAGGTTGTGCTGCAATCTGTTTTTGTACTGGCGATGGCGTCGTTTTGTTGCTTTTTTGCACTTGGGCGTACAATGCGCTCACATCTGCACTCGCGGGCTGAGGCGAGGATACAGGTGTTGTCTCACTCACTGTTGCCGTTGTTGTGGCTGTGGGTGTGGGCGTTAGTGTTGGCGCCACTTCCACCTTGGCTTCAGTTCTCACATCAAAGTGAGGACTGCCGCTAATGTGCAAACAGTCCTCTTCAATCTCGGAGTAAATGGGTTCTCTTTCTAAAATGCGACGCTGACGCAGCGATTTTGCCGACTGTTCGACCACTCGAGCGCTGGATCCATCGGTACAGTCCAAACTATTACTTGCACGTTCTGAATATTCCAAGGGCGAATAACGTGAGCACTCCTGTAAAGTGATTCCAAAGATAATATTCTATTAATTCCGATGATAAATAATCAGCCAATTTAAAAGCACAAGCTAGGCGCGAAATCTATGTGTTCGATAACGATTAAAAACATGATATATCGTTAAGTGAATGGCACTTGAAAGTGCAAACCGTGAATAGCACAACAAAACATCTGTAGAGGATTGTATTTTTTCTTCGACGAGGGAAACTATAGCTAGGTAGCTGCATTTGGCCTTTGCTTTCGAATAAGATGTCCAAATCCTCAATGCGACGTATTAACATGAGCTTACAAATCTTACGCAGCAGCTCTTACAGTAGGCGCCGGACAAATCGCAAAATGGAACAAAGCTACGATTACAATCGCAAATGGATGCTGGCACCAAATTTCGAGGCTAGTTCACTCCCAAAAATTAAGCTTCTATCGTACAACATACTCGCCCAGGACCTGCTAATGGAGCATTTATTTCTGTATGTTAACAGCAAACGAGAATGGCTGACCTGGCAACAGCGTTTGCATAACTTGCAACGGGAAATTACCAAACTCAATCCGGACATACTCTGCCTGCAAGAGATGCAAAACGATCACTTGCCAATGCTGGTACAGAGATTGACAGAGAGCAGCGGCAAGCGCCTGGAGTACGTCTATAAAAAAAAGACAGGCAGCCGAACCGACGGCTGTGCCATAATATATGACTCCTCCAAATTCAAGTTGGTGTGCCAACAAGGCTTGGAACTCTACGATACCAGTGTACCGCTGCTCAATCGAGGCAATGTGGCACTGCTGGCTAAATTTCAACAAAAGCAACAAAGCCCACATGACACGCACGATGAGCCTAAGGAGTTTATCATAGCCACTACACATTTGCTTTATAATCCACAACGCGATGATGTGCGCTGTGCACAAGTCTCAAAGTTGCTAACCGAGCTAAACAGATTTGCTACCGAGCAAGCACCCGGCACTGGCACCACGCCGGTAATATTAACCGGCGACTTTAACTCGACAATAAACGCATCGCCAATGGAACTGCTTACGGCCAATGATAGTAAAGCCCCAGCCCTGAACTTGGAACCAATCGATTGTGGCGACTGCACTGCGTCCACGTTTCAAGAAAAATGGATCACAGTGGACTATATTCTGCGCTCCATGTGCCCGCTTAGCAAACATCAGCTAAACGTTCTAAGCGTCTATAGGCTGCCAACAGTTGACTGCCTTGCCAAGGTGGGTAACATACCCAATCACTATCTCGGCTCGGATCATTACGCACTGGGCGCAATCTTTGCACTTGATTAGCATATTAAGATCTCAATAAGAATTCAATAAAATTATCTGTTAATGTTAATATAAATACGGACCGGACCATTCGCAATTTCATAATTTGAAATGTGATCTGGAGAGCAAATTTTATAGCTTACCCGAAATGTGCGTAAAGCGTGTTCATCATTGGCTTCCAATTTGGCTCGTATGCTGCTCAGCAGATAGCCCATTTTTGTAATGGTTACATCCTTGTCGAGATCCTTTTGATATGAGCGATATGTGGTGGGTGCTGCGGTGCTATCGCCATGAAAATTTAGCTTGCGCGGACGCTGTGTACGTGGTTGCTTTTTGGGAGGCGTCGGAGGTTTCACCTTGCGCTCAAAATCAAAATAGGGCTGCTCTGAACTATCCTTGTACCGATGCTGCCGGGTGGATGTGGCCGAGGGTGTTGTGTGCACGGGTGAATGATAGCTGCCTGGTGGGGATTGCGACTGTGAATCGAGTTGCAATTGTGAGCTGGAGGTTTGCACGCCCACTGTGCATAGCCGAGGAGTGGGTCGTTCTCTAATTCGCTGCTCCAGATGCTGCTGCTGTCTGTCCTGCTGGTTTGACTTCTTAGGGGAGACAAAGCGCAGTATTTTCTTTTTGGAATTATTAAGAAAGCTGCGCGACTTGCTGCGCAATCCAGGTCGCTTGCTCCAAGGCGAAAGATTACGCCACTGCTCGCCCCAAATGAATTTCTGACTGCTATTCTTATGAGCCGCTGGCAAGCGCGGATATTTAATTGGTGTATGCTTCTGCTCCATATTGACAGCAAGATTCTCGCTTACACCATCAACCGTATCCAGCGAGATTTTTGTCACCACCGGCACCTGCCAACCTATATTTCCGCTCGTCACCTGTGGCGCTGGCTCTGCTGCATTTGTTTTGAACTGCATCTGCTTTGATGCGTCATAGTTAAGCATATCATTTATCTTTGGCTCTGCCCAACCCAGCATTATCTCTTTCATGGGCTTATCGGTCACAGTTCTCTCTCTGCTCACCATGTGTATGTTTTTGGCATAATGAGCGCCACGCTTGGATTCCACTACGCGCTCAATGTCACTCAGCGAGGGACAGGTGGCAATAGGCAACTGCATTGGCTTTTCAAATTCAGCTACAATTCAGAAAACAATATTTTATTTTGGATACAAGAAAGATAAGATTTTAGCAGGGAAAAAAGTTTATTTTTATCTTTATCTACAATTTTAGTTATGTGTTAAGAATACTACTTTTCCTTTTCCGTTAAGTCTAATTACTTACTAATTAAAAATTAGTTAAATCCATGCAGCCAACACCGTTTGGGTTTTAACTAATTCTTTATTAAATCCTTACACTTACCAAATGGATAGGATTTCCGTTTGCTCTTTGTTTTGGGCAAGCTTTCCGGGTGTGTGGTTGGCAATTTAACACCATGCTTGCGCAGAAATTCATCCAAGACACGCTCGGCATTGCGCACCGATGGCGTCGTTGAGGTCAACGATGATAACGAGAATTTACCATCGAGACTCTGTGTGCTGCGGCGCGGCGGCTTTGGCGGCGGTTGCTCCATGTCACGCGCCTTAAAATTCACATGGCCATGGGAGAGACGTTTCTGCAAAAGACGACCCCCGCCGCCAGTAGAACTGCGTCGTGAACTCTGACGTGTCGAGTGCCTGTTATTGTTGTCAGTCAAACTTCTGGTATGTACCGTTTGAAAGTCTGAACCCTCCTCCTGCTCTTCCTCTTCCAGCGCTGTTTCCAGCTCGCTTATGTTGGACAAGGGTGGCGCTGATGGAATGTACTCAATGCATTCAGGTTGCCGGATTTTTGGTTTTGGCTTGGAAGCCATTGTGACTACTGATGATCTTGCCGAGGATGCTGTTGTGGTGCGACTAACGCTGGATAGCTTTTCCCTGTTGACACGAACCTCCGAGATGACGCAATTGTCGCGCAGCTCCTGTATAATGTGTATAAGCGGCGCATCTTCGCCCACGGCACGCAGGCTACTAACCGCGGTCATTGGTCCCCTGCCAATGCATGTGCGGCCCGTTAGAGCAGCCGCCTGTTTTTGTGGTCGTGCGTGACTCTGGCTCTCCTGAGCATTTAAATTATTCTGAGTCAGAGGCTTGGCCACGCCGACCTGTATGAAAACACTCATTATATACATATTAACATATGCGGATATCAGTAAACGTATACGTTGTTAATATTAAAAACGTACCTTGTTGATATCGGAGCGCCTGCTGCGTTTTTGTTGGCGCACGTGCCAGTCACGTGGCGGCGCTACAGATGCACAGTCGCCGCTGTCGCTGGTGAAGCAATAGCAGAAACCATTCTTGCACGGTTTACCCTTGCGCTCCTGCGCCTTATTGCACAGATTCTGATTGATTAGATGTGCATCGGCATCAATTTGGACTGATGGCTGTGTTTTTGTAGCTACTGCTGCTGTTGTTTTTGTTTTTTCCTCGCCAGCCATTTCTCGATCGCGACTTTGAGTGGAGACGCGTCTGATGCGACGCGCACGAAACTCGTTTATGCATTCCTGCAAACTAAACGAGCTGGTCGAGCCCGATTCAGCTGAATCTTCCTCCCCATCATCATCTTCGTCGTCGTCATCATCATCGTTTAACGCAGCATCCATATTTAACTTGGGGTGCTTTGAACCTGCAAATGTCTGTCAAGGCGTTTGTTTGTTTACATCAACGCAATTAGCATTTGTATTTAATTAACTCACTGTAGCCATTATTGTGCTTCGCTTGTCAGTGATAAGGCAACGCAATCGTTTGAAAATGCAGCCACAGGTCGAGATCCACTAACACGTTGCACGTTTTCAATTTTTTTTTTTCAGAGCAAATGAAAAACGACGCGACGCTGCTGCATTTTAATTGACACTCTCTCTCTCTCTCTCTTGCGTGCCGCTTCTTCGCCGTTATCAGCCGACAATAATGCAGGGCTGTTGATCACATTACGCACAGTGTCACACAGCTACAAAACCAGTTTTTAATATGTTTCAAAGCTGTTGCGTTAAATATATACGTTAATATGTAGCTAGTGCAGTTAACTTTAAAAGTCACACATACATACATGTTAACAAATGCAAGTTTAAAGTAAAATTTTTAAAATATGGTTGTTGTTTTACTCCTATTAGCAGATTTTAACACAGCACCATCCATGCCTCTTCGTTGAGCTATGCATACAACCCTGTCTAGCAGCAGCAGAAACAGCTGTTTTTTGTTCAACGGCATGCGGTTACGTCGCTTTTGTTACAAGTATTGATAATTTCTGTATAAACATTGAAATCATTAATAAAATGTCAAATAGTCATCTGTTTCTCAAATCTGGGTTTCCGCGCGCACCCCTTCAAAATGGATTGGGCCGCTATGTTTGCCAGCTGCAGCGCATTACATTAAAGTTCTGCAAAAACAACGGCTCCAGCCGAGGCATGCGGTAAATAATAATTAACACACACTTTTTGTACATATATGTTTAAATCACGTTTTTGTGTTCACGTATAGTGATTTTATTGAAAACCATTTAGTGGACTTTGCCAAAGAGAATCCCGGTATTGTGGTCTATGTAAAGCCCCGACGTCACCGCACCCCCGTTCTAGTTGGTGAATACTGTAAGCAGACAACAGCTGAACAATTTAAGATGTAAATACATGAATCAAAATTTATTATCATTATATTATCCTTAGTAAATGGTGATCGTGAGTGGTTAAGCTGCCGAAATAGCACACAGGCTGAGATCTCTAAGTGGATAGATTTACTTAAAACACAAAACGGAAGCTCGAGTTCGTTGCGCCTTCGTAAAATGTGGCACACAGATGTGCCATCAATTCAAGGTCCCTGGACACCATTTTTACTACGCTCTTTCGACGCCCAAAACCAGACTTACCCCAGCACCGAAGCTTCCAAGCCACTCGATGTACCACAATCGGCCACCGAGAAGCTAATCGAATTGTTCAAACAGCAGCAATTAGAGGCAGACGATATCCTGGAGCAAAAACGTGCCGAGTAAGATTGTTGGACAAATTAATAAATAAATGTTTTAGTTGAGTTTTATAATTACAATAATGTTTGCTTTTTATTGTGAAAGTCAACATAAATTTATCTTAACAAATAAATATATATATATATGTATTAATAAAAACTTAGAAGGACTATAACTTTAATCCCAACAATTACAATATCATAAGTATGCGTGACTATCTTTTGTTACGCCAAAAATTGTATAAATATCATATTAGATAATTTTGATATGTTTGGGGAACATTAAAAATATCTTCTTTGTTTTTTCAAGTACAACGGGAATATCATAAATAATGCTTAAGGTTGTTGACCCTTGGGCTTTAGGCTTTGAGGCTGGAATACATAATAAGAAATACATACAAGTGTGCTTAACTGGTTTCGAACATAGCACAAAACAACTCATGATATCTGTGTGTGTTAATTAACATTTTCTACCAATTTGCTTTTTAATATACGTGTTGTCTTTTCATGGGAAACTTTTGTGGAGATCGGAACAAATGGGGGGGTTAAATAAGTACATGTTTATATACGCATTTTAAACGTTTGTATCTTAAAGTTTGCTAGCGAGTATATAATTGCATTTGAAAAGCAAGTTTTGGAGTATCAAACAGACAAAAAGTATCAAACATTATATAAACTACATGGCGCACATACGCACAAAGTATTTAAACAGACTTTTACACACTTATTAATTATACAATTACAATTACATTGATAATAAAAGCATTTTGCTTGTGAGTTTAGTTTGTTGTCTTTGTGAATTCCTTTGGCGAAATGCATTTCACTTACAATCTAAACGACAAAAATGTTAACATTGTCTAAAAATAAATCAATCAATTTGGACGTATTTTTTTTTGTTTTTGACTTCGACCTAATAGGCGTTAAGAGCAATATCACTAATACAACAAACATAATTAATTTTCTGGACCAGTTTTCTTAGTTTTTTGTATCGGTTGATTGTTAATTTCTATTAAACTAGCTGTTAGTTGTGATGGTGTGTGTCTTTTTGGTTTGATAATAGCCCCTCTTTCAACAGCTTTTGCAGCGCATAAAAACTGTTCACAAGTCGCCAGTTTCCATGGCTGAGTTAATGTCTGCAACAATATTGGCCATCACATCGCGATATGGCGAATCCGGTTTGAATGCTGTTTCCAGCAGCGATGCATCACCAAAGAAATTAAACACCTCATCAATGCGGCTAATTGACTTTTCTGTTAAATGTGGTTGCACTATGGACTTGAGCGCCACATGCGACTCCTTTATAGACTTTTGCAAATAAGCCAGATCGAAGGTGAAGTCTACCTCGTAGAATGATATGATGGACAGTTGTGTGTTCTAATAAAAAGCCATAAATTATATAAATCGATTTATACAAATGCATAGTGATTAACTATACCTGAAATTTGCGCTTAAAGTTCTCAGCATTTTGCAACTCTTCGACGCTAAATTGATTATTTCGATGCAGCACTCCAATTTTAATAACTATTTTGATAATATTTTTGATTAATTTCTCTGCGCGCGGTTTACTGCCTGTGTGCATCTTGCAAAGCTTGTAAAGATTATCCAGCAGCGAGGCCGTCGTGCCATCAATAAAGGTTTTTGCTATATTTTTTGTTGCCATGCGTGAGAGTATTTTCTTTTGAGCGCGTAGCCCGATATCGTGCGACTTGAACACATTGTCCGTCATCACAGCTGCAAAGAGTTGTTTAAATGTAATTACATTGAAGTTTCAAGTTATTTGAATTGGTAATTTTTTATTTATAAATTGAAAGGTGTGAAACTAAAACAGCAAACAAAACAAACTAAGCAATCAAATCAAATGGTATTGTAGCTGCAATTACCTTCCAGGTTCCAGTAGTCAACGCTCCAGAGCAGAAGGCTCTGTCTTAAGCCTGTGACAGACATATTCTCGTCTGTCTTACATCCAGTCGTAAGCATGGGAGGTTCGATAGCAAAATTACAAATATATAAGTTAACACTCACACACACTCAAACACACCAAATTGATACAAAAAAAATGCCTTCACTTAAGTTTGGAGATAACATATAGTGAATTATGGCTCGATGGAACTTTACAGCAAAATGCTGTCTGAGTTCTTAATAAAGTTACTTCTAACGGCTTTCGTTGCATTCTACGTGCTTGTGCCATAAATGGAGCTCTGAGGAACACACAAAAAAGGGGGCTGGCCGTTAGACCAATATAATTAAGCAGCCACACATGTATGCAGTATATATTTTTTTGTGTACTCTATGCATGCGTATATTTTTGTGATGTGCCATGTTACAACCAAAGGTCACGCGATATGCAATACCCACCAACTGGCTTTATAATATGCCACAGGCCCAAGGACATAGTATAGCGTTTGGTAGGTCCGGGCCGGATGTGGGTGGCACAAAGGGGAATGCGGAAACGACACTTACCCAGTTGAATTCTTGTGAAAGCAACTGCGCGTGTAAATGTTGTCCAAATTTATCGTCCACTGCATATATATACATATATATATATATAGCAGTGACTGCTGCCGTTTATTATTATTACACATTTATTGAGGCGTTGGCGATTGTGGGTGAGAGTTCTTTTGTTGTATTATTGATCGCAGGAGGCAACCACTCAAGCACAATAACACACTCACACAATCATATGTAAACACAAATCGTAGACACTTTTGGCGGTCAATTACCTGTTCACTAGCTCACCTGTGAATCTCCGTTGTTGCAATTGTCCTAGAAATCCTTGAAAATTACGTTTAGATGTTAACGTGAGCAGCAGGCGGAAAACTTTATTGCAAGCTCAGTTTGTGAATAGAAATAAAGTAAGTAAAATGTACAGTGGATCAATTATGAAGGAAAACAAAACCATAAACTTATGTGCAGCAAAAAACGACGCAAAATAAGCCCCAGAGATGACTAAAGTCATCGATACAATTTGAAATTAGTGACATAAGTATCGAAACTTAATTCGCTATCGTCAGCTGTTAAACAATTCGACTTAAGTGTAACCGTATGCAGTATAAGAATAATATAGCAACCGTTTTTTTGAATTGACTGTGATTAATTGGATTTTATTTTCACACACCCACACGTACACAGAATATGTTTCTGAAAAGCTTATAACTAGAAAGAGTGCACATGCACAATGACTACCTACTTATTGGAAGTCTCTTTCGGATTGAAGGGTTTCATTAGGTTTTCAGAAAACGCTTTAATGCTCTCTGGTCCGCGTACCTCTTTCTCGAGCAACGGAAGCTTGGTAACATGGAAGTCCTCATATAAGTCGGCAATCTGGTCAAGATACTTCTCCTGGATCTTATAGCGCGATGCGCACATGCTGCACGAATTGTGCGTTTTCTCCAAGAACAACAGTTGATTAACAATTATATTGTGCACATCAATGCCACACTTGGTCAATTCCTGCACCAGGCGCTCCGTTTCATAAAGCGAAAAAAACTCGGCAATGCAAACGCACACAAAGGTCGTTTGACTCTGCAAATAGAAACATTATTAATATATCCATTACATTGACACTTAATAGTCAACTATAAATACACCAACAACTTGTGTATTATTACCGGGTTCTTAAATTGTTCGTTGACCTGAGTAATGACACGAAGCATGTCGTCTAGCTTTTGTGACAATGTATCCGCATTCACATCGGCCATGCCTAACATGGACACGAACTGCGTCAGTAGCGGCGCCAGTTTCATCTTCAGCCGCAACAGTTTACCTAGACCCTTCTCGACTACTTGCGGGAATGCGATGAGGCGAAGTGTATGTCCAGTCGGCGCTGTATCAAACACCACAACGGAGAAGTTCATACCCTTCACTAGCTTCATGACCTCGGCGTAGCTCATGGCCTCATCGATGCCAGGCAAAGCATTGATCATTTCCTGCATGACACCCTTGCCGACACGTAATGCCTCATTCTCGCCTTCAAAGTACTCGTCGGGTAGTTCGCTAAGACCCGCATTTGGATCGATTTCCATGGCGAACAAATTGTTAAAGCCATTGACCTTTGTAGGCACCTTGGTGAACTTTTGATCGAAGGCATCGGATATGTTGTGTGCCGGATCTGTGGAGATGATGAGCACAGATTCACGCACCTTTGCCAGTTGCACTGCTAAACTGGAGCTGTAGAGCATGTTTTGCACACGATTAATTTTTTTTTCTGTTGTTTTTGTTTTTGTTGGAATAAGCATTGTCTCTGTCTCTCACCTGCAAGTGGTTTTGCCTACGCCACCTTTACCGCCCACAAAAATCCATTTAAGAGATTCTTGATCCACAAGATTTTGCAAGCTGGGGTCTAGGGGTGGTAAATTGTCGACCATATTGTAAAATTCCTATCGAGACACGTAATTTTTGTAAAAAAAAATATTATTTTATTTCAGGTGCTGTCTAGGGATGACAAAACAAATATATACATATATATCGATATTGCGATAACAAAATATTTTATAGCATGTTGTGCGGCATATCGATAATTTTTCGATGACAAGTTTTGATTGAACAAGTTCGCAGTAACTCAAATCTATTGACGTCAAGGGGTCAAGCTAGTTTTGTCATTTTGAAAATGAAACAAATGTTTTTCCCAAATTCTCTGAATTTCCATTATATTAATTTTCCAGATAATTAATTTCTGTTGGGCGGAAAATCTACTGTCAACGATTATTTAATATCTAGAGTCCGCTGCCAACTTTATATGTTTATTCATACGCTTAGGGTTGGGCAAATTTACGAGAGCGGTCAGTATTCCCTAACGCCGTCCAGCTGTTATTGCTTCTTTGATTAAACTTCGAACATATTTGAATTGTTTTGTTTTCTTTTATGGACTGCTGATGTTGTGCTTTATATATTTATTTATTTATGTAAATTTTTGTACACCTATCAAAGGCTACGTCAGAAAGCAAGTGCGGCTACCTTGTTATGTATACTTTGCGTTTGGTCATGTACGAGTTCATTTTAGTTGGCAGCTCTGTCTGTTGAATGCTCGTTGGTTGTTTGATTACTTCAAATGTTGCCGGACCGCAGAACTGGCTTAGTGCTTAACAACGACGCGAATAGCCGTTTTTAGCACTGGAGCTCTGCGGAGCATTGATTTGCATGTTTGTTCTGGGCTTTTGACTGTTAAAATGTGTTTGTTTTGTAACTAAACTGCAATAATTTCAAATTTTGAACAAAAATTCATAAAAAAATTAATTTTAAATCGCACCGTAAACATGCAGCAGCAGTTCGTTCAAAAGAAGTGAAAAGTGTACAACGAAAGGCGTGGGTACTACCAATACTAGAAAATAGAAGCAAAGCAAGAGATTAAGCGTGTCCTGTATGTACATATGTGTGCGTGTGCGCCTACAAGATTTTGGCTCATGTGCTCATTTTTTTGTTGATTAAAGTGCCGAAAGAAAATACTCGTGTGTTAATTGTCGAAACAAAATGTGTTGAGTATGAATAAAAATGATAACGGTACGCACACACGCCTACAAAAACACAGCCAACCAGAAATCTTCGTTAAGTGAGCTGCTGACATCGCGGCCGCACCTACGTACATATGTCGATATGTGTATATTGAGGGCTTAGGTGTGTGTAGATAAATGGAAATAATAGTAATAAGTGGCAAATCTCTTGCATTAAGCTAAGCAATAAGTTAAGAAATTGTCCACTAAATAATCTAATTGCACGGAAGGCATATAAAAATACACACGCAGTAGCAGTACCAACATATGTACGTACTTATGTAGAAACACACACTTATACAGAGAGCCAAAAGAGTGAGACAGAGAAAGCACGGTGCCAAAAAGGAACGTCAAAAAGGAGGAGCAGCACAGTATACAGCATCGGCGCGTTGCGGGAAGATTGAAAATAAACGTGTAGTAGAGAATTTTTGAAGCACACTCCACACAGTAAAATCGCCCACAGCCCACCGCCCACTGCTGCCGTTTTACCCAGCGACTGCCTCATACGCATATAGACACACACACACACACACACTAACAAACAAACACTCACATCTACATTTGACATACATACAAAAAGAGACTCGTATGCGCGAAAAGTGTAAGCCGTGCACAGTTGGTGTTGTTGCTGTTGCTGTTACTGTAAGCCGCTGCCAAAGGACGACAGACGCGACGGCGACGACTACGCCGATTACGACGTCGAAGACGACGGCAACGGCAACGACAACGCCAACGAACACGACGAGGGCGAGGACGTGTTGTTGTTGTTGAAGCCAACGCAAATGGCAGACCCTCTAAGCGGGCGCTGCTTTTGAGACATGTCGTAATGGCCAGAGAGGTAAGTGAGATTTCTAGCAGGCTAAGCTAAATAGGATACGCGCGGGGGGTAGCGGCCCACATTTAAATACATATTTATGTATGTGTGTACACATGCATTGCTTGTGAATCAAAATAAAGCATGCAAACATAGTGTATGTATATGTTATGCTGCTGCCGTTGCCGTTTCCTGTAACGTAAAACTGTAACAGCGTCCAAAATTTCCCTCTGCTGAGACTATAGTCGATTTAAAGTTGTTTTCCAAATGTCCGCTTATTTGTTTTCAACCGAGACACTGAGCTGCGACTAAGCCCATGTTAACTGCATTAGTGTTTGTGTGTGTGTGTGTGCTTGTGAGTGTATGTTTGTTTGTCAGTGTGAGTGCATGCTTTATGCAGTTTCTTGATTTCGTTTCGCTTTGAGTTGCGGATGAGTGAATAGCTTTGACCCAAATAACTATGGTAATACACCCTACTGAATGTGCACATGTAGCTTTTGTTGATGCCCAACGTTCTTTTTTTTTTACATTTGCAACATTTGTATGTGTGAATGTGTGGTCTAAGTGTTTATTGTTAGTTTTCGTTTGCAATATCAAAATTAACAGTAACAGTTCTATAAATGAAAGTGTATGTGAGTATGATTTTGTGCGGATGCAGCCTGCAGCGACAAGCCGAGCCAGCGAGTTGCATGCAATAACACTCCTATATCCGTTGAATGGAATAAGGCTTATTAAGTTGGCTTACCATATCTCGCGGATGACCTATATGATAATCACATCGCTCCTAAACAACATTTAGACCCCATTTACACGCTGAAGTTTTTTCATGAAGTTTTTTTTTCATTCTGTTTTAAAACTTCTTCGGAATTCAGGTCGCATTTACACGCTGAAGTTTTTCAGTGAATTTTTTCCTTTGAAAGTGCAACTCTGGTTTAAATTTATGGGCGATAAACATATATCTGTGCCATCGATTGTTTTATTTGTTAACATATAACTGATTTAAGAAATAACAAGTAAATAAAATGAATTCAGTGAACATTTCTACTAATAATTTCTTGACCAAAACAATGTATTTACTATTGGTGCTAATATTTGCTTGTGCGATATTTCGTATCGATGACTTTATTATTCACATCAAACACTGTGCAACTCTGTGTTTACATTCTATCGGAATAAGGCAAAGCAGAATTAGAAAAAAAATTCACGACTTCACAAGTAGTGCATTTTTGCTTGAATTTTTACACCTCTACTCCCCTTGCCATCAAAAAAAAAATTCACAGAGAAAATTCATGAAAAAACTTCAGCGTGTAAATGGGCACTAACAGTAAAAGATTCAATTGACTTGCGGGTCTTGCGCAATTATCAAGCAGATTGATACAACTTTACCTTGAAAAAAATCTTTGCCAATTAGAGCTTACTTTGATACCAACATGCGTTCAAAAACAGTAGACCACTAAAAATAATGTTAACATTTTTGGGGAAAATGTTAGCTTTTCTTACAGTTGGCAATGCTGATTTTGCTGAGAGCGCAACAGAGCTGCTGCACATAAAATTGAAAATGCAAAATGTCGTTGCTCTTTCTCGCTGCTGTGTTTCTTTTTTTTTTGCTTTAATGTCTAATGTGCAACAAAAAAAAAGAGATAAAATACAGGTTCAGCTTAATTATTTATAAAGCAGATATTCACGAAAATTTGCAGGCTACACAAAATAACTATTTAAGAATGCATTTTATAGCATACTTTTGAGCGCTTAAACTTAGTAAAGTAGGAATTTCGATTATGTAGTGCTGCATGCACATGTGCTGCAGTTTGACAAATAGAAACGTTTAATTCAAAAGATTGATTCAAATCAAATATTTACCCACAGAGCTTCTTTACTGAAATCAACTGCTGCAAAAGGGAGCGAACCAAATGAAAATGAAAGCGAGCAGCGGACCAAACGAACCAACTGCAACCTTGTGCAACTTCTGAGCGTCCCTCTTGTCTCTCGCTCTTCACCTGCGAGTGCGAGTGTATTGATGCGTATGTGTGTGTGTGTGTGCCTAATTGACAAAGCTTCTGGCATTCATGTAGCAAATAAAACGGTAGCTGGAGTCGGGAGCTGTGAGCCACTGTGAATCCTGAATAATTGTGGAGCGGTCGTGTGTGCGCACCCGTTTTGTTAGCTGTTAGCTTAGTGCGCCCTGATTATATCACATTGAAAATGTAGGCCAAAGCACAGATGTTACTACCTAAAAAAAAAGAGAGAATGAGAGAGAGAGAGAGGGAGAGCGTGTGTGCACAATGACTATAAAAAATGACAGAGAAGAGGAAGCTGCGATGAAAAATGCATCACAGATTTACTACAAAATAGCAATGTATATTTTTTTAAGCTTAGAAAAAGTTTGAATATCATTGATTTAAAATTACTTAACACCAAGCTAAAAGTTTTTTTAAATTATTTCTTTACTCCAAAGAATGAATTTAATTTTAGCGCGTAATGCATTAACAGTTTGTTCTATAAGTTGTAAATTTTGTGCGTTCAATGTACTCATTAACATAACAGAGAGATTAACATTTAGACACACAAACACACATACAGTATGCGTACTCGCGAGCTTTGCTCTTCCAGTTCTATTCATTTATGCGCAGAACTTTCGCTCTCAGCAGCCTCTCACATTGTAAGTCTACATCTCTCTTTCATGTCGTTTCAAATCGTTTTGGGGGGCTGGCAATGCATTTTCAGAGCGAATAGCAGCTGCAGCAGCAGCACAAAACAGTAACAACATCGCGTCGCGAGAACAGAAGCGATGTTCTCAGCGATGACCACACGACGACGGCGTAGACATGAGCCAAGAGCTCAGGAGCAGGCAGGCAGACAGCAGTGTGTGCCAGGCAGCCAGCCACAGCCAGCAAGGATGCTACTTTCATTTACGAGCGCTTTTCCGCAAGCTACGTGATTCTGCTGGCACATTGTTGAAATATTAAATTTTTAATTGGGTGTGACAAGTGCAGCAGCAGCACAAAAAACAACAACAACAAAAGTAGCATACTAATAATTTTCTACAAATAGTACTTATAATAAGAAATTAGTGTTTTTAATGGTGACAAACGTCAAAAAATATAGATGAAAAACTGTGCCACACAACAGAAGATTGAAAAGAAAAAAACATTAAATCGAACGCAGCACCTGGCCCCAGTCTCAGCGTCAGCCCCAGTTGCAGCACAAGCAGCAGTTGTACCAGCATTCCCCACTCCCCACCAAATGAAAACTCGGCGGTTTCAGGCACACGCAAACTGGCGCAAGGCGCGCGTATAGTAGTAAAGTGAAAGTGCGAAGGTCAGCTCTTGACAAACTCTGGCGCCTGCCCAGCCCAGCCCAGCCCCAGCTGCTGTAACTAAAAAAAAAAAAAATTCAAAAACTATTAAAAAAAAAATTAAATTTCTTAAAACACGAAAATAACACCTCAAAATTAATACAAATATATAAACGCAAAGTCGTATGTTTACTTTTTTTTAAGTGCGCAGCAATTTGTTAACACTTTTGTAGCCCTACGCGACGAATTTTCCAAATGGCATTTAAACAACTACAATAAAAACGCTATTAACTTAGGCATAAGCTTTTTAAGGTTTTATATTCATAATTTTTCTAAAGAACATTAAAAAGAATTTAATGCATTTTATATAACAGATTTTAAGTAAACAAATAACAAATAACAAAATACAATAAAAATAAAGAAATAAGTTTAATTAGTTGAAAAACTGTTGTAACATGTTAATTTCATATCGTTTGTGCAGTGTTGTAAATGTTGATTTTATTATTGTGAATTGAATCAAATTGAAATTAAACTGTTAATAATTGCTTTAAAGTGGCTCTCAAAGGTGAAACAAGTTGCACCATGTGGTCCAATGCTCTGTGCACACTGGGCGTAACAAAGCCTCTGTGCAATTGCCTGAGCATCAGACAAGTGGCGGCTGCAGCAGCCGCCGCTGCGGCAGTAAACCACAATGCTGGAGCAGCCATTACAACAGGACCGACGGCCACAACAAATAAAGCAGCTGCGGTAAAACAAAAAAATTAAATAATTTTAGCACATAAGTATCTAACAGCTTATTATCAATTTGCAAAAGATCGAAAAGTCGTAAAGAAAAACACGCCCCTTTGCTGCAACAGCAACGGCAAAAGAGGCATAGGAGCAGCAGCAGTAGCAGCTGATGGCCATATGGCAGCAGGCTTGACCTATCCCAACGTATACTTGCAGCACAAATACATACATATATATAAAGTCTGCCTTTTTCCTTTTCTCTCTCTTTTTCTCTTAACGCCTGTGTGTGTGTGTGTGTGTGTGTGTATATAATACTGATAAGAGTTTTCTTCAAACTGCAATTGCAATTCCAACTCGACTACAAACTCCATTTTGACATGCGAAAATTTATTACAAACAAATTCCAATAAGCAAACTCCAAAATGCATTTCAAGTAATTTTTCATAGATTTAAACTTTGGTTGGCTCTATGCATATACATATGCAATTGCATGTACATATGCATGTATGCACATACATATGTGATAGACTCTTTCTGTTTTTTTTTTTCTACTCTTTGTTCAGCTCGTGCGCTGCACTCGTTACTGGGTCACTGGAGCGCCACACTCATGTCCTTGCAATACATTAAACATGCCTGCTTCTTCTTCATCTACTATGTAGTTGTTGTTTTTGTTGTTGATGGTGCTTTCAGTGAAAGCTGCTCTGTTAGCTTACAGTGCACTGCAATTGAACAACAGCTGTGGCCGCTGTTATTGAAAAAAAGCCAAACTTTAAAAATTCGTTGCGGTTAATTTAAATTGTGAATGGGTTTTTATATTTTCGTTGACCGCTTATACCCTATGTGTGTACGTCTGTCTGTTGCACTTGTATTAATCTTCTATTAATCCTGACCAGATTAACTTTTATATTAGTCCCAGCTGCATCTGCCATCTAACCAGGCAGCGGCCTTGACATTTGCCCACTTTTCTTTTTTTTAGAGACTACAAACCCCAATTAGCAGTGAAACTTATGATGCTGCCCGGGCCTGCCACACCCACTTGTCACTCACACACACACACACACACACACACACACACACACACACACACACACACACACACACACACACACACACACACACACACACACACACACACACACACACACACACACACACACACACACACACACAGGTGTCACACCCACACCTGCATACAAACACACGTGAACGCAATGCATACATACATACATGCTAACTTATTAACTACTATAAGCCTCTGGCTAATCATGACAGTGGAAACTGCCTATGTAGAAACTTGACATGGTATCGTGCATTTATTTTTTGATGAAGGCTACGATATAATTATTATGCAGAAAGTCAACAGAAGCAGGCACTGTTATACCTTACAATAGAATACTTTGAAATTTTGCTTGAGGGCTTCATCTTTGGTGAAATTTTTGGCCACCATCATTATGAATTCTCTTCAATGTGAAACTCATATTTCATTCACATAAACAAATTTAGGATCTTCGTATAGCTGAGTTTTTTGTTTTCACATTTTAACTTGAGCGAACGAAGATTGTAATTAATCATTTTGATAAATCATTTGAGAGATTTTGTGTCTTAATATATTTTGTAGAATCAAGCTAAGCTTTCTTCTTATATCTTCCATTAAATAAAATTGAATATGAGACAAAAATTTGTGAAACCAGTTCCATTTTATTTTAATTAGGATTATTAGAAGAAAAATGTTATGGAGCATATGTTTTCTTACTTTTACAACTCATGGCCCTATGGATGCTATGAAACATAAACCGTTTTCCAGCGTATCGGAACTTATTTTAAAACTTTAATACTGATTTGCTCTCCTTTTATTTTTACAGGAGTCTCGCGGCAAGCGACCACTTAAAATTTGGGATAGTTGGCGGAATGTGCGCAAAGGCGTCGTAGTAGGTACATTTGAGGAGCTATTGGTGCGCGGCAAGGACAAATTGGGGGTTCCTGCTTCAGAGCCCGTGCGCGTTGTTCTGGAGTGTGATGGAACCCAAATTGAGGATGGCGAATACTTTCGTACTTTGGCCAACAATACAGTTCTGTTGCTGTTGAGGCAGGGCGAACGATGGTATCCAACCGGTGTGGATGTCATAAAGGCTGGTAAGTGAAATTTAAAGTACCTACTCTAACCGAGGGTATAAATACTATCATTAATATTATAGCTATATCAGCCATACCAAAGATCGTCTGTGAGACGATTCATGCCCTGGAACTGCACGATGAGACACCATCTTGGAAGATTATGGATAATAAAGGGCGAGTCACGGTCGTGTTGCACTGGGATCAGCGCCAAGGTGGCGGCGGAGGAGGAGGAGGTGGTGGAGGAGGAGGAGGAGGAGGAGGAGGAGGAGGAGGAGGAGGAGGAGGAGGAGGAGGAGGAGGAGGTGGTGGTGGAATGTGCATGGGCGTTGGCTTGGGCAGCAGCAATGGACTGTTGTCATCCGACAAGTATTCGCCCTCAAAAAAGGGTCTCTCCGCACAAAGTTCGCTGGATAACAAGTCGGTGTCGTCGCAGTCCTCACAGCAACGTTACGCCAGCCCACAAATAACGGTCATCAGCGACGAGGGACCGGCTAGTATTTACCATCCGGGCGGCGTTGTCCTGCCGCCAGGTGTTGTGATACCTGGCAGCAATCGTCGTCTCTCCAAGCAGGGCGGATCCTTCGATAGCGCCGTTGGTGCTGTCCATGTGCATACGCCCGAGTGTGCCCATCACGCGCACACGCCCAGCCGTGCAGGCAGCCCGAGCACCACAGAATGCGATTTCCATTGCTGTGCTCTGCACGAGGAGGGACGAAAGATCGCTGTGCACAAGAGTGTGGCGACGTCGCCCATACAGGACGGTAGCTGCAGTCCGCAGCCGCAGCTGCAGCATCATCAGGCGACGATGTCGATGTCGTCATCGGTAATGGATCCTATGCTAGGTGGCAGCGGCAGCATGCAGCGCCGCTCATCGGGCGCTAAGGGTCATGTTCGTTTCCTTGACATTGCACCAGAGCGCGATAGTTCGGAAAGCGAGACGGAGAATACGGTAATGGAGGATGATAAAACGACGACGGAGAAGTTTCTGCTGCTCATCGATCAGCTGTCGGTTGATCAGAAGCGCCATCTTAGCATCAAGGATATCGGCATCATACTGGAGCGCCTCAACTCCAAGATACTCGATGTGGAGCGTCTGGATCGTGAATCGGAGTCGGATGATTGCTATAATTGGACGATAAAGGCGACAATACGCGGCGATGCGCTGCGCGAACTGGGCGTCATCTATAATGGCAACTACTATGCCATATCTGAGCATCCTGGCTACAAGGAGGAGCTCGAAGAGAACGGCGAGGAGGTCGAAGAGGAGGACGAGGAGGATAGAATTTAAATTACAAGTGGAAAAAAGCAAAACGAAGTAAACAAACGCAAAGAGGTATCAATAATAAGCGCATTTTAGACAGGATCGGATGCACAGCAGCAGCCTTAGTTGCAACTGTGCCCGCACTTCCTTCCCCACGCAGAAACGAACACAAAAATTCACAAAGACACATACAAACACTCCTACACATAATATGAAACTTAATATACTATATGAATTATAAAAACGTAAGCAAAAAAAAAAAACAAACAAAAAACAAGAAGAAAATGCAAACAGCACATTGTACAATAGTGAAGTAAGCATAAAAGTGAATAACATAAATTCAAGAAAAGTGAATACTGATGAAAATAATGATACAAATTCAAAAGCCAATATAAACGAATAAAGTTTTTGTAGCATTTAGCGAATTTGTCATTGGCCGGGAACATAAGTTGTAAGCGATAAGCGTTAACGAACCGTAATTGCACATAGTATTCCAAAAAGTATTTATGTTATTATTATTATTATTATGTTATTTATTCAAACACTATTATTATTATTACGATTGTTATTGATTTGTGTGCCAAAAACAGCCAAGATCATGCCTTAGTTAGTTGTAATCCCAATCAAACAAACAGTTTTCGCACGAAATACAAAAGTGATCGCAAACAAATAATTGTATTTTTAGCTAACAAGTGTTTTACAATAATATTCAATGATTTAATTGTAAAATCCAAGATTCCAACTGTCAAACTTGTTCGTATTCTCAATCGATCAATTTTTGTTGATTGATAACTACGTTGGTCGAATCCAAAACCGTTTCTACAATCAAATCTAATAGTGATTACTTATGTGTAGTGCCTAAATTAAATTCCTTCAAGAGCACATTGGTATTGAAATAAACCCAATTTACTTGCAGTTGCTTATTTTGTGGCTTCCATCACTGAGCATTTATAGGTATAGTTATATGTATGTATAAATGCTTAGTGCTTCCATATAATATATGTTGTTTAAACTGTCTTATTAGTCTATTATAAGTAATCGAATACTAAAACATTTTCCTAAATCAGCATTTCAAAACTGCCGTTATTTGTAGTGTTGTTAAACGTTAAAATTCACGCACAACAACAGCCATGAAAAACATTTTGGCAATAATCATATTTACATTTATGTAAATTGAAATGAAACAATGATCGTCTGGCTTAAAATTGAATGCGTTCAGTAGTTATACTTACATTGTAGAAACCAAACCAACAACAACAACAAAAAAGAAAACAGATATTTTATAGCAAGAACACATTGTGTTTTGTCAAAACCCTTTTCCCTATATTTCTATCCCCACCATATTGCGTTCATCTGAAACATCAGAACTGCAAGAATTGCGTTATAAGAGAATATATATGTATAATAATATGTCTCAAAGCCAAATAACATATGATGATACAATTGAAACACTGCCAACAACAACAAGTTGATAAAAACAAAACAAACTCGTAACAAATTTGCATTTGACACTTGTTATCATGTTAAACAACAGTGAAGATATTTAACTCAAATCAATTTGTTTTGAAAATACATAAAGATTTCCTCAAACCATTTTTCACTATGTTTTTGAAAAGTGTTCAACGGAGCGGAACAACAGAAGGTTCTTAGCAAGAGCAAAAAAAAAAAAAAATAAATAAATAAATAAAAATAAAACGAAAATAAAACAAAAATAAAAATAAAATACAAATGAAAACCTTTAGCTAAAGAGCATAATGGTAAATCCCTAAAAAATGTTATTGTAAAAATCAAGCAAAATAATTGTTCAAATATTTCGGCGCTGTTTGTAAACTCTTAATACACTTTTAATGCTACTAATCTGTGTTTTGTGGCCAAAAAGTATATTTCAAATGCAGATAAGAGTAAATAATATCTGTGCCCCTGTTTCCCACACTCCCCAACTTCAACCAACTATAAAAATAGCTTAGATATGTGTGTTTCCGGTATCAGCTCGCTGGAACCAGCTGAAACTGCTTGTTACCCTCCTGCCTCGTCTGTCTGATTAGCTAATCAACGAAAATATGTTGTTTTTAGCTCCCTTCCACCTTTACCCTATACCCCTTACCATGGCACACATTTGGACAAAAGATCAGAACAGATCGACCGTAAAACATTCTTTATAGAGAACGTATTTGCATGCACAAAAATAAGAAAGTGTATTAAAGTTAAACGCAAACATAGCATGTATGAAACCAAATCGATAATTGATTACAAATGATAATAAATACAAGAGTTATAGCAAAGAATGAAAAACAAAAGCGGAAAACATAAGAAATTTAATAACAAAGCAAACAAAAAGAACTCACAATTAGTAAACAAAACAAAAAATATAAAACGAATTCATTAGCGTTGTTTTAATTTATTAGTAAGCAAAAAAACAAAATGAATGAAGAAAAATGAATAAAGCAGAACGAGCAACAAGATTGATATACATAATAAAAGCCGCAAAGTACAGTGGGAGTCATGATATAATCGAAGAAGTCGAGTGCTACAGAAACTTGCACTATTATATATATATATATATATATATATATATGCATATAGTATATACATAAACAAATAAAAATACCTATACATACTCAAAGATACATTGCATTACATTTTATAGTAAGTGAAATCGCAGTATATAAACATACAATTCAAATTTCCATACCAAATTCTGAATACTGAATAATGACTTCTTCAACTGACTTCCATAATCATAATCATTGTTAACACTTAACTATAATGAAATTGCGCTTTAAAAAACAAATACAAGTTTGTAGCCCATTTGTTTTTTTTCTTTTTTGTTTACACACCACTACAAGATATCCCATATCTTCCTGATAAAAAAAACCTAAGTTCGACACAGTACTTACTTATCTTTTAGCCAATCCGAAAAGAAAAAAAAGAGATATAAAATGAAAACCCCGACTAAACTTTAACACGTAACACTCTGTATAAATGCAATCAGTTAGATTTATAAGATAAAAAAAAAAAAAAAAAAAAACAGAATATGATGTAAAATCAAAAAAACAAATCAGTTGCATTAGTTAAGCTACAAAGCTGAAGGCTAAGGAAAAGTTAAAGGCGATCGTGAGGATGAAAGTAAGATCTCAATGGATGTGGGATGGAAAAATGAAAAGTGGCCAAGGCACGCACAAAATCAAGATTATACGTTACATTGTTTTAATATAACAAATTACGAATAAATTGATCAATTAACATATATACAAGAAAAAAAACATAAACATAAACATGAAGTAAGTGACAAAAGAAAAGAAAACCAAATAATGAATTGTTTTTATTAATTTTGTTAAAAATGCGAGTAAAACTTAATAAATAAACAAAAAACATACAAATACACACAAAAAAACAGAGTAAATTAAAAGCGAAAAACAAAAAAAATAAAATAAAAAAACAAAACAAACTCAATTCAATTAAAAGGTAAAAAATAAAGTTTAATAACGAACAAGCTCAAGTTGTGAGAACAAAAAACCAAATTTGTTCAAAAAACGTAAATGTAACACATACAAACAAAACGAATTAACAAACAAATCGAGTAAAAGGAGCTAGTATTTATAATAAACATTAACGACAGAAGAAAAGAAAAGAGATAAACACATACAGCATGAATAAAACATTTAAAACATGCAAAAGTAAATAAATAAACAAATAAACTTAAACATTAACATTCATAAAAAAAAAACAGAAATTGGACTAAACTAAACATTCACCATGGGTAAAAAGCAAACAAACAAACAACAAAATAACAACAACAATAAAAAATTCGATTACAACAAGAAACATGAGCAAAAGTAAAAACAAAAGGTTATTTATGAAGCGATTTAAACAATAAAACGAAAAATAAATATAAAAAAATTTAAACAAAACTGAATAATTAATTACGGCATTGCGAGCGGAAGTGAACTCAAAGGGGATTCACACTGAGATCAAGATCAAGTCAATTATTGCACAAAAAGTTTATTTAACAAACACAACAAAAAAACACGTAGTTTTTTTGTTTTTTGTTAAGGTTAAATATAATGTATTCAGTTCTAGAAAATATGTATTCTTAACGCATAACATTGTAGGGTTTATAGCCTGACCAGTTGGCACAGCGCTCGTTTCAAGAATTGATTAAGTACGCTGCATATGTATGTATGCTTGAGCAATCGACTTTTGTTATAGCACTAAAAAGTTATAAGTCACTTGAAGTTGTCCAAGTGCAAATATTATATATATATGTAAATATGTGCGTGACTTTTCTATATATATGTTTGTATGTATGTTTCTGTGTAGATAGATATGCAACTGTGTAACACAATAAATCGGTGCTCAGCCCCATTCAACGACAACTACAAAACAACAACAACAAAAGTGACGAAAGCTAAAGCTTTATCATTTACCACACACAGAGACATATATACATGTACAGATATACATACATACATACGTTATTCATCAAATTCAGACGATATCTAACGAGCACAAGTTATTGATCATCTTGTAGTCTGGTTATGACTGGCGATAGAATGATTACTAGTAAAGAATGCAAACATTGCTGCCCTAATGGGCAGGGTGTTTGCCGAGGAGGAGGAATATTTAGCTGGACGTATGTTGAGTTAATTGAATTAAGTAAGTCACTTATCAGACGCGTGACTAACAACTAATTGTGTGCTTCGATAAACCTAACAACTGGCTATTCGTTTGTTTTGTTTTTTTTTCGATGGCTGCTTTTTTTGTTCTATTCATTGTGTATACATATGGTTTTTAGTATTGCGCTTATTGTCTTTACATTTGTGTGCTGTGTGTCTGTCTGTGTTTTTGTATGCATTATTATTAAGTATATATTGTCTTTATTCGTTGTTGACTTAAATAGTTTAACAAGTGCGTCTAAATACATTTAAGTAAGTTGATTTTTCTTTTTTTTAGGTTTAGGCTAAAGATTACAAACGAAATCACTACAAAAAATGGAGGGTGGTTGCGGGTGACGATGGCGCGTCAAACTGGGGCGCAATATAAGGAAATTCACAATTCATATTTGTATGTGGTTAAGCTGCCTTTTTCTATTTGTTTCTGCCATCCTTTAGCACGGCGTCTGCAGTTTAGTGCTGCTTCGCGTAAACTTCTTAAGTAGCTTTGAGCTCCATTTGTTAGATCGTTTCTTATTCTCCGAATAGGTGGAGAGATTAGAGTTGCTAGCGTTGAGCGTATTATGCTGCTCCTGCATATTGATTGCGCAAACCGAATGCGCATGTCTGAGCGGTTTGCCAGCGCTGCCATTTCGCGGCGTTGGACTAAAATTGAGCGTTAGTTTCTGCAGCAGCTTGTCCTTGCGCTTTATCTTGAGTTCGGGCAATGGTGCCGTCGTATTGCCTGACATGGGCTTAAATTTTGTCTCGCTTAAATTCCAATCGGATAGATCTGTGACATCCGCATCGTTGATCAGTATGCGTGGCGTTTCTGGTAGAGAAATCGCTTCTGGTGTTGTGGGTCTGCAATAAGTAAATCAACTTGTGATATGGTTTGCTTTTCAATAAGGGTTTATTAATTATATTCGCTTACGTGTGTACTTGCTGACTTGCACTGTAAATGGATGCAGCATCGACATCCTGCAGTGATCTGGCCAACTTGTCCCAGAAATTGAATAAACTAGAGGTTTCTGTATAGTTGACATGCGTGTAAATTGCCAGCGTTTGGGGTATTATCATATTGTGCTTGTAGAGTATGGGTATAATCTTGCGTGTGTTGTTTTCTAACAAAAATTGAATAAATATTTATGTTAATTAAATTAGTTTGATTTAATTCTCACCAATTTGCAGCTTTTGCGTAAAGTTTACTAGATATGTGTTCTCACGACTTTTAAGAAATTCCTCTGTGAGAACAACTATCAAATGATTGCAGCGTGTGGCCATAAACTGTGACAGTTCCACGTGCTCAAACGGGACACCCAAAAGCAGATCTCGATGCCTCAAAAATAGCTGTACAAAAGTTTATAATACTTATTTTATGAATGTGCTCGAATTTGTAAGCATTTAGTGACTACCTTGAGATTATAGGGAGGAGACTCAAGATTATTCATGATGTCGGTGGCATGCTCAATGTCTGCCTCCGCATACAGCACACAGGCATTGTAGCGGGGCAATGGTTGTCCATTTTGCAGGCACTTTTCATCATCAACGCTAAGCAGATTGACATCACGAGCTAAACTATTGTTGTTGTTCTTCTCCAAGCACTTGACCGTAGGCTTGGGACTTTCGCGTAAATTAGCCAATTGCTCCAGCTGCTGTTGCTTCACATTATAGCGGTTTGTGTCCTTGGCTAGAAAGTTTATATTGGGTTATATTGAATGCGTAAATGTGTGAGCCAACTCACTCAGATTTTCCTGTATATCATCACGAACATCCCAACGATCGATGATGCCGAGAAACTCCTCAAGATGACCAACCTCGGCCGTTTGCGGATTATGCTTGATCCAGCTGTTAATGACCAGATCCATAGGCATATTGGCATACTCATCGACATAGCCACGCTGACCCGACAGCGATGCTATGCCTCGCCAGTCGCGCTCATAGCCCTCCTCGGAACGCAGAACTTTTTTCCGATTGAGCATGCATGCCAGCTGCCTGCGCGTCTCAGCGCTTAGATCTTTTAATGGTGTACGATTAAATCCGGCGCTGATGGTTGGCTCGGGCCCCGGTTGTATCACCATTTTTGGATAACGATAACGATCCACTCGACAAACGTCACTGGTCGTCGTTGAGCAATGGGAATGGTATTGGTTATGTGTTTGCTGCTGATGGCATAAAAATTGAGGGAGCATTCGCGCTTGCAATTATATTTGTTACGACTTTTCACTTGATATTTATCAGCGAGCGGCCACTTGGGTTATCAGTCAAACAATAAAATGAGTTGCGCGTGAGTCTGTCGTTAATTCTGTTTTATATTTTTGGTGTTTACTGATGCTATTGTTTTATTTTATTTTATTTTTTTTATTTTGTTTGTTTTTTTTAATGAGAACTGAATCGTTGTAACTGCGCGTGGGGGGTGGCTGGAGTGTTAACGGGTTGACTTTTGTGGGGAACTTCGCAGGCAGACGCACGGACAGAAAAAACGGCCGTGCGGGAAATATGCTGAACTGACCTCGAGCACCTCGCGCCGCGTCACCGAGCACGACGTCGCTACTGGTGCTGTAGTTGTTTATCTGTTTGCTTCTGATTTTGATTGTCTTTTTTTTATTTTGGTGTACCCCCTGCGACCCGATGCCAGTCTGTCAGCGCAGAAGATTTAGTTTAAAAAATTTTTTTTTTTGCACTCAAGCACACACACAAACAAAAATTGAGTTGACACACGCGACACAAAAATAAATTTTTTATTAAGCAGAGTGCGCGAGTTGCTTGTTGTTTTGCTGGTTGACTTCTGTTTCTCCGTTTTTGTTAGCTGTTACTGGTGGAGGTTGCAACTGCTGTGTTGTCGTTACTCGCTTGTTTATTTAGTTTGTTTGTGTTTTACGTTCCAAATGCTTTTGTTTTTCTCGCGTATTGCAGTTTATTTACTGCCGTTAGTTACTAATTAATTGCGTTCGTTTCCCTATATTCTGCGCAACAGGCTATCTGTTAGAGTTGTATCAAATCGTTCGAAATATGTTCGATCGAACGACTCACTAAACACTTGATGAGCGAACTAGTCACCCTAACTGCTGTTCATTTAGTTCTTTCTCAACAAAATTAACATGTTACGATACCTTTAATAGACGAATAATGCAACTGTTACTGTTTATGCTACTGTTACTTGGTCAATGGATGACTTGTCCTATTAACGAAGTGCCTAACAAGACTGGAAAACAGAGCACGCTCATGCATACACACAAAGACAGGCCTAACCTTGTTAAGTTTTTCAGTCAGCGTAGCCGTTTTGCCGTCGGCCAATCAAAAATGTCTCATAATATATAAGTATTATTATTTTATAAAAAAATGATTCATAATCAAAAATGATATAACAATTAACAACATTAATTACTAACTATTATTGTTATTTATAAAAGAAAATGCATAAAAGATTATAAAAAAACACATTCAAGAAATTGTGACGCGGTTATGATCTTGGCTCATACTGATCCATTAAAAATGATTACCTGCTAAATCACGCCACGACCATCTATGAAAGATATTGGTGTTGACATAAACTTGTATTGTTTGAGGTTTGTTTTTGCTCTAAGCATTAGTGTACAAAAGAAAATAAGTTAATCGTTACTTGCGTTAGCTTTTATTTTGCGCAAATGTTTACACCATACTAACACGAACAATTCTGATTTCCCATCTTTCTGTTGGTCAATGGTGTGGTGCAAAACTGTTAGCGGAGACATCAATGTAAAATACATATATTGACTTCGTGGCATCACCACAGATGGCGCCAAATTTGAGTGGTTGACTTAACATCAACAAAATGCGTTATAAAGAAGAGCGAAAAGCTGCGTTGCGCAGAAAGCTCGCTGCTATAGTCAAATTACACGTTCAGAGCAAAAAGTGTTTTATTTTTGTTTTTTAATGAACGATAAAAAATATTTGTTAGCGATTTATTTCACCCTGTGTTAGCCGATTTTCTCTTTGAAATAAATTTAGAATATATAAATAATTCATTTCAGTTCGGCAGCCTTGGCTTGTTTTGGTTTTCGTCTAGAGTTTTGTCCATTTTACTTTTCCCAATGAAAGAATTTTCATGTAAGCCATACACCACTGCACAACTTCGCATCAAAAATTTGTGATTTGAAGAGGATTAGATAAACGCAGTTGAACTTCCATATAGCAAATCTCAAAGGGACAAGAAAAAACTCTTTTAAGGAGAAAACTTGTAATATAGAATGGTTTTTCGACTGAACTTAATCGCAGCGTTTGGAAAATGAATTCGTTATATAGAAAATTTCGATAATTGTCAATAAGCCTCACATTGGTTAAAAAATTACCTTTAACACTTGAGCTGAAAAGAAAGAAACCATTGAAATTAAAAATTAACAAAGTTTCCATTTAAAAATTCCATTTATTTTCATTGATTTTTCACTTTTGTTCAAGTTGGTTTTATGTTCATGTTTCGCATTTCAAGACCCTTCAGTTACAAATACTGATATACTAAACAGGTGACTCAATTCGATTTACTTGTTTTGCTTATGAATTATATTAAAGTTTGGATTTATTTCTTCTTAGTTGATTTCAACATTGTTTTTCATTTTCGTCTGATGAGTAAAACGGTGAATGCGTTTAAATTGTTAAAATTTCATTTTAAACTTTAAATACATTTTGATTTCGAGCAACAATTAACACTTTAGTTTGATTTCTCGCACACATTTAGGGTAATACGTTGTTGTGATTTTTAATTTTTTGTAAATGTATGAACTAATTTTACTGCAAATTGTAAATTTTTACTTTATGTACGCATCAAGCATTTTCATTATTCATTTATAACATTTAAATTTAGCTATTTACACATAGCCGCAATTCGATTTTGTTTTTGTGTGTACTTTGTAAATAATTGCTCGAACTAGAGAATCAGAATCCCTACAACTTTTTCAAATGCTACGATGAGCTGAGCTCTAAAATATGGGAAACCAAAATTTCGAACGTTAATTTTGTGAGTTGATTTCTGATTTCTTACAAAGCACTTTCTTTTCTCGAAGGTTTTAATTGTATTGTATAATAATTCAGCTTAGATTTTATACACTTAGCTAGTATGTGCTATTAAGTTTATCTGTATCTTCATAGTCTTCTTCGTCGACTTAATTATTTATGCTTTTTATTCATGTATATGTTTGTTATATGTTCAATTTTCTTATGTTAAATGCAATTACAAAGTACTTTCTTTTTGAGAAATTCCATTTCATTTGCTTTTGTATATTATGCATATTTCTTTTATCAGTAAGTGGTTGTGTATGTGTGTGAAAGAGTTTGTTTATATTTATGTAGGCTCTGTGTACGTATGTGGGTGGGTTAGCTTTCGTCTTACCGAAAGTTACATTGATTACGCATTACACCAGCAAAACTAAAATTTGTTCACGCAATTCAACTGGATGTGTGTGTCTGTTGTGTGTGAATAGTGATATTTATAAACCTGAATGATGAACTTGTATTCCATTTAACTTTAGTTTGTTTTGCTTATTTAATCTTTTGTTTATTGCGATTTCCAAAACTGATTAATTTTAAAGCTTTTCATTTACAGTGTTTTTTTCTTCGCATTAGAAAAAATGAATTGGTTTTTATTTTTTTAATAGTTACTAGCAGTTAACATTATTGACATCGATTTATTTTAATTTATTTTTATTTGAAACTTATTTAATTTGCAATCTCTTTTTGCTGCTCTTTAGATATACACAAATAATGTTATTTATTTATATGTATATATGTATAGTATGTACGGTTTTTTATATTTCTCACTTTCGATTAGGCACAATCTTACACAAAAATTCGGGCTGTTTATATATATTTGACCATTAACGACTTTCCACCGTTTAGTATTTAGCAATTATCAATATAATTTTTCATTTTCCTTACATTCCAAATATTAAGCTGGCTGAAAGAGAAATCACAAATTGTGAACTGCGTACTGTGCCTGAAAATTGAGCATTTAGTTGCATTTCCTGTTGCGGCTGAAACCGATAGAATATATATATGTAGACTTTAAGCTAATTTTAAACTTTTAAATTAGCAACATAATAGAATACACACAAACATACTCACACACACAAACACACACACACACACACACACATAAACATTATCAAAATAAACAAACTCAACTGAAACTGCTTTTTGTCATAGCTGAGATCGAAATTGAAATAATATACAAAAATTTTACATATACATATACATATACTTTTAATACCGAACAAAAGATATTAACTTGTACTTGTATAGTACCATTATATCTTAGTAGCGTTGACATATACAATTGCACAAGTTGAAAAGTTTTTCGCTTGAGTTTTTGGGGCTTGCATTTTTAAATTGTAACTTATTGGCTTAGCTAAATTTAAAATTTAATGTAATTTGACAACAAGCTCGTTTTGCACTTAAGTAACGTTTAATGTTTAAATGTTAATGTTAATTGTCTAGAGTCTAGTTTATTTGCTATTATTTCCTATACAACAACAATAATTTATGCCTTTGTCTCTTTTGGTTTGGCACACGAAAACCATGTGAGAATAAATCTGGTCTATGGAATTCGTTATTATCATTCATATTAAGCACCTAATATTTTTATTAAGCTTAATATGAAAATTGTTGTTCATTTCCTTTTGTTTTCCTAGTAACCATTTGCTTAAGAGTTACAAAAACTTTTGCTTGCTTTTAACGTTTTTACTTACGAAATACTTTCAGTTAACAACTTTGTTTCAGATATACATGCTTAACTATTGACCAACTATTTAATGTGTTTTATTTTTTGTTATTGCCAAACACGCTACGCACAAGCCAATGGATGTCTGGGGGAGGGATTTGTTTACCAGAAACGTGTTGAAAGCAAAGTTGAGTTTATTGAGTTAATAAAGTAAATTAAAACTGAAGTGAACATTTGTCCAAGCTTTTGAGAAACCTTTAATCATCACTCGTTTTTTCTTTCTTTAAATACTCTGTAATCAAATGGGTAAGTAATAGTTATAGCGAGGATATAAGCGAAACGTAATCCATAATAACCAATTACATATATTAAAACTAATCAAAGTTAATGTAAAAGTGATAATAATTAAACTTAAGCAGTGCATCTTGCCGTTGAAACCTTCTCACAATAACGTTAAAAACTACTTATAAATTATGAAAACAAAAATATAAACAAGTGGAACGGTTGCAGCCGGACGCAACCGACTGCGGTATACTCGATACCTGTTTAAAAACGGGTATCAAGAGGCCTGATTGCAAATGTGTGCAGATGCAGGGATGTGCATTGCGATCAAAGATTGGCTGATGCAGATCTTTCGGGGCTGTAAAAGGATAAACGCACTCCCTTTTTTAACGAGATGTTCGGGTGGCTAGGGTGGTTTGGGTGGGCGTGGCATCCGATATTTTGATGCAGTCTTTTGATGGATGTCATAACCTATCTTGACACCAAATTCTGTTGTTATAGCTTAAAAAAACTGTGGAATATATAGGCTTTTCTGATTCTAAAATTCACTGAGGCTGGTGGCGAAATGCTTGGACGTGGCTCCAAAATGATTGATGCGGGATGAGGGTGTGAAAATATGAGGATTTATCGATATTGAGCTATCGAATTTATCGATTTTCCAGCCACCCAGTAATCATTGTTCCCCAATCTTGATACCTTATATGTCCCGGCCAAAGAGGAAGATATGTGCAAAGTTTCAAGTCTCTAGCTTGAAGGGTGTCGTTCATACAGAGGGACAGATGGACAGACCTTTACCTTCGGTACCGAGTATACACAATAGTTAGGTAGCGCATCGGCATCAAAAACGGTGTCTACGTCCTATGTTTTGTTTTTGGGGACGCAGGAACAAATCGTAACATGTTAATTTAGATTAGGCATACATGACAATAGTAAATACTACATACATACTAAATACTACTACAATGCATTCCGAACCAACATTAAAAATAACATTTATTTTGCCTACAAATGAGGCCTATACTGGATCACTTTTGATTTAGTTTAAAGTTTTTGTTTTTTTTTTTACAACTTGACTAACAATCAGTTAAATAATGTACTTTAGTTTTTGTATCTTAACGCTCAAGTTAGCTTTAATTTGGTTTTTGTTTGCTTAAGCTTAGTTTTATGTTTCCTAAATCTTATTTTTAATTGTAGTTGTAACAAAGTGTTTTATTTTGTGCGCATAACTTTTGCAAGTAGGGTATTTTCACTCTAGGAAGAGAGGGTGTGTTATCAAATAAGTTTTTTTTCTTCCACATTTTCCTCATAGCCGTTTGTTGTCATTAGCATTAGGGTGTGTATTCAGTATTTGTTATGGAATCTGTAGAGCAGCATGCTGCTGATGATGTTGCTGCTGTGCATGTTGCTGTTGCTGCTGCTGTTGATGTTGCTGCTGTTGTGCCTGATACAGCAACTGTTGCTGGCGCTGCAAATTGAGTTCTGTTAGGTTCTTCATCATCAGTGTTCGTTCCAAATTCTCTCGCATGCTGCGCTCGTTCTCCTGTCGCACTGACAATAAAATACGCAAATTTATTAATATTATATAAATAATAGTTTATAATAATAATAATATAATAAATAGTTTATTTGGCAACAACTCTAATGGAACAAGCTTAATTTATTTGTTTATATTGTCGTTATTATCACTTCTTTTGTTGCATTTTGTTTAAACTGCAGTTGAAGTAAATGCCTGTTGATGAATTCTTGAATATAACTTTCATCAATCCAGACTATTTACTTTAAGCACAGTTCAACAGATTGTATATATGTATGTTAATGCATAATATGCGTATTTATATGTTTATGTTGTTGTATCCATTTATTGTTGATAACTCGGCTCAATATCGCACAAAAGTTTTTTTTGTTTTATTTTTGGTTTGTTTTTGCCATGTTTGCGCGACGCTTTTGTGCATTTTACAGCAGCTTTAATTAACGGCAAACAAATTGACACGTACTGCGAGAAAAAGGGGCGTGGCAAGTGCTATATTGCTGCTATAGCGGTATAAAGTGTCAAAAATTGTTTGGCAATCAATCACATGTGCACACAGTCTCAAAAGGGAAAGGATCGTGGTGCGAGGGGCAGGCAGAAAGTTGGATTCGATGTCTGGGCTGAGGTCTGATTGCGTATTTGCGTCTGTTTTCCCCTTTTTTTTTTATTGCAAACCTGACATAGATTTCATATGATATTGCAGCACAGCAGCGACTGTGCGGAAAGTTGAAAGGCTGCCGCTTTTTGCAGCATATCTGCATTTACACAGATACTGCAGCAAAAAAAGAGCATGGCCTCCAATTGGCCACTCGCTTCTTGCCCCTATGCCTGTTGCATGTTGCACACAATGTGCACCCTGAAAATTTAATTAAAAAATACTTTCCCTAAATGGCAGACACACACACACACACAAACAAACACATGCAAAAACGGAAGCCAAAATATTCAAGTAATTTTGCGCACGCGTTTATTTAATTGTAAAATTAGTTACTCTTTTATTGAGTAGAGCAAAATATGCTGTTAAATTAAAATAAAATTAAGCTTAAATTCGATTTTTTGGTATATGGAAAGGAATTGTTTTATAATAAATATTAAAAACCTTTCCTTCTAATACGATGGTGGTATATGAAATATTTACCGTCTATTTTTGCAACGATCGGGTGATAATTTTAATTAAGCTGCACACTTTATAGCATCTTGCAAACTAACAATTGTTATTTTGTTTGCATAAAAAGGGAATTATGAAAAAAGCCATACTTTTAAAGTTTAACATTTATTGGTTAGCAAATTTTAATAAAGCATACAAATAATATAACCAAAACCGAAGTAAAAGATTTTTGATGTAATTATAATTTGTTTTTCAACTTCTGTAATTTTTAAGACAATTAAACTTACAGCAAAAAGGACGATCAATTATTTAAATAAATTAAATTTAAAAACAACGGAATTGGACATGACTTTTAGTTGTACTTTTGAAAACTGCTGCTTTAAAAATAATATACCTTAAGCTGCTCTCACGTTCGTGCTGGGTATTAAAAAAATAACAAATTAAATTATATCAAACAAGTGGAAACGTTGCAGTCGGACGCAACCGACTGCGGCATACTCGATACCAGTATTAAAACATGTAAAAAGAGGCCTGATTGCAAAGGGGTACGGATGGGGCAGGGGTGTACGCTGCCTAAAAGATTCTCCGATGCAGATGGGGATGTTACCAACTATCTTCCTACCAAATTTGGTGACTCTAGCTGAAAGTTAGTAAGAGCTGTTGAAAGGGAGGCTGGGGGCGGTATGGGTGGGTGTGGCATCTAAATTTTTACTGCAATCTTGCGAATGTCATGCATTCATACCAATTGGTGACCTAGCCGAAATGTAAAGTGGGGAAGGGGGCTGGGCGGTATGGGGGCGTGCATCCAATTTTGCTGCAATCTGTGGAGTCAATGCACTTCATACTAAAAATTGTGACTCTAGCTAAAAGTTTGTAAAAGGTGGGGAAAGGGGGCGGAATGGTTTGGCGTGGCTCCAAAACTTTGATGCAGTTTTTTGGGGGTCGTTGCAAGCTATCCTCCTGCCAAATTTGGTGGCTCTAGCTCCACAACTCTGGAAGATACACGCATTCCCGTTTTTGACGAAGCGTTGGGGCATCTGGGGGCGGCTAGGGTGGTATTGGTGGGCGTGGCATCCAAACTTTGGATGCAGTTTTTGGGGGGTTGAAGGGTGTGGAAAAAAGTTGCGTTCATACAGACGGACAGAAGGACAGACACCATGACGGACATTGCACAAACCCAATATACTCTTTACCTTCGGTATCGAGTATAAAAGGCAAAGGAATGCGGCTTTAAAAAATTCGCACTGATGCTGGTTTAAATGCAACTACGCTTAAATCAAAAAGAGGCAAACGAAGCGAACACGCTTTTGTCGCCAACAACGACAAAACTCAAAACTCGAAACTCAAACAATTGGATTGTGTTGGGTCCACAGCGGATCACGTTGTCGGTCTGTGGTCGCATAATCGTTGTCCTGTTTTTTTGCTGCTGTCCTGCTGCTGCTGCTGCTGCAGGTGCCTTTTGGCAAACGTTTCGAGGCGTAGGCGCAACAACGTGTTAATGACGGCGACAACAGGTGCAGGATTGAAGGGGCAAGGGGCAAGGGGAACACAGGTGACGATGTTTGGCTAGCTGCCATTATTCACTTGTGCAAGTGCTACTGAGCACAATGGTGCCCCTACCCATACCCATACCCATACCCCCTCGCGGCGGGTGTGTATGGCTATTTGAGACCAATTAACATAGAACTTTCCCACTGGTAAACAAGTTAAATTGTTAACAGCCATTATGGTCGCTCATAAATGCCGCCGTGCAACTTTCTCTGCCTTTGTATGTTCGTGTTCAGGTGTGCGTAAACTTGTGCTTGTGTGTGTGTGAGTGGCGTGTGTGTGTGTGTGTGTGTGTGTGTGTGTACGTAGGTATGTATGTATGTTTGCTGCTTTTGTGTCTTTCATGTTGTTTAATTATAAATGCGGCGTTGAAAGCCACACACAGCAAACCGTCTGCCCCACCCCTCGCGATAGAGATGCCACGTACCCAACGGGCCGAGTAGCAACCTGATGTGCTGCCATGACGGATGAAGACCGACGACTATGTAACTACAATGTAACTAATTAGTTTCCTGCCTCTGAGTGGGTGTGTGGGTTTGTTGGTTGGTTGGTTGGTCGGGTGTAACAGGAGAAGGTGGGGTTTGTTACTTTTATTATTGCTGTTGGTTTTTCCACTTAAATTGAAATTATTGATGCAATTTTGAGGTTTCCCTTTTGTTTGTTTTAAACAGAGCAGAGCAAGAGGGAGAAAGAGAGAGGGAGCGAGAAGGAGACAGATAGAGTGAGAGAAATTAATAAAATCCACAAATAAAATGTATTATATTTGGCCATAAGCATGGGAAGCGAATTCAATTATGTAATTCATGAAGTGGCAATTGAATTTCTAGTACAAATAAAGTCTTTCTTGATGAAAATTGAAGAATGTCATGATGAAAATAAAACATACATTTTCTCAGAAAGAATAGAATGGAAAAGAAATGGAGAAGAAGTTAATGGAAAAAATACGTGAATATGTCCAGAACTTATTAGAAATTAATGAAAATTCGAATTATAAATTTTATTGAGAAAAACTTTTTGAAAATGCCTTTCCTAAGATTTTTAAGAAATATAAATCAATTAGGGAAATTGTCATTAATATTTTGTTTTTACTTTCGATTATTTATGCTTATTTAAATATTCTTTGATAAGTTGAAAGTTTTTTGTTTCACACTGATAAAATTCGTGCAATTTTCCGATTTAATTTCAATAAGCGTTGTCGAAAGGATAATTTCAACTGTGAATACAAACATAGCAATCTGAATAATAGACTGTTGCAATCGTTTAATCAACTTTAAATATTTATTTAGTCGTTAAGTGGTAATCATATTTTTTGTTGTATTTTTATTACTGATAAATATTGCATTTTTAATATTGCAAATAACGTCATTACATATTGTTTGTAATTTTTTGTTGTATTTATAGCAAATATTTGCTCACAAAAAAGAAGGATTTATTAAGCTCCGGATGGGATTACTGCATTAATTCATATATTCAAGTTCTCCAAAAGAAATTTGTTAACTTATTATTATTCCTTGCCCATCCTTAAAAGGGTATTAAGCATGCGTTAAACTCTTAAAATAATTGTGCTTGTTTTGTTATCTACTTGTGATTTCATATTCATTATTTGATGCCTATTATTTTGGAATAAAAAACGAAAGCATAGACATATCTTTGACCTTCTTATCAGACGAATGCATGTGCCTGTCAATTTCCGCTTGATGCGATTTTTGGCTGTGCCTGGAAAGATTTGCCCTTGTTTGCTGGCTGTTTGTAGTCTGTTTTTGGTCGCGTGGGCATTTTGCTTACGCCGAGTGGCGTTACACAGGACACTGACAAGGACGTGCAGTGAACTGAGTGGGCAATGTCACCAGCACAGGAGCTAGCGTTGCCAACTGTTAACAATTGTTGCTGCTTCTGCTTGTTGTGGTTGTTGTATCTGCTGCTGCTGCTGCACTCACTCACTCACGCGCACATGAAAAAGTAACCTAGTTTCATGTCGTAAAACGCAAAATTACGACAATGAGTGTGTGTGTGTGTGTGTGAGTGTAAATAAGCGTACATGTCTGTGGGCGCGCACATATATATATATAAAGGATGTTAGCCGTAATGATGCACACACACACACATATAAAGGTACACACACACAAGCAGAAAAACACACACAACTATTAAGTGAAAGCATAAAAAGTGAGCACATGATAACAAAAATGTTCTTGCAGACACTGCCTCAGCCTCAGCATCAGCCTGTCGGTCATTCAGTTAGTGAGTCAGTCAGGCAGTCGTTGCCTTAGCCCATTGTCATTGTCTGTGCTTAGCTAAACACAACACAACACACAAGCACACACACACACACAAACAAGTACACACATGGTGCTGATTAGTTTGGTTGGCTTTGGCATTGGGCGGCAGCTTTAGCCTGCTGCCAGTTTGGTGGTTGTTGTTGTTTGTTGCAGTCACAGCCACAGTCATTAAAGTCGAGGTAAGAATAATTTTTTATAGCCAACGCATGCGTATGTTGTAGTTGTTGTTTTTGTTATTATTATTGTTACTGGTGTTTGGAAGTTACTTAGTCAGTCAGCCGCTTAATCATGGAATCAGCTCAATTTTTGTAAGTCAGCATCTGGCAGCTGTTCATTGGGGAGTACGTAACGTATTTTGTATGAGCTTATGGGCTATATACATATGCATATGGGACATATGGTCAGCTGACTGCCCCACGCAGCCCCACCTAAGTAATGATTATGGACCAACTGAACAATCTAAGTCTTTGGATGCTAGTATATGTGTTATATCCAAATCAAAGGTCAGAAGACAATTTGGAATAATAGGTTATAAAGTAAATTAATGGGATAATTTAGTTAATTATTATTTCTGATTGACTATAATAAAAGGAATGTTTTTTTTTTTGCCAACTTTATGAAGCAAGAATAAACTTCTTTGTTTAGTGTCACTTTGACTGTTGGATATTAAAACAAAATAATTTGAGCTCAAATATAATTATTAATTTTCATCCTATAAGTCAGGGTTTGTTTCTATTTAATCAAAATAGTATTTGTTATATAGAATTTTAAATATCTTACAGTGTTCAGTTATGTTCTTTAGGTGAATAATAATGGAAGCATAACTTTCTAATTGGACCAGCTTTTATGTCAATACGCTTTTACAGAAAAATTTATCATTTTGCTGCGCTTGTTTTGTCAAAATTCGATGCAACTTATTTGAGTGAATTTCAGTTCTTGGTCAGAGAGAATTTACAAAATCCCCAATCCCATTTAACAGAATTAATCCAATCCAATTAAATGTTAATTTTTTTTTGCCCAATTCGGTTGGTAAAAGTCACCCAGGCCACATGCGAATCCACATTTATTTGTTACAAAAGTTGGCTCATTTAAAAATCATGCCATGAGTAGAAATTTTTGAATGCAAAAGCGAAAAAGTTGATTTTGTTATTGACTTCTGCAATTGGCTTTTGTTGCAAACAAATAGGAAAATTTTATTTGGTTGTGGTTATATACATATGTATGTATATTAAATAAATTATTTTTGAAGTATTTGGATTTATGTTTTATTTTTCACTTTTGTTAACACATTTAGATTGCACTGTCGATTCGTAACAATTCTTGTTCACAAACACATACACTCTTTAATTTGAACACACATATTTGGTAGTTATTTTGGGCTTTTGTTTTTGTCAAGAGATAAAAACAAATACAGAAGATATTATAAAATAAAGTTTCGACAGCGATAACCAAACACAAATGCGATAAATGAACATTAAGCGGAAATAGTTAAAAACAACATTGCCTACTTACAGGCGCGAAGTTTAATGTGAATATTTAATTGCAAATATCTCGCAGTGTTGTTGCCAAGAGTAGTTGTTGTTGTTGTTGCTGTCGCTGTTTCTTCTTAATAAGCCAACTGCTCACTGCTTCTTGTTGAGCGGAATGTATTGGATCATTTGTCAATTTGGCGACTGATTTGAGCCATCGGAGAGGACTCAAAATGAAGAAGCTCACATTAACACTCACGCGCACACAGAGAGCTGGATACAGGAGACGTGACAACGTGGCGAAAAAAGATGAAGAAGAGAAAGAAGATGAGGAAGTAGCAGAAAGGGAAGCAAAGGCCAAAAATGTCACCGAAATCGCGATAGTTGTCGTTGAAGTTCATGATGGTCGCATGCCCGTATAGTGAACCGGAGTGTCTCTGCTAAAGGAGTGCGCCTTCTTTCCAGACTGACTCGTTCCGGATGTAAGCGTTACAATGACAACGAAAACACTGGCACACACCAGGCATAAAAGCACCGTAGCGAGCACAATGCAAACGATACGTTTGCGCTTGCGATCCGCCTCCTCATCCTCATCAGTCTCATCGCTGAGCGATTTCTTTTTAAGTTTGTGCGAGCTACCGCTAATGGATGCCTTGCGTCCGGCGGCTAACTTGTGATGAAAGGGTCGTAACACTTGTGCCGCAAATGCTGCATCGCTCAGCTCCTGTTCGTATGTCAGCGAGGGTTTCCTTTCGAACGAGGGACGCTTCTCCTCGATGAATGCGGCAGCAACGGCGGCTGCTGATATTGGACGTGGACTGCGCTTAATCTCATCCACATTGACAACAGCAGTACCACTTGGCACTGCCGTTGATAGTGGACGACTATTGCGTCGGTGGGGTGAACTCAGCTCAAAATCATCGCCAGCACCGCCAGCGCTCCCACTGCCTTCGCCAATGAAACTCTTTGACTTCTTGCTCGCACTTAGTGCCTCCCGGTAGCTGCGCAGTCGAACGCTGGCGCTGTGCATCGCTTTGGCCTGCTTGACGCTGGCGCTGGCATTTGTGCCCTGAAAGGCAGCCGCTGCAGCCAGAAGGCCCGGCCTGTGAACTGTGAGCTCCTCCAGATTGCTGGGCGACAGGTACAGTGATCGGCCGTGTTGTGCGCCCCGCTTAAAATGATAGGCGGCACTTGCCGCTGCCGCCGCACTGTGGAGTTGCATCGTATGCGTGCCAGAAGCAGCAGCGGCGGCAGCACTGCTGGTTGATGGTCGTCCATCGAGTTCCAGACTGTGTGTGCTCTGCTGTCGTGAGTGGGGATGCGGTTCACGTTTCTGTTTAATGCTGTTCGAGGCAGAGGCGGCTGGCGGATGGGTGGCGCTGTGACCGGCTGCAAGACCAGGTGATGTCTCCTCAAACGAACCGGAGCTCTTGCGCATACGCTGCACGGCCACAGCGGCGGCAGTAAGCTCAGCGATGCCCAGCTCTTCCATTTTGGTGTGACTATTGCTGCGTGAACGTGACTCCACGAACAGCTCGTTCTCCAGTGATAGATTGGGCTGCGGAAAGAGTGAACGACTATCGATAGGCTCCAGCAGATCATCGTTCAACGAGGCATGTCTGATTTGCGTCTCTGCCATCGATTCAGGTTTGCTGCTGGGCCGTCTACCCGGATCGTTGAACGATCGATGCGAACGACAGCCCCGTCGACTGGGCGATGGCGAGCGGGAGATCTCCTTGCCAGCTGGCGGGCCGGGCATTAGGAAATTGGCACGCACCGAGCTGGTGCGTCGACTGGAGCTTGCTGAGCCGGCTGCGACTGCCAGCTGAATTTGCTCCATGGCGGCGGGATCCTGTTGGGCGTGGAAGGAATGCGTTTTCTTCATCTGAAAATTGGTAGACGGATGAACGTCAATTGTGTCGGAGCGACGAAAGAGATTCTTTTTCAGATGTTGTTGCTGTTGGTGCTGCTGATGCTTTGTGACAGAGACAGCTGCTCTCGGCAGCATATCATCGACATCGATGAACTGTATCGGTGATGTGCTGCCACTATGCATGCCCATGCCCATGCCCAAGCCCAATCCGCCTACATTGTCGCCCAGGCTGCTGCTGCTGACCAGATAAATATCCGGTTGCTGCTGCTGTTGCAGTCTATGTTGCTGTTGCTGTAGATGTTGCTGTTGGCCGAGTACTGGGCTGACCGCATGCGAGGTGGGTGAGCTGGTGGAGCTCGAGTGCGGATGGTGCTGGCGGTGCGTACTGTGATGCGCATGCGTACTATGTGCGGGCAATTGGTGGTGTCTTGCCTGAGCGGCCAGTTGCTGAAATGTGTGCATATGCAGCTGGTGTTGTTGTTGTTTTTGGTGGTGGTGTTGTTGTTGTAGGTGGTGCTGTTGTTGCTGTAGGTGGTGGTGCTGGCGTGCGGAGAGTGCCGGCGATACGGAACCGCTGCCGCCAGCAGCAGCCACCACATGCGTATGTTGTTGGGGAATATGTTGTTGTTGTTGTTGTGCTGTTGTTGGGAGTGCTAGGGTCTGCGGCGGTGCAGACGATCGCACGGGCAGCGGCGACGCCGAGCGGTGGATCAGCGGCTGCTCATGCACAATAAAGCCATCATCCGCATCAAATTCCAGATCGGTTGCCAACGGTGCATAATTATCAATGGCCATGGACAGCGAACGATGGATGGGCTTCAGCTTGGGTGGTTTCTTTTTTGTTGCTGGATTGTCAAAGGATGATGTGCCCGAGGTGTGCGCTTCATCCGCGTCCCCGGCCGTCAAATACGGATCGTAGCTATGCACCGAGACAACATGTTGATGGCGGGCTTGGTATTGCTGCTGTTGTTGTTGCTGTTGCTGCTGATGGTGGTGAGATTGTTGCTGGTGGTGCGACTGCGACGTATGCTGCTGACCACCGCTGGTGCCGCGCTCCATGCGGTAGTAATACTGCCGTGGGTATCTATGGTAGTAATGTGCAATTGTGGTGCTGGTATGTGGGTGGTGTGGCGAGCAGGAGTGGGGTAATCACACAGACACTGACCTGGTCGGGCGCGGTTGGTAACTGTAACTGTAACGGTTTTTCTTGAACTTGATCTAGTTGTGGTTGTTCTTGGTATTCTTGGTGGGTTGTTGCTGTTGCTGTTGTGGTTGTTGTTATTGTTGTTGCTGACCCGTTGATTGGCGTCGCAGTGGTTGCAAGTGGTGCTGTGATTGCTCTAGTGCTAAGTAGTGCTCTACACCCATATAAAAAACAGGGCTGGATGGTGAGAGACAGAGAGACAGAGAGAGAGAGAGAGAAAAAGAGAAGCACACAGAGAGAAAGAAAGAAAAAAGCGTGTGTGTATTGGTTGTCGGGGAGGTAGGACGAGGGATAAGCAGTTTAAGGGAAACTGGACACAGCACAGTGACACACAGCCGTACGTACACAAAGGACACACTCTAAAACAGCAAGACGGTAAATGTGCAGGATATATTTTCAGGATATATGCGGCATAAAATGCAACTAAGAAGATGTTAAACGTGTATTGTTGTTGTTTTTGTGGTTGTTGTTGTTGTTTGATGCTATCCTCTTTATCGTTTGTTGTGCGTTTTTTGCTTTATCACTGTACTCTTTGCTGTGCTTGTTGTTGTTGTTGTTCTTGTGTTGCAACTAAAATCCGATTTATGGTTATAGTATTTATTGCTCTCTTATGTTTTGTATTCGACTACTTGACTTTGTTTTTTATTATTGTCACATTTTGTGTATTGATGATTGTTGTTTTTGTTGTTGCTGTTGATTATGATGTATATAATGCTTTGTGGGTTTATTATTGTAGTTGTTCTTGTTAGCTACACTCATTAAAATGGGCAAATACAAAAGCACAACTAGAAGTAGACAAGAGAAATACGTAAACAAGTATTAGCAAGCTTAAGGGGGAAAGTGACAGTGGGTTTTGGTGGGGTGTAAAGGAAAATGATGGTGGTGGTTGTGGTTTGGTGTAGTTTTTCTAGTGCTCAGTATTATGCGTCTGTAATAAGTATATTATGCTCTTTACATCAAAAAAATCAAAGCGAATTACAAATGGCTTGAAAGTTCAGCAAACAAAAGAAACGAGAGAGAGTTCTGTTGCAAATTGAGTCAAAGTTGTAAGCTTTAGTTGGAACAATGGCTTTTGCTTTTAAGTGTGTTGCTAATAATAAGTAATTTTAAACCAGGTTTTTTTTTGTTTGGTAAGAAACTTACTTATTTTTTCTTTCTTTTGTGTCTTTTTGCATAGTTTAATGAAGAATTTAGAAAAAATTTTGTTAAATATTTCACAAGGAACATGAAGGACCCTCCGACTCACACATAAACATAAACATACTTCGTAAGCATCAAAACAAAAGACTTAAGACACTAAATTTTAAACTTAGAAGTGTTATTAGTAATTTCATCTTCGAATTTGTACTGTACAATTCGAATCTGTACTATAAACGTTTAAAAGCTGCAAATAAAAAGCTTATTAAAGCTTAGTAAGATTTCCTTTTAGAAAAGGCCTACGACACGGCCCGACACGAACACGAAGCAGGGTCTTAAAAAACGCATAAGCTAAAAATGTTCGAAAACTTGTGTTTGTTTGTGGTTTTTCCACTTTTCTACCTCGATAAATTCTTTAAGCATGTTAAGTGAAGCAAATAAATGTTCAATCACGTTTGTTTTCCTCGCCGCAATGGTGCGAAGCACTTTAACTGCTAAAGAAGTCACTATGTCCATTTGAGCGACATACAAAAAAAGACAAAGTATATTTCAATTGTGTATGTAATAATTCGCTTACAGTAAACATATTCACTAGAAGTTTATATGCACAACATATTATTATGATATTTTGTCCGAGCTTCGAACATAATGCCGGGCGCACACAGCCTCTAATCTGCTTGTGCGTTTAGTTGGCGACAAAAGACATCTACGCAACTTTCACTGAGTGCTCAGCGAAGTTCAGAGAATAAGTAAGGAAGACGTAAAGAGAACTTCCAATGCAAAAATTGTGTCATGTCTTATTTCCGTTTTGATGCGTTAGTTTAATAACAAAAAAATTTTATACAGATCTCTAACAAAATTCAGAATGGAGAAATAAGCGCTGTAAGAAATAGAATTAAACACTATGAAAGTTGAACCTAAATGCAGTGTGCTTGAAACTAGCTCGTTATGTAGAACAGTTCGTCGATTAGAAGCAGACATTTAACATCTAATGACAACATATCATATAGTCGGTTAATGTTGTGCTCCCTCGTGTCCGAAGCTTAAACACGAATAATACTACACGAATTTTTTTTAAAGACGATCACGTTTTGGCCCTTGTACGGCTCGTGCACATCTCGGAAACTCCTTTTGTTCCATTTAAATCCAGCTTTTGCATAGATCCATCTATTTTGAGTATTTTTGTTTTGCATAAAATTTCGAATTAGAGCTCCCAATTCCCCCGTAAAGCATTTGGTCACGTACCGATTTGGGATACCAATGTGCAATGTGAGTTAATCGAATTGAATCTATTTGGTTGGGCAGACAGATATCAGATAGGGACAAAAAAATCGTCACGTTGTTTGTTCAGGAACATTACAACCATTACGGACATTAAAGACTGTAGACAGCATGTCGCGCGCTACTCTTTGGAAGCAGCTGCAGTACAATTCATCGCTTTGCCATACCTTTTGAGCCCGGGAATTGTAACATTTTGCATAATTTAAAGTGACAGGCCACAGTCGGGAGTCCTCTTCACAAAGACAGAGTCCGGAGGTCCGAAGTCGTAAGTCGGGACAGAGAGTTCGCATTTTGTTGGCCGCGTGGGCTATTTCTTTTGCTACTGTCACTCACAGTGTTAATTTTTCAAAGCTCATTGATGGATGAGTGTGCCGGTTGACATTTATGTGCCTAGGCCACACACACAAACTCTTACAAAATAAGACACAGAGTCGTACTCAGAGAGAAAGAGTGAGGGAGAGAGCGAGAGAGAAAGAGAGAGAGAGAGAGAGAGAGAGAGTGGCAACTTGAGGGAGCTGTTCAAAAATTAACGTTCTGTGAGTTGAAACTGTTTCGTGCCCGCCCGAAACGAGTTAAAAATATTAAAATTTGCTTATGCAAAAAGTCAAGAATAAAAACCGCACACTGAGCCGTTTGGGTGTAAGGCGGGGCTTATGTTTCAAAGACATTTAACATCACGTACGTTAAATATGTTTAAAAGAGCTCAAGTGTAGTGAAATGTATCGGTTATGGAAGCATATACACACATATGTACATATGAGCAAAAAGATAGTACATTATATGCTCACATTTACCAACACTGTCATTCACACACACACGCAAATAAGTAAGCACAAGTGTATATGACTGTGTCTGGCGCTGGCAACAATCAAAATGTGAAAGAAATAAAGCGAAAGGTGGCAGAAAAGAGATAGAAGGATGGGCTAAGCAACGGCACAGATCCTTGGATACCCATGTCCTATTGTCTTTAAGCAGATACTGAAAATCCCAACAGTCATAACCGGCAAACACTTTGCGAGTTTTGTTTCTGTTCCAGCCACACTTGTCAAATTTCACATCTTGTATTAAATCTGAGAGGAATTAGATGTAAGTCTTCAAGCAATGAATATGTAAAGCACCAGCCAAACCAAATCGGATTTGCTTTTGATATGCTTGAGCCATTGTAAACGTGGCTACAAAAATGCGTGTGTTTGATGTGTGTGTGTTGAAGTATGTTTTGGGGTAGCTTCAGTTACAACATGTATCATTAATTTAACAATAATAATGTATTATTCATTGTCATAAAGTATACTAAAACGTACCTGCACTATGTTATTAAAGGAACATATTTTACTTGATTTGATATTTGCTTAAAAAACGTTTGACCCACTTCGACTTAAATAAGCCTTAAATAAATTTGTTTGATTTATGATGATGAGTCAAGATTTATTTCCGTCCCACACCTTTAAAATTAATAGGTTTCCACTTTAAACATAGATCAACTATAAAGATTATTATAATAGTTTTCTAGCATCAGCGCCAGCAAGTGATTTTAATCGTATGCTGTTTATAGTCAAGCTCTTTTTAAGTACCACATCCGCAAGGCATATGCTGACTCGTATTTCTACGGAAAAGCTTGAGAGCGGCACATCTCAAGTCACATGCAAAGCGCAACTCGAGCTCATCGCAGACGCTATAATTGGCATAAACAATGGTTAATTAAGATAAAACTAACATTTCGAACCGGCAGAAAAGCTAATTTCAATAGCCGTACGTGTGGTTAGTTAAGTACACTACTTCACTACCTCTTTCAGCGAATCTATTCCGTATGCTTTTTGGGAAAAGCACGGAATCAAATTTTGTGTGCACTGGCTGCTCAGTGTTGGATAATGACTGAATGTTGACTGTCAACGGCAGGCTCACAGCTTGCTGGCTGACTGTTTTGCTCGTGTGAAGTGTGAGCAATTAATTGCGTTTAATGGCGACCCAAAAACCGCATCAAACCACATCATACAACACAACGCTGACGCCCCACTACAGACATAATTATGTTAAGTGGTAAGTGAAGGTTGTGCCAGACGTCGACGTCGTCGTTGTGACCGTCGTTTTAATATTATTAAATCCGGGGTGGTATTCATTACGTTTCACGCATATTAATGAGTCGGTCTGAGGCCTGGCAAAGAACTCGACTCCGTAGTATTTGATTTGCACACGCCATAATCCGATTAAATTCTGAACGACTTATGCAGCAAAATGCATTCTTCTGCAGTCTTTTCGTTGGTATTCATCAGCAAATGCGTCGTCCTCGACAACGATAATGGCACACTTAATTTGTTATGCTTATGCTTGTGCAATTAAAATGCCAGCACGTAAACTTATTCTCCGAGATTTTTATTTGTTCCTGGTGTTAGCACCATGGGACGAATCGACAAAAATGTACATACACTTATGTCTGTTTTGTGTTTAACAGCACTTCTGTTATCTTTAATTTTAAGGCAGCATCGTATAACAGTTTGTTCTTTAACAGGAATGTTAACGCAGTCAAAAGCTGTTATTGTGCAAGAAAATTCTTTTGTTACAAACATTGTAGTAGAATAAAATCTCGAAGGAACAATGCTTTTATAGAGCTAACTTCCAAAAAGCTAATTTTAATACATACTTTAGTTAGTAATTGAAGTCTACATTTTGTTCAAAGTGCACAGTTGTGCGCCTGCTGTGCCTGGAGTTATGCAATATTATTTTAAAAACAAATTCCAGCAGTTGCAGTATGTCAGACAGAAAACGAAAGAAAGAGAGTTAGCGCGCAACAATGTTGAATAGCAGCGAAAAAGTCAGAGCTAGTCTGAGGCATTTGCGAGTTTCTATTTAATTTGAATTGTTTTGTGAATTGTGTGAATGGCAAAACATTTTCTGCTCGACAGTGGGGCGTCGAGCGTAACGGGCCACTGCTCAGCACTGGCTGCTTGTCGGGGCCACGGCCAGGCGAATGACACGCCCCAACAGTCCATAAGCTTATTAAGTGAGCTTAGCTCTTTAATAAACAGTCATAGAAACTTTTCCGTAATGCGGCTGCAAGCGAAAGTGCAGCCCCCAAAAGCTGTGGCCACATCATTTTCGCTTGGTAGCAAACAGAAATTGTGGTGGGCGTGGTTGGGAGCAAGGCCAAATCTAAGCGGGCAAATACCTAAGTAAATTCAATTTACAGCTAATGGCATATACAGATAATAATACTGAGGGATGCAAAAAGAGAGAGAGTGAGAGAGAGCGAGGGAGAGACATGGCTGACAAAATAAAGAAAGAGTATGAAAGCATGAAGGAGGAAGAGTGGGACTACAACGCCTTCGGGTGGTAAATTCAATTAAATAACTGGACAAAACTTTTGCACAACAGAATTTTCAGCGTCTTGAAAATGTTTTGGCTACAGTTTGACAACAATTTATTCACACCACACACACACAAACACAAATTGTATCCGCTTGAAAGCCCCTGGCTGCCAGCATTTTCCACAAAAGTTTTTCCACTATTTTTGTAACATTCGCACAAAAGCATTCGTTGAAACCCATTGCCCAGTTAAAGTGTGCCCCTCAACTTCCCGCACGGCTGCATTTTGATGAATTTTCGAGGTGACCAACTTAGAGAGCCGACGACTTGAACTAAATCTTAAAACTTTAGCTAGCAAAAATGGTCGCAAGCATTCTTAGCCAGTTTGCTAAATGAATTTACAAGCTGCTTACTGAACTCAAAAGCAGACAGCATGGGATCAGCATTGGTTGGGCATGGTTTAGCGTTGAAATTCGGTTGAGCAAAGAGCTCATTTTTTTCACTTATCGCCTGGCCGCTGGCCACACAAGAGAACAAATGGGTCGTGAAAGGCATGACATAAACTTTTACTTCACCAGATACATATTGCGCAAACAGAAATTATTGACTTGATGTTACCCTCGCTTAAGCAAAGAGCTGCAAATTTAACAAATTGTTGCAAACAAGTTACGAAATTAATAAAGAAAGTTATATGTATGTAGCAAGCTGTCATTGATATTAATTCAAACTGTATGTAAAATCTAGAAGAATTCTCTGTACGACAATCTCTATTGGCAAGTTTTTACACATATGCTTTGGGCTTTTTGATTTCTTTAATTGCTTGTTTGCTTTTATTTTGACATCGTTGCTAGGGCCACTATTATATCTATGACTAATTCGTTATAATGTGCTCTAACTTTAACAAGCTCTATTCCGTAGTCTCCTTGTAGGTCTCAATTCCAAAACTAAAAAGATCGATTTTTTTTCTGTTTCTAATAGAAACCACTAACTACTAAACTACCACTGGTTGGGTTTATATGGAATTTTTCCCAATCACTTATTTTCTTGTTGAATTTTTCAGATTATTATTTTCAGATTTAATCTGTTGAAACGAATATTTTATAATATTATCTTTATTTCCAATTGAAATAATTTTGATTTTATTTTGACTGTCCGTAGTTAGTAATAAATAAGTAGTTACATTTCTAAAAATATAACATTTTTAACTTTTTTAAGCGTTAAAAATGCAATTAAATACTAGCGGCAATACATTTCAACTCACAAATCTCTCTGTGAACTTTATATATACGAGCCGCATATGTATGCATTCTCTGTTTGCTTTTTATTAGACCACAATATTCCACAAACAAATTTATGGCTACAGGGTATAAACAACAACAGCCAACAAACTGCGCATTGGGTCGGTCGACAGCTGCTTTATCAGCTGGGGGCTATTGCTACTGTGTACTGTTTGTCTTTTTTCTTTCTCTTGTATCGTGTATTGACTGTATTCATATTTATAGCTGACTGTAAACGTATGTGTGCGCATAATTATTTTTTTTTTGCTGTCTTCGCTTTGCGTTCTTTTTATGCTCTTATCCCATGTAATAGGAAAAAGTGTAAAATGGTTTTGTGCAAATATCCGTCTGTCTCAAACATGAGATTTTGAATTCGAGCTCGTTTATTCCACGCGCAGTTTAGGTTTGTTTCAAATCATAGATAGCCCTGCCGGTATCCGATATACACATGCAATCGGTAACATAAAATTTGTAAATTGTTAATTATAAAACTTGATCCAAAAACAATAAGCAAAATAAAAATCATCTGTGAAAATTGCTTTTAGATCGATTGAGAAAAACCGGTTCAATCGCATATTAAATTGAAGTCAAGCATTTAGTAGCGCAGTATTGCATGCATTTTCTGTATAAATAATAAAAATAAAGCAATGTTTGTAGGTGTAAAGTTAAGGGCTCAGGGTATCTGCTAGTCTCGACTATTATATATATATTCGAATGTGCTGTTTACCGCCCTTCCGCTAAAGTTTTTCTTGATGCTTATGTGACATTTACATCAAATGGATTAAGCCAAAATGGTTGTTTAATACCGCTTTCAACAAGACTTGATAGATAAATTTATGGACACACATAAAATCTCTCCCACAAGTATTAGAACTTAACTTAGACAACTCTGAAATAGCTAAGCAAACAATTCCCATAAGCTAGTAGTTCAGACCGGTAAAATATTGCAGATGCGATCAATTTAGAAGCTGTTAAGTATTTTTGCAGCATATGCGAAAAATGTTTACAAAACAACAATAAAAGCAAATGCCAAGTTATACTTATAATTTAAAGCTACTAAATGAAATTACTGGGCAACAATTAAACAATATTGAAACTTTTTAAGTTGCAATTTGAAGTATGTAAATTTATCTAAATTTACTTAAAAAATAATTAAAGCCATTTATCACCGTATTTTAATTTAACGCCAATAGCCACAAGAATGTTCCTTTTGAAGTTCATCCAGCCTTGCCAAGGTCGTAAATTGACAATGTCTCGGTCGCTTTTTTAAATACTAAAAACACATGCATTCCGCAGTCAAAGCATATTGTGGTTAAGCGGTACGTGCGTTGCAAAGAGGAGCTTTATTATTGAAAACTCACGAAAACCATTAATAAAAATGCAAAAAAAGAATACCTACCCATATTGAAAGCTGATGTTGATAACAACATGAACACTTCATTAAATGACGTGGCACAACGCAACCAATAACAACAACAACAACAAGAAGATGTCTTAAAGCCAGTCTGAAGACATATTGAGAGTCCCTTATACACTGGCAAACAGCCGGGGTAGGGAGCAAGGGAGAGAAGAGATGGGGTAGGAACCGCAGCATTGACTGGCCGCATAGCGTGAAACTTGGCACATATCTATTTTGGCCTTTATTTGTTAAACTTAGTTGCTGCCCCCCCCCCCCTCCCCCTCCCCAAGCAGCTAGATTTTATCAAGATTTGTGAGTTTTTGTTGATGTTGTTGTTGTTGTTGCCAATGTTGTTGTGTTTTTGTGCGCGTGTTTATGTTTATGTTTACAATGTAACTTGACATTTTCGATTAATTGATTTATGTGTTCCAGCATTTGGCAATTTGGTCTAGTGCTTCGAGTTTTCTCTCTCTCTCTCTCTCTCTCTCTCTCTTTCTTTCTTTCTAAAGCAATCTGTGGAACAAGCATAATGCAATCAGCACGTACAAAAGCGAGTGTGGGTGTGTGCATGAACGAGAGATGTATGTGGTTATAGAGAGTGGGTGCTGCCACGCCCCGCAGCCTAGTATTAATCAATGCACAATTTTTCATAATAAGTCAGCAACAGCTGCAGCACAAATTGAAAATGGCAGCCACAAGCAGTTACACAAAACCAAACACTCACTCACACACAGAGGTGTCCTTGGCAGGGACTATGGAACATGACCTGGACTTGTATTGGGCAATTGCCGCAGGAGCCATTGATTCATTTATGTCGTGTAATTTGACAACATAAATAAATTAGGGAGACCTATCGAAACAAGAGCGACATCAGGCAAAAAGAAGAGCTAGCGGTTAAGGGAAGGGCAAGAGTAAAGGTGCAGTAATGGGCCAAAGCTGAAGGTAAAACTTAAGGTAAAGGCAAACGGTTAGCGGATATTGGCAAGGCAACAGGAAACGCTGCACAGAATACAAGACATGACAAAAGCGGAGAACACAAGTTAAGAGAAATAGGAAGCAAGAGAGGAAGGCAGAGAGACAGAGACACAGAGAGAGAGAGAGAGAGAGAGAGAGAGAGAAACGGAAAACAAGAGCAGCAGCAGCAGCAGCAACAAGAACAACAAAAACAACAACAATAACATATTCAGTCCCAGCGGAAACGGAAATCTCAGTTGTTTGCCTTGCGTTTGGCCAAAAGCGCTCAACATCAGCAACTGTTCTTGCTTGAGCTTTAGCTACAGTTATGGGCCATAGTTTATGCTACAACGGCTACAGCTAATTAATCTTGTTGTTGTACCATGTAAAAAGTAAAAGAAAACCATTCTCAACCACATTCTTTATCAGGTTGAAACTTTTTTAAAGACAATGGCCAACGACTGCAAAATGCTCTTTTCGCCTAGAGAATTATGACTTAATGATTTGCTTATTTTTCTACGTGTGTATTAAAAAGAAGTAGTAGAAAAACTTGATATTATATTATTTCATTAACATCATTTAAGTAAAACTTTCTAATAAGTTTAATTTTGCTGTACTTAAAAATCAAATGACGTTTATTATCCATTCTATCAGACTGTTTCGCAGACAATGGCTTCCGACTGCAACGTTCTTACTTGCTTACAAATATTTAAGTATAGCTAAATAAATATAGTTTAAAAAAACTAAAAAACACGCTTTTAGAGCATTTCAAACTAAAAAGTTAAAAATAATTTTTCAAATAAGTTTAAAACAATAATAAATGATAAATAGTATTATTGTAAAAAAAGCGTTGGGCGCTCGATGTACGAGATATATGGACAAAGCGCTCCACGCTTTTTTTACAATAATACTATTTATCATTTATTATTGTTTTAAACTTATTTGAAAAATTATTTTTAACTTTTTAGTTTGAAATGCTCTAAAAGCGTGTTTTTTAGTTTTTTTAAACTATATTTATTTTTCACTTTTTAGTTCGATGTATTATATAAGCGTGTTTTTTAGTTTTTTTAAACTATATTTATTTTTTAATTTTTAGTTCTATTAATTATTAAAAAAAAAAAAATTGTAAGTTCTAGTGAACATGAACATGGTGCAGATTAAAAAAAAATTTTTTTTTTCGGCCGTGGAAGGTATTAGAACCCACGGTCGGTGAGTCCGGCAGCGAAGACCGGCGCCATAGACCGCTCGGCCATCGCACCAACTTGAGTTATGGGATATACTGACAGTAATAAGCCACTTGCTTTTAGTCCAAAGGAGAGTTAAAAATATTTTTTTTCAGCCGTGGACGGGATTATTAATTATTAGAATTTTTCAAATAAGTTTAAAACAATAATAAATGATAAATAGTATTATTGTAAAAAAAAGCGTTGGGCGCTCGATGTACGAGATATATGGACAAAGCGCCCCACGCTTTTTTTACAATAATACTATTTATCATTTATCCCTCTACCTCAAGTTCGTTCGTTGGCCGAGCGGTGTAAGGCGCGGGTCTTCGCTCCCGGACCTACCGGTCGTGGGTTCTAATCTCGTCCACGGTCGAATGAGTCTCTTGCTTTTAGTCCAAAGGAAGTTACATACATACAAACATACAAACATACATACAAGTGAAGCTAATATAAGCGTGTTAAAAAGAACACTATTTGTATTATTAAGTTTAAGAAGCGTGATATGCAAGATCTATTGCGTTCCCTTCTTCGCCTATAGTTCTTTCATCAGACACTAGTGTCCTGCATTAAAGTAAGTATCCATGAAGGGTCACGGCCTTGTTTAGAAGACTTTTTTTTCTAGAAAACCACTTCTTTTCCTTGCTAAGGCTGCACATTTTGCTTTGACGTGCAAGGAGGATTCTACTTTCATGTCGCAAAACCTGCAGTCTCTACAATGTCTACTATTTTAGCCCATGGAGTCCTTGCCAGTTCGTTTTCCGTAGAAGTCTCACTTCCTTTCTTAGTTCCTGCCGTATCGTTATTCTTCCAACGCCACAAACCAGTTCGGACTCTATAAGGATTGTCTTTGCCCCTGCTGTATTAACATGATCCGCGGCCCATCTTAGGGTTAGAACCTTATTTTAGACGGAATGGAATATATTTGAATTTGTGAGGCAAAATTGTTAGCAAATTGCACTTTGCTTAAGAAGAAACCAAAAAATATAGGATATAATAATTGTAAATTACATGCTCAACTGCTGGAAATATAAACAAACACACAAAGACCTAGTAGCCCCATTTTGCCACTTTTTTCTAACAGCGTATAAAAAATAGATATGCACTTTAAGTAAGCACACTCTAAACGCTGAAATAGACAATGGCGGTGAAAACATGACGGTTTCGTGTTGAGTTGATGTTGACGTGAATGACGTGATGAATGTCGCCAAAGCTTTGACGAATGTGTCCTGCTACGAAGCTGGGCACATGCAGAAATACAGCAGGAAAAGTACAAGCGAAACAATTTCAAGTGTCGTCAGTGCCATTCAAGCGCTCCATCATATGCGCGCATGTTCATTTGTTTTTTTTTTTATACGTTAGACACGCCCACTAACGCCCACAGCGTCACACAGTTCCTCAACACCCAGAGTCAGACGGATATACGGCAATGGCGCCCAACGTCGGCTGATGCCCGATTGCAGTTTGTCAACGACACAGAGGTACAGAGGTAAAATAATACGCTGTGTACACGTAATACAGTGCTCCCTCTTAAGAGTGACAACTTGATTAAGTGAGACCAACCAAGTGTTTGCATTGACTACTTAAAAGAGTGAGCTGCTTTAAAAATTTCCATTCAGCAGATAGAACACATAGTGTTGCGAGTTCATTTAAAAATAACTGCCAAGCCTTGCCGTATTGTTTTCTTATTCTAGTTCATACATCCATATGATATATAAATATATCGTATTTAATTTAGTATTTGTTATCGGTGGACGATAGACTCGAGCTGTGATGCGACCCTGCGATCGAGGGCAGTCTTCTTCGCAAAGTTTTCGCACGCAGCAGCATATTAAAATAAATTCTTTCTTCTTTTTTGCTTTAATCCTACATTTTATTCATTATATAAATGCAAATATAATTCTTTCGTTCGAATCATATTAATAAACTTATTATATTGGAGTAAAGAATTCTATTTTTGTGTTGCGACGACGTGTTCTGGTTGAAGTCAGAACATTTTTTATTTTAATTAAATTGCGTTGCGAAAAAAGTATTGCGTGTTACACATATATTCACACGTACATATATATAAACATGGTGAAAAACTATTGCGTGTACATATATATATACACATAAAACCATGGTGAAATAAAATTGAACTTGATGGAATTACGGAATAAAAAGCGACTTGTGAGTGAGGGAGCAATGTCTGGATCTTCAACACCTAAGAAATCTGATGAAAAGTCAGACAGTGATGTGGAGGATGATGGCAGCCAAACGATTGTGGCCAGAGAAAAGGAAGACGCTAACACTGTCCTTATAAGACGCATGTTTGAGCAGATAAATGCAATGTCTTCACAAAACAATGCATTGGCTACACAGATGTCGATCGTTACGGAGAATATATCTGGACGGATGGACAAGCTTGAACAGTTGGTTGCTGCAAATTTAATGGGTGCATCTAGCACAGCCACACAGGGTGGCACCGGCGTTTCTGCAATTGGCAGCGACGCAACTATGGGTGCATATAGCACAGCCACACAGGGTGGCACTGGCGTTTCTGCAAGTGGCAGCGGCGTATTATGGGTGCATCTAGCACAGCCACACAGGGTGGCACCGGCGTTTCTCATGGCACGCGCATATGGGTGCATCTAGCACAGCCACACAGGGGCATGGCGTTTCAAGGCACGGCGTATTGGGTGCATCTAGCACAGCCACACAGGGTGGCACGGCGTTTCTACAATGGCAGCGACGCACTATGGGTGCATCTAGCACAGCCACACAGGGTGGCACTGGCGTTTCTACAATGGGCAGCGACGTTATTATGGTAGCATCTAGCACAGCCACACAGGGTGGCACTGGTGTTTTTTCAATGGGAAATAACATAACTGCACAACGATTCGGCAATGCTACACAGGGTAGCTCAGGCATGGAATTACTTGGTGACAGAACTAATGAAAGACAACATAGTGTCTCACGACCTGCTGATCACGGCGGAATTGCTCAACCTAGTGGTGTTATTCAAGGCGCTGGTGGAGGCGCATTTTGGTCATCTGCACTGGGCGCTACAGGCGCTGCTTATCATATGGCAGATATGCACGCAGATTATGGAGGAACACACTGGACAACCACACATGGTGCCTTTGGTGATGAGCGAAGGACGACATTGGGCGCTAACAGATGCCTGATAGACGCAAATGTGTTTAACACTGAAAATAAGGGTATGTATGGGCTGAATGAGGGTCATAATGCGGCAAGGTCTGATTTGGCACAAGGTAGGCAAACAGAAAATATTAGTCTCTCTCACCCACAACATAATTCTGTCATGCAACCTCGTAAATTGATTGATCTTCCAGTATTTAGTGGAAATGCAATGGAATGGCCTGTATTTTTCACATTGTTTTCGGAATCAACTGCGGCTTATAGGTATACAAATTTAGAGAATCTCTTGAGGCTACAGAAGTGTCTTGAGGGAGCAGCAAAAAATGAGGTTGAAGCCTTATTAATGAATCCGGTCAACGTACGCCACATTATCGAAAGGTTGCAATTTCGATATGGACGTCCGGAATTATTAATAAAATCCCAGGTGGATATCGTAAACAATTTACAAAGCGTCCCAGAGAATAATTTAGAAAAGCTGGTACCATTTGCCTCAAAAGTCGAGAATTTTGTAATTTATTTAAGGTCAGCGAATGCAACTCAGTATTTGCAAAACGCAGCAATGTTGGATCAGCTGGTTAGTAAATTGCCATTGTCAAAGCGCATATTATGGAATGAATACGCTGTTAACATCCTACCTTATCCGGACTTAAGCCATCTTAGCGCTTGGCTAAATGAAGTAAGCCGGAGCATTACAAGGGCGTTGACGACTTCGAAGGATCAAACAACGATAGGAAAACAGAATTCGCAGCGAAAGGCGGTAATGCAGGTTGCAAAGGCCTCGGATGATAAGACTTCAAATAAGGATATGTGCTACAAGTGTAAAGGAGATCACAAGTTGCTGAAATGCGAGGACTACAATAAAGCATCTGTGAAGGACAGATGGAAGATAGCAAAGGAACTTGGCGTGTGTTATAGCTGTTTGAACCGAGGTCACAGCATGCTGCAATGCAAATTCAAACGGTCATGTAAACTAAACGGATGCGTCAAGATGCATCATAGATCGTTGCATAGCGACCAAGATAAACCAGTTGAGAAAAGAGAAGAAACAGAAACGGCAGCTACAATAAGCACGATTAAGTCGAGCATGTCAAAAATACTCTTTAAAGTAGTGCCAATCGAGCTAATGGGTCCAAACAGACAAATTATTAAAACATTTGCCTTTATTGATGAAGGCTCGTCCACTACTTTGATAAACACACAGTTGGCACATAAATTGGGTATTAAGGAGGTCCCCGTAAAGTTAACATTGAACTGGATTGGGAAACAAGCGATGGAAGTAAATTCTATGATTTGCAAACTAAAGATAAGACATCAGGATGGTAATAAGAAATGGCTGCGCATAAGTGGAAACACCGTTCCTGATCTTCAGTTGCCGTTGCAGACCTTGGATGTGCAGGAATTGGAGAGCCAGCATAAGAAATTAAAGAGCTTACCGATAAAGGGTATGTAACGCTGAACCAATGCTACTCATTGGAATAGATAACTGTCCAGCTATTCGTGGTATAAAAAGCGTGTCGTTAAATAAGAATTTGATTGCAACAAAAACCGCATTAGGGTGGTACATTTATGGATTGACTCATCAACAGACGAATATATTACCAATTTGTACAGTCGTGCTGCACACAACTGTAACGAATACAGAAATAGATATGAAAAAATTAATGGTTGATTATTTTTCGACAGAAGGTTTTGGTGTCGAATTATCTGGAAAGCCTTTGGAATCTGCCGCTGTCACTAGAGCCAGAAAAATATTACAGGATACTACACAACAGTTGGATGGAGCTTATGAGACAGGATTGTTGTGGGCTGTAGATGATGTGAACTTACCTGATAGCTATAGCATGGCCGTACACAGACTACGTGGAATAGAAAATAAAATGCGCAAAATAAATAAGATGGACGAGTATGATCGAGCAGTAATGGATTTCGTGGAGAAAGGATACGCAGTTAAGCTATCAAAAGAAGAGGCAGCTATTATACATCCTTGTACATGGTACTTGCCGCATTTTGGAGTACACAATGTCAACAAGCCGAAAAAGATGCGGCTGGTGTTCGACGCTGCAGCTTTAATTGATGGAGTCTCTCTGAATTCCAAACTTTTAAAAGGACCAGATGAGAATCCACCATTAACAAAAATATTGTTTCAGTTCCGACAAGGAAAGATTGCTGTATGCGCCGACATCAAAGAAATGTTTCTGCAAGTCCGAGTTAGAGAACAGGATCAGCAGGCTCTTCGCTTCTTATGGAGACATGGAAACCAGGAAGAGGAAGTAGCAACATATAAGATGACTGCCATGATATTTGGAGCTGCTTGTTCGCCATGCTGCGCACAATACGTTAAAAATATAAACGCACAAAATGCAAAGAAATATAGGGAAGCTGTTATAGATGCAATTGTATCAAAACATTACGTAGATGATTTTGTGGCAAGTTTTAATTCGGAATGCGAGGCTTATAATATCAGCAACGAGGTGAAAAATGTTCACAAAATGGCACATTTCGATCTCAGAGGATTTGTCTCTAATTCAATGGATGTGCAAAAGAGGCTGAACTGCACAGGCCACGAAGTTCAAAATGCAACAGTCAAAATGGACTGTGAAAAGATTGACAAAATACTAGGAATGCATTGGGATAGTAGCAGCGACGAGTTCATTTTTGATCTGCAGCTGAATCGCGTTGACAAGGACATTGTTAAAGCCCTAAAGTGCCCAACTAAACGACAGTTGTTGAGTTTGGTAATGTCGGTATACGACCCTTTTGGAATGTTGGCAGATCTGATGGTACACGGCAAAGTATTGGTACAAGATGTTTGGCGTTCGGGAATAGATTGGAATGACATGTTGCCGGATTGTTTGTTTGAGCGTTTTAAGCAGTGGGTTCGGCAATTGGAGAAAGTTAAAAGCTTTAAAATGAGTAGATGTTATTCACTGAATTTCTTTGACCGTGACACGCGGATCGAACTACATGTGTTTGTAGATGCGAGCGAGTTAGCATTCGCAGCGGTAGCTTTTTGGAGAATCGAATATAATGGCTTTATTGATACAAAATTTGTTTCAGGCAAGACGAAGTGTGCACCCTTAAAGATGCTTTCAGTGCCACGGCTCGAGCTTCAGGCAGCCGTATTAGGAACGCGCTTGCGAAACACAATTCTGTCTTGTCATGATATTAAGGTGCAGAGTACAACATTATGGTCGGACTCAATGACAGTGATTTCTTGGATAAACTCCGATCAGCGACAGTATAAACCGTTCGTAGCTCACCGCATAAGTGAAATCCTGGAAACAACGGCTGAAAACGAATGGAGATGGGTGCCAACAAACTTGAACGCTGCCGATAAAGCTACGAAGGCATCTAAAGGACTAAAATATGAAGCAGAAAACGTCTGGACTAAAGGACCGGAGTTTTTACTGCTAGAAAGGCAGTTTTGGCCTTGCTCAAATGTAATCATCAACTCAACTGACGAGACGAGTGAACGAAAGAAGATCGTATTAATGGTGCTACAGAATTCCTTGATTGATGTAAATAAGTATTCAAACTATTTGTTTTTGAAACGCACCATGGGGTGGATAATAAGATTCATCAATCGCCTACGCCACCAGCACACGGACGAAATTCATGGAGAGCTTTCTTCAGACGAGTTACGGTGGGCGGAAATTGGCCTATGCAAGATAGCACAGACACAAACATACAACCAGGAACTGACGGATTTAAATAATGGACGGACAGTTTCGAAAAGCAGCACGATCTTCTCGTTGTGTCCAACCATATCAACTGATGGCATTTTGGTGGTTGGTGGAAGGCTGGATTATGCCGCAGCCTTACCTGAATCGGCTCGGCGTCCTATAATCATGCACAATCGACATCCCTTGACCAACCTAATTATTAAATGGTATCATGAGATTTACCATCACCAAAACGAAGAATTGATTGTGAATGAAATAAGGCGTAAATTTTGGATAGTGCATTTGAGAAAGGCTGTAAAGCGGGCTAAAGCAATTTGTCAGCAATGCAAAAATAACAAAGCAGTTTCGATACCGGCACAAATGGGGCAGCTGCCTAAAGATCGAGTAACTCCATTCCAGCGTCCGTTCTCCTACACAGGATTAGACTATTTTGGGCCGATTATGGTTACGATAGGTCGCCGTCATGAAAGAGATGGGTTGCTCTGTTCACGTGCCTCACAATAAGAGCAATGCACCTCGAACTGGCAGCAGATCTATCCACAGATGCATGCATACTATGCATTCGGAATTTTGTAAATCGACGAGGCGTACCAGTTAAAATTAGATCGGATATGGGCACCAACTTTGTTGGAGCAGACAACGAAATTAAAAAGACAAAAGATCTATTTGATTGGGAAGCTATCAAAGCAGAAACGGCAAATAAAGGCATCAAATGGGAGTTTAATTGTCCAGCTAACCCTAGCTCAGGTGGCTGCTGGGAGAGGTTAGTACGATCCACAAAACGAGTCTTAGCTGTCACTCTTAAACAACAAGCTCCTCAAGTAGAGACTCTGAGGAGTCTACTTATAGAAGCCGAAAATATAGTAAATAGTAGGCCACTAACACATTTGCCTGTTTGTATAAATGATCCAGAGCCATTAACTCCAAATCATTTTTTATTGGGAACGACAAATTCAACACAAACTCCTGGAGATGGTGGCAATTTCTGTTTCTATAAACAGTATCGAATTGCAAAACAACTTAAGGACAATTTTTGGCGACGATGGATAAGAGAGTATTTGCCAATACTAACCAGACGTACCAAATGGCTTGCCAGCACAAAGCCAATCAGCGTGGGCGATGTTGTCATAATTTGCGACAGCAACCAACCACGTGGAAATTGGCAAAAAGGAATCATTATTCGAACAATACCAGCAAAGGATGGACAGATACGAATCGCTGAGGTGAAAACTTCGTCTGGAACACTAAAACGACCCGTTTCAAAATTAGCAGTATTGGATGTGTTGGATCCGTGTTTACGGTGGGCGGGATGTTGCGAGTTCATTTAAAAATAACTGCCAAGCCTTGCCGTATTGTTTTCTTATTATAGTTCATACATCCATATGATATATAAATATATCGTATTTAATTTAGTATTTGTTATCGGTGGACGATAGACTCGAGCTGTGATGCGACCCTGCGATCGAGGGCAGTCTTCTTCGCAAAGTTTTCGCACGCAGCAGCATATTAAAATAAATTCTTTCTTCTTTTTTGCTTTAATCCTACATTTTATTCATTATATAAATGCAAATATAATTCTTTCGTTCGAATCATATTAATAAACTTATTATATTGGAGAAAAGAATTCTATTTTTGTGTTGCGACGACGTGTTCTGGTTGAAGTCAGAACACATAGTTAGATCGATTTGTAACGTGCCAGATTGATGCAATCAACAGTCATATGATAGTTGCAATGCATTGGCGGCACTGACAAGTCATTGAAATCTCTCTTTCATGATTGTTCGAATTAAAGTTTTTTGCGTACGTATGTTATGAAAAACAAAAAACTATAAAAATAATAAAATAAAATATATTAACTCTTCATATATTTCACTTTTATCTTTCGACTGATGGCAGAAGATTCATTAAGTTTCGGTAAAAGTTATGAGAATGCAAATAGAATGAGAGACAACTGCGCAAATATTTTGATTATTTCCGACTCATATGAAAAGTTATTTTTGACTGAATGAAATTTTCTTGCTTGGCAAATATAAGTTATTTTGTTTGGACTGGGATTTTGCCAAAAGTTTTGTTGTAAAGCTAGCATATAAACAAAAGAATTAGTTTTTGAGCAAGGCCATCAAATTCACATATAGTAACAACGAATATAAATTCTATTAATATCACTCGAATGCCAACAAAATTGATTTTGTCTTGTATGCTCATCAGAGTCAAGCCTCTCCATTCATACGTGAAATACTTTTCTACTTAGTTCAGTCAGTTGAAACAATTGGATTTTTATAATCATATTGCAGCGACGAAAATGTTATTGTTGATTTCTAATGCTGACACTAAATCGATTAAAGATTTTCGAATAGCAAGCAAGCATTGTTTCCAGCAAATACATTTCGAGTTTTTGCAAGCCAATCAAAGAATCTGCTCTGCTCGAATGCAAGCAGCTGTCATTTTCCTGCCTTTCCCAATCGATTTTCATATGCCTTGAACTAACAGCAAAAATACCTTTGGATTGAATTCAAGCAGTTAGTCATTTGCAGAAGCAAAAGCAGCATCCGGAATAGATACATATGTGCTAGCATTAAATCGATCCGCAACTGAGCGCCAATCCGGCAAACCATCAATAATGTTTAAGTGTCTGTCAGTCCTGTCCTGTCATACATTCAGTACACACACACACACACACACACACATACATACATACAGTGTATATACTGAATGTATTTGCGTCGTATTAGCTGAGTGTCCGTATTGCGAATCTCAATTGCCACTTTTCAACAACCATTTGCTATAAAATTGGCAACATTTTAACGACAAATAAATTACAATTGGTTATACAATTTGGGCCAAACATGTAGGATGTGAAAAAAACAGGCATAGTGCAAGCCGGGGGAAAAAAGGGGAATTCAGACGAAATGTAATCTGAGCGAAAATTACATTTGAGTAGAAAATTAGCAGAGCTGTCAATCTGTGCTAATGCTGTTACAATTTCTGTGTGGGTTAGGTATCATATTAATGGACAGACCACAAAACAGGACGCACACACACATACAAAAGGATAGACGGCATGAGCGGAGAGAGGGCAAAACCTCAACGGTCAGCTTCATCAGTCGCACAATCGTTGTTCGGTTTTAAAATTCATGAATTTCTATGCGTAACACACAAGTTTTGTGCTTCGTGTTAGTGTGCTGTTGCGGGACGCAGCAAGGAGCCCACAGCGAGAGGTCCTTGCCAGCCTGTCTGTGTGTTTTTATTCAATTTATGGGGTGGCCGAAAGCGTATTGGGTAGTAAAGGACCTGCTGACCTACTTGTCACACAAACTGACATTCCAACAAATTTATTTTACCCATTAAAAGGGACGCAATTGCATTGAAATAACCTGGTTGGCAAACGCCACCGGTTGGCCTTGCAATTTGATTTAATACTTTATTAAAATGCGTAATGCTCTGTAAAATGCAAATTAATTTCATTAAAAGCAAGAAACTAAAGATGAGTAGTTACAGACAGAGCTGATTCATTATAAAATACCTTGTAGCTATATATTTGTTATCTATAAAGTAAATTTGCGTGTCTGTGTGTGTTCATGAATCTTTTTGAAGATAAGCACGAGGAGACAACAGCTCTAAGCTCGAACATCATTATTTTCTATTAAATTGAGCTGCCTTTTATTAAGGCAACCAAGGCATTGTTATCAATTTAACGTTGAAAAACTTAAGAACTGTTGTGACAGATAAACTAAGAGCTGTGTGTGAATGAAAGACGCATTCTTCTGACATACCCATTTTTAACTTTCTATGGGGTAGAAAATATTGGTTGATATTATCAATGTAAATAATTTTAACCACGGCCTTGTTGAAATTCTCCCTGGCCATTTATGAATTGTTTGCTATCACAATGGGTGGCTTGAGTTTTTTTTTTTTTTTTGGGGTGTGGCAGAGATATTTGTATGTGTGTGCATGTGTCTTTGGCCTTGCCACGGTTGGGCACACAGTGCGTATGATTAATTGGCGCATTCGCATGTAATTTACGAGCCGGTCGTCCTTTCGCTTGGCACTTAACTGATACGAAGCTTGTTGAAATGTTTACTGTTTGAATGACCATGCCGCAAACATGTAAGCGGATATCGCTTCCGACCATCATCGGTGTGTTTGTGTGTGTGTGTTTGCTTTTGTGTCTGTAAACAAGCATATATCGAATGCCTGCCTACTCGTTTGTAAGTATAAACATGCATATATACGAATAAACAACAAATTGTAAACTAGCCACACGCGAGCGATTCATGAATGTGCGTTGTGAGTTCACAGATGGAAAACTCCATTTAATTGAGACATACGTAAAGATTTCATGCATACTAATTTACATAAATATGTACGTAAAGTTCACGTAAATATTGACAGCACAATCTTACAATCGTTTAAATTGGAAAAGATCTGGCAAATATTCATTACATGAAATACTGCAACAAATATTGCGCATATTTGTTAAGTTTGTTTGTTTGAATATTGCAATGTATACATATAAAAAACATAATTTTTTATTTCGAAAAGCTTAAAAGTTAAGCGCAATTGGAATTGGAAAGTTTTTAGTTATTATTAAATCTTAATTTTTAATCATTTAGAATTCGTTCTTTTCTATTCAGATTTCATTTAAATGATTTAATAATAAGTTTACTCTTCTTTCACTTAACAAAAATACACATTTTTCTCTTTTGAAATTCAATTTCGCAAGTTGCCAAACATGTGATTTATTTGATGTGTTTGTGACAAGCAAAAAACTTAAATTTTATATTTTCTCCATCCAGATCTATTGTTATTCATTCATCTCGCTATAGATTTGAAAGTACAAATGCTAACCAAACTGACAAAAGCGCAAACTAAAACTCGCATTTTTGCTGTTGACAATGCGCTTAGTCAGCTTTGTGGCCAAAAGAGAATGAGTTGGAGAGGTAGAAAGATAGAGTCGCATATGCTTTGGAGCAGTTTTCATTAGTTGAACGCAGAATTATTTATGCTCTTTACGTAATTACAAATGAATGTACCAACTACTACACCACCAACGCCCCCCCGCCCAGTCAATCCTGCACTCGGTCGTACCATCTGCTCTTAGTCTTAATCATATTTCCACTTTTCATTCCCAACTCGCACCTCTTTCCGTCTCCCCCCTTCACACCGCTCGGTCTGTCTCGCACTTGCAGTAAGCAGTGGCAGATAGCGTTTGCACCGAGGCAAAGAACTTACGTGTTGTCAAGTATTTTTAAAAATGCACCTTGCCAAATGACATGCATATAAAATGTACAAAAATATTACATTACACAGCAGCGCCCTATTCGCTGATGTTTAAGAGGGGGTGGAACTGGCAACTGCGGTGGCCCCGTGCGCGTATTACTTGTAATGAATAAATAAACATGGCAGCAAGCACAAAGTCACCGATGCCTTGTGACAGCGTTCTCCTCATATAGTATACCCATACTCTTCTTACACGTTAACGCATTTTTATACATATTGTACATAAAAATGTCCTCATCGTGTACGTTCGCATAGTACTCGCTTGCTATTTGACGCAGCGCGAATAGTTGACGTTTTTCATTTACATCAATATCAATTCCGTTGGCATATTTCATTCACGATACCGAGTTTTGTAGTAGGGTAAGTTATGGCTACGGCTGCAGTTATTGTTATTGTTATTATTATCTGTATGCTGATGGCAAAAGCAAATTAAAGAGCGTTGACAAGAATATATATGTACATATATTTATATGATCGTGTAGGGCATAACAGTTCAGTATTTGTTTTCTTTGTTTGTTTGTGTTTGTTGTATGTGAAATGTTGACAGTTGCGAATTGTTTTTCATTTCTGTTATAGAGAGCCAGCAGGATGCCAGCATTCAATAGCAGACGAAAGAGTAAGGGCAGAAATTGATTGTAAGTGAAATGTGTAAGCAGAGTGGGGCTCTAATACATACTTGACTTGTGTATTATGTTGTTGTTGTTACACTGAAATTGACTTTCGCTGTTAATGCTTAATCGTAGTTGTTGCAAGTGTTGCAAGAGCTGCACAAATATTTCATGGCAAGTGCATTACTCTAATCACCAAAGTACCCTCACAGCTTTACTCTGCTCTTCTTTACGCTCTTCTCCACTCCACTCCACTCCACTCTACTCTCTAGCCAGCTTGGCTTAGTTTTGCTTAGCTCAGTTCAGTTGCATAAAAAGCCAATCTCTGAAATGGATATTCATTTCAACTTTTTTCTCTCTCTCTTGTTTCCTTAAGCTATTTGTTGGTCTTGTTTGTTATTCGTTGTTGGCCGTTTGCAGGTGAGCTGCCAAGGGGCCAACCGCGCGCTAAAGGGAGAGCCTGTTCTATGTTCGGTTCTGCTATTCTGGTCTAGGTCAAGTTATGCAGCCAAGCTATCAGCGCTTTATTGAATTAATCAATCATTTCGTAACACAGTCAAGGGAATGAATTCCAATATAAATCAAACACGAGTCAATTCAATTGCAGAGCCATCCACAGTTTCTTGAATTAAGTCGTCTAAGTATAATTTGTAAATACAGTCATACTTCCTTAAATCAAATTATCATTTTCGATCAATCGTCCTACACAGATTTGATGAGTGCTGTTCAATATTCAAAAAGGAATTGCAATTTGTTGAGAGCATTGAAAATGCAAAAAGCATTACTGAGAGTAGTTTCTATTATATAAAATGACTGAAAATAGTTTAAGTCAAATCTTTATTTTATTGCAGCAGACAAAAGTTGAACTAAAATGTTATCATAAAATTCAAAGCTAAGAAACTAAAATTTATTATGCAATTTAAAATTGTTAAAGTTCCTGCTAATAAAGTTGTACTGTACTAATGCGTATGTTGTAGCTTTATATATCTATTTCATCGATTAAATTCAGTTTGTGATTGATAACTATGTTGATACATATGTTGCCAGATGATAGAAATTATGGCCATGCAAGCAATTCTCATTAAGCGGCTGTCAATTTAACAATTTGTAAATAATTAATTTTCAATTATGCAACAGCAACAACTACAAAAAAAAGTCACAAAATAAAAACACAAACAGCAACGATGGAAAAACAGTAAAATCCATTAACACGCACATGACAAAGATAGGGATGCTCAGATATGAAAGCAGCTGTTGAGATTGCCTCAACTGATACAAAGCATGTTCGCGCTTGTGTATGTGTGTGTGTGTGTGTATAATGTTTTTGTTTATGCTGCCATAATTATACGCAAAAAGTGCTGCGGGCCAATAGACCATAGACCAAGCGCACAAGCACAAACAACAACCTACAATCAGTTAAACCCTCAACTCGAACACCAAAATGTTCTCCAACACACTTTGACCTGACCCGGACATCGACTCTTGCCGTTTCTATTACTAACGTCGGGTATTCTTAGATTGTTATTCAGTGTGTAACTTTTTGCACACGCATTTATGATTAATCACCATCCATAGAGATGATAATCAATTTCAAAAGTACCAAAATATCTTCTTTTATATTTATGATTAGTCAATTTAACTCCGAATTATGTTCAATTATTTTATGCTGTCTTACAAGAAAATATTTATATTTTTATAGCCCGAGCCCATGAAATAGGAGTTCAAGAATAGTTTTCACAAATATTGGACAGAGATCTAAGGAATTTTTTAGGCATTTGGTATAGAGAGTATGCAATTTTCGATTTGGTATATTTTCAATCGTTTTCGATGTCAAAAACTTACTTCGGCACTTTGAATGCTGCAGCAAAGGTTTTCAAAAAATATTGGGCAGGCACACAGTCGCACACACAAATACATCTACATCTACATACACATACATACATTTGGATACATATTTAAGTATATGGATGTCTGTATCTCCGGCTAATAAAAGCTGGTCAATACTTTTGCATTGTTGTTATGTAGCGCACAAATTGTAACGAGAGAATTGTTTTTTTTTTTTTTTTGTGACTGTGTGAGAGTGTTTGTGTGTGTTCTGTTTGGTTTCTCTTGTTTATTCAGTCGTCGAGGCTCAGTTTGGTTTTCTATTTTGTTTTCGAAGGACGCTGTCGAAGCATTAAAGTTCAGGGTGGGGAATTGATGGAACTGATAGAACTATAAGGGCATCAGGCGTTACAACAACAACGCAATGGGCATTTAGCAAAAAATGAAAGTTGAGAAATGCAAAATAAAAGCATAACACACACCACACATAAGAAACGTTTTACATTTCGGCAATGGCACATTTTCGGTCATGGTTCAAGCGAGCTATTCAAGCATTTTTATCCACATCCATATTTGAAGAAGTATGTTTTTGTGTAAGCTAGTGCAACATGAGTATCTGCCGCAACGTGGGCTCTGAAATTTTTTTAAAAAGCAAAAATTCACATTCTTTACTGAACCCGCACATATAAAAGTCGTATGAGTGACAAAAAAACCAAGCAACAGAAAAAATTTCGGCCATGTGGGCTGTTTGGGGTCTCATGAAAGTCATGCCATTAAAAAAAAGTTACCCGTATCAAATAAAGCCGTATTGTACAAGAGATACAGATTAAAATACATTAAGGAAATATTTTCGTTAAAATTAATTTCATATAGTGCCTGCTTCTTTTAATGGTTGAAGAAATGTAAATAGTAAAATTGAAAAAAAAATCGGTGGCTCCATTAAAAAGATTTATTTCGATTAATATGAGCGGAAAGCTAGCCAAATCATACGCTATCAGTAACGATCTCTAAGAACTTAAGCAAAATTGATTTCCTATTGCAAACAGTCGGCGTTTTTATAACATGTAAAATATTAAAGAGTTTGTACTCCTTTGTGTAGAATGTAACTTTAGTCGAGCTCGTGTACAAAGAATAATATAAATTGATTTTAATTTATATACATTTTATTTGTCATCATCTCATTATACTCTGATACCAGTATAAAAATGGCTGCGTTCAAAATAAGTTTTATGCACATCTTGAGGGACATCGCCAGCTAACCTGCCTCCAAATTTGGTAGGCCTAGCTTAAAAAATGTCAAAGATATAGGAAATTTCAATTTAAAAGGTGGGCAGCGTTGCGTTCCCACAGAACGCACAAAACAAATATACTCTTTACCTTAAGAGTAAGTGTAAACGCGGGAGCTTCAGCCCAAGTCGGGGTCAGCGCCTGGTCTGAGAACCTTTACGACTGTTTACGTTTAAAGCTTTTTAATTTGTATTCCAATTACAATATTTGCCAGTGCACAAGATTAAAATTAATTTGAATTCAAAAAAAGGATAAAACAAAGTGAACCGAGTTCAAGGCGGTTAGACTTTTAACAAAGCTCTAGACTCTGCATTAACTACAGGCAGAAAGCAGCCGGAAACCAAGCAACAAAAGCTGCTGTGCAAAGCGGCGCATAAATATGCAAATGGCATTAGACCTTGTAGCGTGACTTCTGGCACGTTTTAGACACCCCAAAAATGAGAATTTACTTTCAGCAAGGGATTTGTAGTCAGGTGTGCGCAGGAAGAGATGTTTGAAAAAAAAGTAAAAATAATAGAACTTTGCCCACCACATGTTAATCTGGCCAAATAAAGTTTGTTTCAACAAGTCCGTAAACTGGTTAAAGTCAAAAGCATCCGACCGTGTCATACACTGTGTCCAGGGAAAGAATAGCTCGAAAGCAAATAGAGAAAATCTCCTTTTACATTTGTAAATCTTTTATTTTGTATGCTTGACAAAAATATATTCGGTTTTTAAAATTTGGTTAAATTAAACTGGGAGATCCTTAACTCCGAAATAGGAAATAGCGAAAGGATTGCTATGAGTCGTATTTTATTTTCCCAATACAGAGCGATTTCCGAATTTTTTCTGACTCTCAACACTTAAAGTTTGAAATGGGCATCGCGAAAAAATACATATGCTCCTTGCGTTAACGCATCAGTTCATAAAAAACTGATTTTGACACGCTGCGTATGCGTAATTTGCATAGCGCGCAAATGCTGTTTGCTGTTCTTGTAATTGATTGCAGCGCATCAGCTGAAGCATCAAATGAATTGTCAACGACAATCGACAGGTTGTGTCATGGAAAATAGTTTGAGCCAGAGATAGGAAAAAACAGGAGCTGCATCAAGAGCTGCAGGAGAGATTAGATGAGCTGTCAGCGTCATTCGCATCCGCAGTTTCAAGCTCAATCTCAAGTCATCCGTGCATGTGCGCGTGTGTGTGTATGAATATTTGCTTTGGACATTGTTTTGTGCTGCGGAAATGTTGAGCTTGATGTGATGTGCCCATGATGACCACAAATTGATATCAGGCAAATGGCAGCTGGCCAAGAGGGCAAAAGGCAACGGGCCAACTTTACATGGCCAATACAACAACAGCAGTGGTGCAATGTTGAGTTTCTAGCCCAAGTTTGTTACTATTTGTTCCCAGTGGGCAGCAACAGATCAATTGACAGGCAGCCATCAGCTGGCAGATGTCGACGAACGTGATGTCAACTCTGGTTTTCTATTGTTAGCCCCAGCAGGAAATGTGGCAGTTGAAACGGAAGGTTGCGACTCTCTACAGTTTTGAGTGCTGAGTAGCTGTACTGAGTTAGGGACTGACTGACACTGAGTGACTCAGGATACGTTTTTAGTGGATACAGTGGACCAGAGTTGCCACGTGTGACCTACCAGCTGAAAAAAGCAATTGCCAGCGTGTGGGTGTTTAAGTTTCCGCTGCTTCTGCTACTGGCGTATTTTCTTTAATTTATGCATATTAGAAACTGTCTTATTGCCTTTTTTGTTTAGTCTTTATTGTTATATATTTATATTTTTCCATTGGGTTTTTTGTTGTTTTTTTTTTGTGAGTTATTTTCTTTGCTGTAAAGTTGCCCCGCCTCGTTTGTCCCAAAAAGTTGTGCACAAGTTTTTCGCTTTGTTTCTTGGAAGTAGATTTCTGTACGTGTAGCTAACGGAATGTCCGATTACAATGAATGGGCGTTGCAGGCAGGCCGGCAGGCAGGCAAACACGAGCTAGTCTACAACAACAAAAACGAATAATACAAAAAAAGCGAACTCTGAAGCGCAACTTTCTTTTTGAAGGCTTGAGTACTCGTATTTGCACAGCTCTTATTCAGTTAAACAGTTGTTGGATATTTAAAAGGGAAATGTGAGCGCCAGTTTTGTGACTTTCATGACTTCCAGGACTTTCAAACATCTTTCCAACTCTACTTTGTTGTTTGACTTAAATTGCTTTGGCATTTCAAATATTGCACGCACAAATAGACAAAAGGCGTGTCTTAAGCTTCTTTGTCAATGTCAATGGATAACTTAGTGCTTGCATAGTTCTTGGAGCCACTTAATTAAAACCAACTTTAGCGATAAATGCATGATGTATGTGACAGCTGCAGCAGCTACCTGCAGTCTATTAATAAAAAAAAAAAATGTCCACTACCTGTTTCAACTTATTGAACTATTTAAACTACAAAGAACAACTTTTCAGAGTCCAGTTAGTGCTAAGAGAATGAACACAGTTGCTATTGATATCATTACATATTCGTCAGGACACGCAGCCATTATTTTCACCACTCAACTGGCATTACTTAAAGCTTCTGCCAGCTTCATATTTAAGATATTCTATTTAAAACACACAAGAAGAAATAAGCAAAATATCTATTATGTTATACTGTAAGAATGTAATGTAAATTAAGCAATGGGTAAGTTTCAATTTTTAAGAATTTCGAATTGTATACTCTTTTGGTCCATTGTGCTGTGGCCTTTTCGGTCAACGTCATTGTGTACGTTAACTTCAGCTGGCCAAAGAGTGCTACAAAGGAGCGCGTACAAAGCGCATGTTGTGTCTCACAAGACAAAGGCTTAATTACACCCGCACACACACCAACACGCACAGCTAAGCGGCTATTAAGCGCAATGCATAGCAATTTGGGCGACAGTTGCCCTCAGTAGCGCAGAAAAGTATGCAACACTTTTTTCTGGTACCTCGTCGCATGCAAAGAGCTGCAACTAAAGCGGAAGCCAGCCGATTCAAATAGTAAGGAAAAAAAGTAGAAGATAGATAGGCACAACGCTGCTGATGATGTTGATGAAAAGCACTGGTCGAGGATGAGAACAGTGGCAAACAAAGAGCGCGGCAAAGTGGGCCATGGACAACAGTTTTGATTTGCATAAACAAAGGTTCAAGTGTAGCGAAAGTGGCCACCCAAATGGGCATGATAGGCCAAACTGATTCAAGATGATGTTGCCACAGTTGCCCCAACCCAACAACTCAAACAATTCATTGTCTCCTTACCATACCAGCCCAAACTCTGCTCTGATAGCGAGCAGCTGCAGCTGTAGCTGCCTCAAGGACGACTATCCTACCTGAGCAATGGCTTGGCTCACACACAAAAAAAAGGGGGCAGCTATGGGGCACAAAAGGGAAAGGGACCCAAATGTTGCACACTCGATTTCCTGCGCGCATGTCGCGCAAATGTTTGCCGACAACAACAGCAAGAACAACAACTAAATTGAAAAGAAAAGTTGATTGTTTTTCAGTAGCGGCGGCTGTTGCTCGGCTGCTTCCACTGAAAATTGTCGTTGTGGCCGTTGTTGTTTAGCATACTTTTCAGCTTGAGAAAAAAATGGGGGAAGAACATCTCGAACAAAAACAAAAAAAAAAAATGTAATTTTGCAGCATTCTTATTATGCGAGCAATCTTAACTGTTCTTTGTTTTCGTGTGTTTGCTGCGGATACGAAATCAGTTGACGTCATCATTATCCTCTATATAGCTACAGCCACAAACATGGGCAGCTATTTTTGATGCACAGACACACACACACACATACATGCAGTAACCTATCGCAAACAAACACACCACCAACAATGCATTGCAATGGTGGCCGTAAATAATAAAGAATGTGGCAAAACAAAAAAATACAAACGCAACGACAACAAAAATATAGAAAACTTTGCTTCGGGTTGCGTTTCGGTCAAGGAAATGCACGAGTCCTCCTCCCTTTACCCTTCCGCCCACTAGCTGCAGCTGCCTGCGCTCGGGAGGACATTGTGCCAGTTTGTGAACTGTCGCAGACGTCATTTTAATCACATTGCTCCACAAAGTACTTGCGACAGTTTCTATTTTGTTTTCCCCTAGCACAGTTATTGTAAAATTCGCAAGCTTATATTAAATTTTTTTGCATTGCAAAAAAACTGTATAGCTGTGTAACTGTATAATATATATATACATATATATATATGTATATATATAATAGTATATAGAATACTACTACTACTGCATGCATATGCATCGTATTGACATTTGACAAAAACTGGCAGCATTTGCATTTGTTGGTCCACTTGAAAATTGTCCCCACAATACGCGTTTTAGAAAACGCAACGAGCGATGAGAGAACTAACAAGCGGCGTTTGCCGCATTTTGTGATCACCCTTCAGAGATGGTTGCATTCAAACACGAGTCACAAATTGCAAATCAAACAAACTATTTCATGTATCAAAAAGTATATTCATATTAGTTAATAATTCCGTTTTGTTAATCAGTTTAAATATAAGTTGCATAGCATTTTCAATACAAAGAACATTAACACTAATTGAAAATTTCTGTAGTCTTGTCTTATTTTATTTAGTTTAATGCATGTCTCCTAAAAATCGATTATACATATATCGATACACATCAAATACATGTAAGCTTATTTATAAATATATATGTACATAGTAGATATGCCTTTCTTCAGCATCGTCAGCTTACATCATGTAATATATTTTCAAATAGTATTTACTGTCCAATAAAATCAAAATAGTTTAGATATATAAAAAACTGTAACATTTTTCCTTTTTCTTCTTCAGAGGCTTATGTCTAGTTAAGTAAGTTGGATTATGTTATTTAATACAATATTACACACAAGCACGCTGGTCATTCGAATTCCATCACGAACCAGCCTCCAAATATCCGTGTAAGAGCACGACACTCGCAAACACAACTCTAAGCTGTGTGTCAGTGTATATGTGTATGTGTCACTGTGTTTGCTGGGTGGCTAAAAGCTTTGAAGCACCCACTCATTGACAGGGCGGAACAGGGCGTGGCAACCAGTGTTTGGGTGCTGGTTGGTAATTTTTTGTATGCATGCATTTTGAAAATCTGCTGCCTTATGTTAATTAAGCTTCAACTTGCAGCAGCGCCAACTATTAACAAGAAAAGCGCTGAGTGTTACACTTCAGCACAGCCATAAAACCAGCGAGCATCAACCAGCTTACTAGCATACACGTCTGTGTGTGTGCATGCCTGTGGTATATATAATACATCAGCCTAAGCATCTAAATCGTGCATACGACACGGTGGCTCGCGACTTGCATTTAACAATGGCCTTAGCAGCAGTTGGGTTGTTGTTGTTGTTTTGCTTAATCAGTATTGTTTAAATCTGTGCTTAGATTAGCACAAATTATAATGGGATTAGTTCACGTTGTGGGTGTTTAAGCTAATCGTGGGCATGGCCCTCTGTTAGGGACAGCCGTCTGGGAACATCAAGGCCGCTATTTTGGTCTATTGTGCACGCAGTTTACATTCTTTTCTGCTATATCTTTACCAACACGCTCTGTTTCACACACACTCTTGCGTTTTGTGTTTTGGGTGTGTAGTGGCACATAAATAAAGCGCATAAAAGATCAAAGGCCTTGGCATAAAGCATCTAATAACGCGCTTGCCAAGCACCAATCGAGGCATGATAATGCAAACTGTTTCGCTGAAAAGCAAATCCAATGCCCAACCATCGCCTACCCCACCCAGCCTCTCAATTTGGCAAATAAACAAGCAAACCTTGTGCCACTGTCAGACATTTGACATGCGATTAAAACTAATTTGTCGCAGAGGTCCGCCGAAATTTTTGTCGCTTTTATCAAGTGAGTCGCCCATAGCTGCATAATTTAAATTTAATTACAATTAAAAACTTTGCAGTCGGGCTCAACGGACTGTTAAATACTCTGATACCACTATTTAAACAGGTAACAAATAGATTTTTTAAATGGAAAGGTATGGTGACGGGAGGTGTAAACGTGTCCATCAAACATTTTTTGATGCAAGTCTTTGGGGAACGTCGCACAGTGGCGCCCGTAGAACAAGTCAAGTGTCAAAAATCAAAAATTGCATGTGCCTCTAAAAAATATTGAATGAACCTACTTTATAGGAAATTTTCCAGCAATTTCAAATCTGCAATCCATAATGTAACCGGATTTTTTGTTTAGAAGATATAGCTTTTCAAAGTTGTCTGATTTTTTGTGTTACATAAAAATCACAATTTTAAGGTAATTTGGTCGGCTTTGAGATACAATATCTCAAAAACTAAGTTACGGATCGTCATTATTTTTGGTTCTATTGATAGATATTAAGAAAAGAATAAAAAAAAATTATACTGTTTGCTTTGCGTTTGGCCAGGCAATTCAATATTTACCAACTATCCACTTTTTCACTATTTCTCAACTTTGATGGAAAATAAAAAAAATTATATCACATTATATCGGCTATTTTTTTAAATTAATTTCTTTGATTATTCCTCTATTAAATGCAAAAAGTTTCATGTGCCCGTTTTTGCCCCTTTTTTTTAAATGTAAAAAAAGTGAAAAAAGTCATAGGAAAAAAATGTGTTGCATGCATTTTTGGGCAATTTATGACATATAACCGTGAAAACCCATTTATGTTGTTGTTGTTACGTTCGTTATTGTGAAGATACTTGACTTTTGTTTTTCATTCTGTAATGCTTACCTGAGATCATTTGTCAAATCCTGGTCCCTAAATTCAGGTGCAGTTACAGGATATACAAATAAATTACCAGGTACGCACCGAATACAGAAATTGCGTTGGCGTACAACTAGTCACACATCCCATTCAGGTAGGCACAAATCTTATTCGGACACGTGCCAAGTACCCAAATTGCATAAATTGACCTTATTGACCTGGACTTATACAAACAATAGGTAAATTTGTTAGGCATGAAAGCTAACTCTTTTCTTGAACCCTTAATCCAAACGGTATATATCAGAGAGTATATAAGAGATTGGGTACGATCTTAAATGTTTTGAACTGCAAGGAAAAAGTTGATTCTGCCAAATATGGAGAATATGCTTCAAAAACTGCATCACTTTTAGCAGAATTATATCCGCAGAAAAAGTTGACCCCGACAGTCCATAAAATATTGGCGCATGGCAAGGATATAATTGAGTATCAGTCTTTGCCAATTGGAGAGCTCTCTGAAGAAGCACAAGAGTCCCTTAATAAGTTTTATAAAAAATACAGATTGCTAAACACTTTCAAAGCTTCAAGGGTGAGACAAAATGAGGACCTCTTCAACATGTTAGCAGCATCTTCAGATCCACTAATTTCATCACTGAGGCATGTTAAGTCACGAAAAGAATTAGAAAATACTTATAGTTCAGAGATGATTTCTCTTTTAGATATACCATCTTTTACGGATTGTGATGAATATTTTACAAAAAATTAATAAAAAAAAAAAAAAGAATTATTTTTAATTATTTTAATATTAATTTTATTATTAATTTTTCCACAAATTTCAACTTTGCATACCCATAAATAGGCACAGAAAAATCGTAGAATTCATTTCACTCGCTCATTTTATAGGCTGATTAATTATCTATCATATGCTTTTTAAATTGTTCGATTATCTCATTTGGTTCAAAAGTTATGATTTTTGATATGAAAAAACTCAAATGGCCCCAATGTGCGTCGTTAGCATTAACCCCATTAAAACTCATGGAGTAGTTTGGTGTCGTGGCATTAAAAATAGTGAATCGATTTGCTAGCAGTGGGTGAATCACCCTTCTTTTCACTCTTGGTCCGTTACAGAACGGATAGACAGACATACACATTGACGGTCTATGCACAGCACCAATGTTGTCTTTATCTTTGGTATCAGAGAGAGATAATGTAACGAAAAGAGAATCATTAGCCACAAAAAAAAGGAAACAACCTATTCAAGTTTCGCAGAAAAGTTTAATGTAGATTTTTTCAACTTTTTAAGTCAATCAAATTTGGCAAACATGTAAAGTGTAATTGCATTGCTTTTTCGCTTGTTTTCGCAAAAATTTCAGAAGCCTGTTGAATGTTGAATAAAATTGAACACATTTTGATAATTAAAAGCGTATGATGCGAAAATTAAATGAAATTTCCTAATACCTGATAAAACAAGTGAGTAAAAACAAATTAAAACTCATTAGAGAAGTTCGGTTATGTGACATGCGTGTAACATAGTAGAGGGTAATTGCTTGGTCAATTATGGCACACACAAATATTTATTATTAATAAATGCCCAAAGTCGATTAGATCAATTAGCAATTATGCTGTATGTGAGTTATATATAAGGAGGTATTACCATCGATGGCAGTTTCAATTAAGGAAATGCTAATTTTATTGTGAGTGCGTGTGTTTGTGCTTGTTGATTTGACAATGTGGTCTATGGGTAGCCGCTAATTACAAACAATTTGTGATCAAACTGAAATCTTTAGGCAATTGCTCTTCGAAACGAGCTTAGTGGAAATATTACAATGCTAACACAAAAGTCACACACATACACACACACACAAGAACACATGTGTACAGCATACGATTGACACAGTTATTAAAAATGGCATATAGAAAATGGTATCCATGGCATGCGGGCGACAACATTCGACATCGACATACTTAGGCGCATAGTTTGACAGCAGGCGGCAAACGGACGCCAGTTAACAGGCGTGCAAAAGTGTCAGCAGCCGCTGGAGCAGTAACAGCTATTGAAGCAGCAGGGTGCCTAGCCATAGCCATTCACATACCGATACCCATACCCATACCCATACCCATGTCGAACATGCCAGCAGCAGCAGCACTCGAACGGAAAAGGAAACATTCGCAGAGATTTCCATGAACAACATGCCAACCAGACTGGGGGGATGGGGTGAAGCGAGTGGCTACGATGTTAAGGAATTCAATTAGGCAGATGAGTAGGCGGTTGAACGATGTGCAGAGAAAAGTGTTGCCAAGTCAAAGCAAAGCCAAAGACATTTCTGACACTTCACATATGAGGGCACACTGCCATAAAGTGACTTAGCATTGGGGCTAAGCTGACATGCAATTGCCCTTATCCCCTCCCCAGCCCAAACATTCAGGCAAGCAGGCAAAAAAGCAAGCAAGCAGTCAGGCAGAGAGCCTGGCTTTGCTGATGCTGCTGATCCTTTGGCGATGGCATTCGTAAGTTGCTCTTGCCGTCGAGTAGTTGATGGCTTAATGGCAAAATCTCAATACATCTTTGCACTTTGCACTTTTGCTCTCAGCACACACACACTAGATTGGCATAACCAGCAAAACTTGAATGCGGTTTCAAAACTTATCACAACCCGGTCCACGACTGAGACTGCGAGTGAGAACGAGCCTGAGCCTGAGACATAGACAGAGACGAAGACGTAAAAATAAAGCCAGACAAAAAGGTAAACAGACAATGACACAGATGACTTAATGATAATCTCAAGGCTACTGTCATTTCACTGTGGCGTAAATTAATATTGTTTTAAATTGCAAATTTGTGTTATTTCAAGAGCCCATTGTTATACCAACTAGAAACATCGTTACCTAAAGGAGCATTGGAGTTGTCTTCTGAAAATACGTTGTTATAATCAATAAATGCAATCATTCATAATTCATAATCTAAGCTACCTATAATCGAACGAACACAAAAAATCTACTTTTCATTTAATATTTTTTTTTATACATTATTTAAATTTGTAAAAAAATGTATATTAGACGGAACACAATTTTTGTATAACAAATCAAACAACAGCATCATTTCAAATTAAATAACATTCAAGTTACATTAAGCTTAAGCTAAGCAGCAGCTACGGGAATGTTTACATAATCAGAAAAGTTCTTAAGCTAACAGCTATTAGACAGAGCTCCAGCAGTTGCATATCCTTGAGTTATAAATTCATGGTACTCTAACAAATGCACAAATTTGCCCATAGTGCAATGCAGAAGTCAAAGTTAGACAAGTTTGTAGAAGCATTCATCATTCATGGTCTGAATTGCCAGACAATTTTCTCATGCATTTTCGTTTGTGCAGCAAATTTAGCTATATATATGTATTTATATAAAAATGTGTGTGTGTGTGTGTGTGTATAGAGCTGGATTATATAGTAAGTTTAGCGTTTGCCGTCATCGCGGCGCTGAAGTCAACTGAACCGTTTTAATTGCTGCATAAATATTTGTTTAAAATTAGCTCATTGTGCGCTGCTGCTCGTTGTTTCCATTCAGGGTAAGGTTAAAAGGGGCGATATCTCTTGATGTATGTATGGGTGTGGTTGTGGGTGAGCGCGTGTGCATCGTTGATTTTATGAGGGTGTCGTTGTGAGTCAGTCAATTATATAATTTATTTATCTATGATTAGTAAGCAGCCGCAGGCTGTGCCTCTCTTTCTTAGTGTTACTAAAGCATTGTCTAAGCAGATTTTCTTGCTCGCTCTGCACTCTAACAATCTGCTGCTGCATATTGAATTGCAAACTGTATCCTAAAGATTTTTGGCTTTTTTGCCATCATCTCTTTCTCTTTCAATTCTCGAGTTTATTTATTTATGGCCACACTTGTGCACAATCTCTTTTTAGTATCGCAATGCCATTCAAGCGCGTATTGAATGCACTCAATGGAGATTTCAACTGCAACTTCAACAGCATCCCCTGTCGACCCTATCTACTAGCTGCTACCTTTATGGTTTCCCATTTAATCAGCAGCATGATGCAGTTGCAGCCAAACCTTCTTCTTTCTTTCACCCAAACCCTCCTGACGTGTCTGTACGCCTGACCCCCGTTTACTTAGCTCTGGCAAAAATTAATTTCAGCTCGGCAATATGTGTGCTCAGCTCAGTTTGCATGCCCACGCACACTCACACTCACATTTTTGTGTGCTCACATACATTGTACGTATGTACTTATTATGTACATGAGTTAGTTGAAAAGCCCAACCACAAGTCTTGTTTGCAACTACAGCAACAACAACAGCATATTTGAATTTGCTTTGCAGACAGGCATCGTAATACCGCAACTAGTTTCCAAAATTGTGCAATTTTATCAGCAAAAAGTTGTTATTGGTTAGCTGAAAATTTCAAGTATCTTTATAATTAAATGCAATTTTTAGAAACGAAAAAAAAGCACCGCAGTGACATTAATAATTTATACGTGAATTATGTTTGGCATGTACTAATTCATTATTTAATTCCACGGAGCATATAAATTAATGGAAATGCGTCGTGGTTTAAGGCTTTTAATGGTTTCTATGCTCCAAAAAGTATGCTACAAAAATATCTCTTAAATAAATGAATTTTTCTAATCTTCCAAATGGTTCAATAAGTTTTTGTTTTGTTTATATCGCATTTAAAGATACTATAAAAACTATGTTGTAATTATCAACGTATTTGTTAGAATTCGCCAATTTAGCAGACTAGTATAGCATCAATTTGTATTCGCTAATTGAGTTAAATGCATTTTTCGCTTGTTATCAGTTTCCTAATCAGTTACCGAATATGTTTGACTGTGCGATTTCATCCTCTGATGCTATGCTGCTGTTTGCATAGCTCTTGCTCAGCGCGTGGATAAGTTGAAATTTACACAGGCCCACCAATTGTCGTTGTTGTTGTTGGGCTGAGTGCTCTGTAATGCTGAAATTTGCACTTTTTTAGCACACGCACGCACACACATGCAAGCAAGTGAGGAGAGTTCTGTTGTTTGGCCTGATGGAGCTGGGGAGCTGAACGCCAGGCGCCATGCACGAGCAGCATAAGTAAACAAGTTTAGTAGTAAGTGTAATCAACGTTGCAGAAGTGAGACAGAGCGAGGGATAAAAAATAAGTGTTGCATGCATATCCTCTTACATGACACAAAAATACACATGAGTGGATATGACGCATGTGTGTAAGCGTATATGTTTTTATTAGTATGCTTTTGTTGTGCTGCATTTGGGAGCTACTTGAGCGGGTATGGATATCTGTACACGTGCATATATATTTATACTTGTGTTTCGGATCGCAGTAACCATAAAAACATATTACCTGTGATTTACGCACACGCACACACCAAGAGAGACATACAGTTTACCTTTTCATTAGTGTTGCAGTCAAGTTGGATCTAAAGGTCGAGAGCTTAAAGCTGGATACTTTGGCGACTTTGTGCCGCCGCAGCTTGTTCAATGCTTTCATATAAATTGCATATTGAATGATGCTGCTTTCTTTTACCATAAGACTATTGCCGACCCTTTCACATTTTTCACTCTCAGCACTGTACTATAGGAAAATATAATCCTCCCTAGCAGGAAGTAGTTTTTAACGTAACATACATTAATATTGCAAACATGTACATATTATGAATATTTTATTAGAACGATAAGTTTTAATGTTGCATAGCAAAAAATTTATCACATCTCTACGCTGTTAAAATAACATCTGTTAAACGCAGCTGTTGCAAATAGAACTCAAGTGCACTTTCGGAAATACTTTAAGCTTTTGAGTTAAAATGTTTGATACAAATTTTCATATAAGCTCTGGTTTTCTTTGTTTTGTTTTTTTTTCAAAAATGTTTATCAAAATTTAACATTTTGTTTGTTGTTTCGTATAGTACATAATTTCGTAAGAGCAAAAACAACTTGAGTTCAAGGCATCTGTTCGTGTCCGAAAAAGTTTCTTATGTTTCTACAGTGCGCTGCGGTTACTTTATTTAATTTTAGCTTAACTCATGTGAAACATGTTTATAGTAAAGCAAAGCTTATGTTTGGGTGTGTGTGTGAGCGTGTGTTCTTGAGACTGACAAGAGCTGGCGTGTAAAATGGCTAACAAATTGCATGTACTTAGAATGGCCACAAGCAACAGAAAAAGCAACAGCAGCAGCAGCAGTAGCAGTAGCAAAAACAACAAATGAGCAACATCAAGTTTAACATTTTGGTAGTTGCTTAAGCCATCGAGGCGAGACAATCTCAAACAGGTGAGGGGGCATTTTTAAAGCTGTGGTTATTTTTATAGTTGCTCGCAAGCATAAAAGGCGACCGGAAAAGAGGCTACAAGGGACACGTAGCACGGAAATAAGCAAAGATACAAAACGACAAACGATTTGCAATTCGCACAAAAACAGAAACAGCATATTCTGTTTAAAGAACATCTGTTTTTGTACTTTTTACTTTGACGCCCCTGCTGTTACAATTACCAAAGACGCAGCTGGACCCACACCACCCGCTCACCTCTAACCACTCAATTTGCTGTATAAATATTTTGCATAAAATTTCAACTCCATATGCAGAAGCCGGATATGAGCATTGTGCATAAGCAAAAGAAACTCTGACTTTAAAACTTAATGAAACTGAAACCGAAATTCCTTCCCTTCCATGGCCATGGACCGCAAGTAAAAAAATTCACGCGTCAAACTTTATAAATTGTTTAATAAGTTTTGTTATTTTTCCATTGCCACATTTATCGTTGTTTTCTTTGCCTGCTTCGTACAAATAAGTATTGCATAACTTCAGGCCTACTTCTGTGATTAATGTGGTTTGCGGTGGGCCACCGCGGTAGGCGGTCTTTCAAGCCTTGCAGCGTTTCTCTTGTGTAAAGTCCTTTGAGCTACGACCACAAAATTAAAAATATAAAGCTGGCCGTTTGTTGCTGACTTATCTATATAGAATCCTAACTGGGCGTGGTCATACAAACTATGGCTTCAAAGCTTTCAAAATAAAAAAAACACTTAGAAAAATAAGAAAACAAAGAGAAATCCCGTGGGGAAACGACAAAAAATGGGGTCATACACAACACGATGAGTAATTGAAGGCATTTAAGATAATATCAAGCCGAAAAAAGGTTCAAGACAACGCAAACAAGTATATTATTTTTATATTTTTGCCTTTCCATTGATTGTTAACGCATTACGCCCAAGGGCACCACTTGGGTCCAACACTACACAATGGCCCTCCTTGCCACTTTTTGGAATTAATTTGTGAAATGTGCGATAAGTTGACAAATTGTTAACTTCTTAGAGGAGTCTACTCAAATACCGCTGAAAACCAATTAAAACTTCTAAGAACAAATATAGGAAATTCCTTCCGCACAGATTCAATTTTGTCCTGGTGAACCTTGTTTTACTTATTTTTAGGAATATAATTTTTTTTAAGACTTTCGGAGTGGCACCCAACTTGGATATTCAAGTATAACCCAAAAATATTTTACGTTAGAATTAGAAGAACTTTTAAGGAGTTGAATAATAAAGGATTCCTTGCAAATATCGCGAAACACAGCTCCTTATAACTTATGTTAAGGTTCACAAAGTGAATTCGCATCAGGATCAGGAAAGTAGCCGGGTTTGGTAGAGCTGAGGTCACTTCGTAGCGTACACTCAGTAATAACTGGGACAACAAGGAGGTGCAAATTGTTTGCTTTCAATAAATACAGCTCTTTTGACAGCCCTGTTACCTGTCAAGGCCCGCGAACTTTATGTTTCTGGGCTTGTAACGTTAAGGAATTATTTTTTCCTAACTTGAAAATAATTATTAAATTCCAAAAAGTGGCAAATAGGGCCATAGTGCCCTTGTTTGATTCTTGTGGCTCACTCTCTCGGATTTACTTGTTGATTTGACTTTGTCTGGCCCTTCAATTGAATTAAGCGAGCATAAAGTATGTCCCCAAACGAATTGCGACAACGCAGTTGGGAAAATGAAAACGACTGGGGAATTTAGCAAGCAATATTTGTGTACATATATTCGCTTTGACCTCAAAGACTCTGCGTAACTGATTGCTGGATACGCTTAATTGCCGACTAATAGGTTTTTCATGTAGCGTTAAATTATCGCACAAGAAACAAAATAAATTACTCAGCTGAAAGGCAAAATCGCAAACAAGTAAAAGTTGTACACATTTGAGTATGATATTAACCAGACTCTGTTTTAAAGTATATACATATATAGTATGTTTCAATATATCGAAATTTTAAAGATCCCAATCGGGAAATATGAAAAAACCTACATACAAAATCTACAATCAGAAATAAACTTATCACAAATCAAATGGTTCCTGTAATGAAGTGGAACTCAAGCACTTAATGTGAAGAGCAACTTAAAGCTGCTTATCGCTTTTATCGGTTGCAAGTTGCAACCGAAACTGCAACTGCAACAGAATCACTCAGAATGCACAGAATTTGCAGTAGCAGCAACTGTTGCTTTTGGTTTTAGCTCGCAATGGCAATGACTGCCTATCTGTGCCAAGGCCTTTCAGGTGGTGGTAGCTGCAGAAACTGAGGAAGAGAACTGCAGAGGCTATTGTTTTTGTATGTTAATAGACCCACATATATGGCCGCCCGTTCCTGCAAACTGTGGGGCTTGATGCATGGCGTCCGTAGGCAGCAGCGCTTGCATTTATAAATGTTAATCAAAAAGAAGCCAGAGTAAGCGGAAAAATGTGCGGCTGTAAGCAGCAGAATGCCCAAAGCTGTGTTTATTTTGTGGAGCATGAATTTATTTGTTATACATATGTGCCACGCCCACACACTCATACACGCATACACAAAATCAAAAACTATTATTGTATGGCATTCCAATCACACAACCAACCACATACATAAATACATATTTTTTATGTTTTTATATACATATGCCTTATTTGCAGATAACGTATGCAATCCACGTTTTTCAGTTAAGCGCCAGCAATAAATATTTCAAGCACAATTTGTTGGGCGGGTTCACGCAGCCACTTGGCTTCCCATCTATTCATGCTAGCAGCTATAGTAAACCAAAGCCAAGCGCGAGTCACGCATAGTTGAAATGTTCAAAAAGCAGTCAAGAGCAGACGCTCCATCTCTTCGTTTTGCTCTTTCTAGCTTTTTAAGTTGGCTCTTGTTAGGTAAACGCAATGTGACCACCGTTGTCGAAGCTGCTCAATTTTACCATCATATTGAAAATTTGGTCTTCGTTGTCGAAGTGCTGCTCCATGTCCTACATCTTATGCGTTTGATCGATTATCGCGCTATTATAAGTCCAGAAAATTGTCCACGTTTAAGCTATCTCGCTGTTGAAACGACTCTGTGATTTTTATTAACTAGATGCTATTGCATGCATCCTTTAAGATAGCAGTGTTCATTACTGTACACAGCTGTGGTTTGTCTAAGAGATTTTAATGAAATTACTCAGCATGTGAAGTAAACTAACTGTTTATGTATATAATCATATATATGTTGGTTAAATCAGAGGAGAAAATAATGTATAAGCCCATTATTTTTCTTTGCCTCATTTTAGTTTTACCTTATATATACTATGTGTATCGCTTTGTCACACAACAACAAGTTTTATTATATACCCCATTTTTATTTCAAAACATTTATTTTGTTAATCACACAACGATGTAAAAATATACTTTATTTCATAGTCTTATTAGTTTGTTTGCATTAAACGCAAATATTATTATTATAAAAGGCCGTTTGAATTATATTTGAAACTTAAAAGTATATTCAATTGTGTTCAGATCTAAATAGCTAACAATACATAAACTATTTATTTATTTACAAGCCAAATGTACACACTGGATTATGGCAATTCAATTGAATTTATGTAATGCAAACAGCTAATCAAATAACAAATACAATAACAAAAAAGTCTTCGTATATGTATATTGCATGCTTAAAGATTAACAAACATATAAATCTAAATAGTATAATTGTAGAGAATATTGTAATTGTACTCCAAACAAATGAATATACTATTTATAAATAGTGCAAGCAATTCTAATTGAACTCGATGTGTACATACCAGCAAACATTAAGCGCCATACAAAAGAATTTTTACTGGCTATAAATGCAATACCAAATTGAGTGTATATACCTTTTGCTAGTTCTTAAGACGACAGGCGCTACTTTATAATTTCGTACCCTGAAGCTATAAAAAGAATAACGCTGCTTCATGGCTGCAAACGTTTTACTTTGGATAGGTAAAGTTAAGCGCTTATTTGTTTAAATTGCAGACAATTAATGTTGCTCGAAAAAATATTTCACTTAAATACCCTGAACTTCAAGTTGGTAAGTAAAAAGTTATGATAAAGACTTAACAAAATATTCTTAGGACGAAGCGATCTACCTTGGAAATCTTAAAAAATAAACTGTTAACTTTAAAACCTTATTTTAATTTTAGTGCAGGGTATCTTCGAGTAAGCACACACCTTTTAAGAATTCATAGTTATTTTTGAAGCTAGTTACTATCTCGTTTATTCTGCTTATGAAGCCCACAAACGGCAATACAGCCACCGCAGCCAACAGGCAGCAAGAAAATTGAAATTCATGGAGTATGCCATAAAATAGGCAAACGTGCCCATGCATGCGTTGTGTTTCGTTGCGTTGTGTTGCTCTTCTAGCTCTTAGCGCAGTGGAATTTTTAAACTGAAACTATGCAAGAAGAGCGCCAACAGCAACAAGAACAGCAACAACTAACACAACAAACAAGTTAAATAAGAAGCAAAGCTATGTGAGATGCCGTCTGTGCTTCAGCCATTAGCCTGCAGCCTCAGCTGGCCGGGACTTGGCTTATGCTTATGGATAAGACTAGGGGTTGAGGATGATCACGGGGCTATGGCTGGACCAGGTGAGCTTCAAACTTGGGGGTAGCGTTTATGGCATGCTGCTGGAATTTTGTACGCCAGTATTGTGGAATTTTACGTGTTGCGGAATTTCAGTAACCAACTACCGAGAGTTTTGGCAAGTCGAGTTGAGGAGCCAGAAGCCAAATGCAGCGACAGTGTCAAACTCCGACCGATTATTTTTACAATGCTTGTGAGTGAGTGAGTGTAAGCTTTGGAATTTTATTATTAAATTGCCAACATTTGCACATGCAACCGAACAGTGACAGGTCGTCATTTCGCAGCACAATGGATTACAGGGATTATGTTACGAAATAACAAGCAGCTTTGTCAGCATCATTTGTTTTATCCAATGGCAGTCGCTATTCGACTATTCACCTTTTGGTGATGCAATGGTCAAGGCCTTGTTGGGGACAGGTGCATTAAAAAATAGCTGCTGATTAATATTGGCGACCACGCCCCATTGCCCATCATCTAGCACACAAATATTGAACATTTACAGTCAGCAGAAAATGCGCAAATGCTGCGTCAAAAGATAAAACTGTGTAAAAGTTCAAAATAGTTGCACAAAAATTGTCGGTCGGTCTGTTATTGGGAGTGTGAATGTGAGTCAGAGTGTGTATTAAAATGTTGAAAAAAAAAAAAATTAAAAACCGAATAGCAGAAGAAACATCAACAGAAATAGCAGCAGCAGATTTTTTTGTTGCGGTTCGTTGAGCACATAATAATTCCATCAACGACAGCAACAAGAACAGGAACACGAACAACAACAACAACACCAAAAACAACAACAACAGCAGCAGTAGAAATAGCAACAAATGGCGCTAGCAAAACGTTTAGCACTGGCACAGAGATAACTGCGCCAAACGTTGGCAGCAACGTTAACGCCGTCGGCACTTTGCCACACAAATCTACAGCTGCATTGTGTATATATATATATACCATACATTTATATGTATGTATGTGTGTGGGTGCTTGCGCTATTTTTGTGGGTCAGGTCACTATGGGCGAAATGCAAGACTTAATTAATGAACGCTAAAAATATACAAAATTATTTGTATGAGCAAAATGCCAGTTTTAAGAATCTCTGCATTAAGTACTTGTATTAAGCCTTACAGCCCTTGTTATGTCAACGATTCTTCTATATATTATCCAACTTAGAGCTTTTTCGTTATATATCCCACAACAAGAACTGTGAAAATAAATCTGAATGTATGTCAATTAAAATTTCTTAAATTATGCTGATGTTCATGATAAAATTAAACATTATTTTAAACTGTTTGCTATGTTAATATTGAATAATAATCGAACGGGCAACTAGCAAAAGCTAGTATATTGTTTATCAGTTTGTTTTTTTAAGTGAAACATAACAAATTATTATTTCAATAACTTGAAATCACGATTTTAGAAAATCATCCCACAGTTCTATGGTTGTAAAAAGGCAAGCACTGATGTGGGCGACAGGGCGTATGAGTAATGGCCATGTGGCAGACGGCAAGTCGCATGGGCGCTCATGTAGCCTGAATGCTTGAAGCGTTGCCACGCTTCGTTAATTTTCAAGGAAATAATGTTGCAATTTCATATATTATTCGGTTAGTTTTTTGTCTCTTTAACTTGTTGCCATCAACCTGGAAATGATATAAATTACTGTTTCATTCACCTACGCATCGCGTAAAAGTATGCTACGAATATTTTCATATTTACATTTACTTAAATTTATATGTAGTTAGTGTTTATATTTTTTAATTTGATGCATGAGCTCAAAGCGCCTGAAGGCAACTTTAGTGGGCAACGGCAGCTAATGGGCGGAGTGCCCAAACTTTTATAATTAAAAATGTATGGCATGTAGAGTCAATGGCCAATTCTGTTCAGCCGAGTAGATGAATTTCATTTCCGAGTCCGTTTTTGTTTGACAACGAACGAGTTTTGATAGATATTACACTAATTAATTTTTGAATAATTTCTATGCATAAATTTACATTCATTTCACAAAGCACTCACTGAATGCCCAAAGCTACAATAGCAGCAATACCATTTAATGTTTGCTTTACTCAGTATGCTCAAACTCAAAGTTGGTTAATTGAAACGCTACTTAATTTGTGTCTAACCAGCTTGGAATTCGTGTTGCTGTTCTGTTTTTAATTGACATGAAGATGGAAATGGCCACCAACGATAGTGCATGGAATGCAGCAGCAAGTGCAATTACCGCAAAGTTTAATTAACACAAAACCATTTAAACACCTCACTTAGTTGCTGTCGAACTTAATACCCTTGCAGACAAATTCATTGTTCATAAGAAAATCTTGTACTTCTTACAGATAAACAAATAGCACATCATTAAAAAGATCAATAATGCATTCGATTTTCCTAAGAACGCTTAATAATACAGTAATCCGAATCTGGAGTTTGCGACAAAGGTATTGGGACTTCTATGAAAAAACAAATCCTCTTTAGGATGCTATCCTTCAATGCATTTCACTTTCATATTTTGTTTGTATTTTATTTTAATACCCACTACAGATTTCAATCATTTTGTCTCTTTCTTCTTATACAGATCTATTAAAAGCTAAGTATTACAGTGATTGACTGCTAAAGCAGTTTCACTGTCTGCTTAAAATTCTTAGAAACTTTAACTTAATTGCCTTCACTTGGAAGACATCCAAATTGCGTTGTTTTCCCGCTGCTCGAAGGATTCTTGTAATTGCCGCCATCTCTACTGATTTATGCTGCTACATACCAGAAAGTGGGACGACTTAATACATACGTATGTAGGTATGCTTCTGCCATACATATTATATCTATTTTAAATGTAAATTTGCTCAACGAGTTGCTTGCCCAAGTGGCATCAGCTGAGCTTAGCGGAGCGAAACATTCACAAAGACTGACCCAATTGATATTCTCTGTAATGCGACATTTCAGTTGAAGTTTCTTTCCCATTGTCTGTGTTCGTGGTACTTCCACTCCCAATCGCTTCTTTAGAACACGATGTATGCAAATTAGCTCATATAAATTAATATGATACAAGCACCCTTACATGTGTGTGCCAACAGATAAATCTTGGATAGATTCGAAATAACTTAAAGTAGCCAACAAACAGTTCTATAAAATGTGATTTAATATTGAAGTTACTGTTTACTTTTAAGCTTCCTTTTCAAACAAATATGTTTGGTTCAGCTTGAATTCAATTATATAGTACAAATTCCATAAACAAAATTATTTAAAATTACAAATTTGGTTTGTTGGCCAAGTAACGTTTCCATTCAAATTGATTTTGAGTAAAAGCTATTTTATTTATTTTATATATTCACAAAACAAAGTTTTCGCTAAATTTCAATTACAAATTCCATCACAAAAATTATGTTAAATTCACCCCATTAACCAAATTACACATTTTTGAAAAAAAAAGAGACGAAATAAGAAATTTCACAAATATTTGGCAAGTCATTTTGCACATTGGCACAAATCGTATATTTACAAACGCATAATGAATTTTTAAACATATTCAAAAAGTCATTTTTATTTTGTTATTTCCTATTGAGTTTCCGGCCACGCCAAATCAGAACACAGTAGCTGAAACCACTATCGACACTTGCTGAATTTAGCTGTTTATCAATGCATAATTAATTACGAAGTATTTTTATTGGCAAGCCGAATAGCCACAGCATACACACACACACAAACATAAAGTTCATTATTAAACAATTGGTTATTGAACGAATGCCAACTATTTGAAAATGTGTGAAATGCGCGTTTATATGTTATTACGTTTGCGTCATGGGTGTAAATCAATTTGGCACTCAGCTTTTAACTTTTTGAACTATGAGAAGAATACACAATTTACTTTGTCGTTATATAATAGTCAGCACAACTGAAGGATTTGAGAGAAGGATTCACATATACCATGCTTTAATTCTAAATATAATTTGTATGTATACAAATATTTGATTTGTTTGTTTTTCATTATTCTCTTTGATGTTTGCAAGAGTCACGCCCACTTTTTGCTCAACACACAACTTAAGCCAGTCTGACAATCACAAGTTTTTTGCCAAATTAATACTAGTACATAAACTATTAATTTTCACCACATTGCATTATGTATAGTATTTGTATGTATACACAGATAGTATATTTATTTGCATAGACACGACACATTCTCATGCGTATATACTACATACAAATATTTGTGAATATATTTGGATATTTGATATTTGCATAATTGCCACAGAGTCACAAGATTTCGAGTGGATAGATAAACTCACAATTGAAAGCAAATAAGACGCGCTTTTCGCTTGCCAGTTGTATTTGCAGAATTTCCTAACTTTCGACTCAATTTGCAACAATTAACCAATACACAATATGTTAAAGCTTTATGTGGGTAAAAAGAAAACACAAATGAAACACAAAAAGTATAGTATTGCTAAGATTTGAAGTTGCAGTTTTACTTACTTATTATGTATGTAGTTGGAGTAGAGTATTCGATAGATAGCTATTCAATTGAATAAAATTACAAATTGCATTTGTGTGCGAACAGAAAGTCATTGTGAAATGGAACCAGAAATTGCGTCTATAATGGCAACGGACGAAAAGCTTTTAACTTGCGAAATATAATGTACAGAAAATGTTTTTGAAAAATGACTTTGCATAGGAATTGTGTGTGCCGTGTAGAAATGTGTCAATGTGTGTGTGTGTATGTGTTACAATGAGCATGAAATGCTTTTTATATTGTTCAATATTAAAGTAAAACGAAAAGTTTACACAAATAAAAGTAAAGTGACGCATGACATTTTGTGCCAGAATTATGGTGAATGTGTATAAATTGTGTGTGAATTTATATATAGTATTTATACAATGTTGTACATTACAATTTTGGGTTCCATGCTTGATTTGTTGTGCGCCTTCGTTGATTTCATTAGGAGGCCTCTTCACTCCTTGCTGCTTGTTTGTGCCACAATATTTTCTCTTCTCCTCTGCCTCTCTCTCTCTCTCTCCCTCTCTCTTTCTCTCTCAGTCTACTGCTTTCTTGCGTTGTCAATCAACTGTTTTGCAATTGTAATTTCTTGACTTTTTAAGTACTTTGATTTTGATATCGATGTTGATTTCGATTGCTTCGAATGAAATTTTGGCTTTCTGGTTTTTGTTTAGTTGATATGCTTTCCATTCAAGTTGACTATTGTTATTTTAAATTACATTTCTGCCGCTCTTGATTCGCATTTAACGGCATTTTTCGGCACTTTATTGCACAATATTTATTTTTGATTTACTCTCCTCTTCTTTTTGTGCAAACTTTTATTTGCAGTTCAGGCGAAACCGTTAAATTGAGTTTGTTGCTGTTAAAGTTTTTTTTATCATATTTTTTTGTGGTTGATTTTATTCTGTTTCGAATTTTTTGTTTGTTTGTTTTTTATGTTGTAGTTAAGTTACAAAAAAGTTAACTATTATTTGTTTTTTAGTTTTTTTGTTTGTTGGTGTTTATTCAATTGGATTGATTTTTGATATTATGTACTAATAAAATGCATGTAAGTCAGTCCGTCGTTTCACAAATTGTTTGCCGTTGAGCTGTAACTGTAATAGTTTATTGAATATTTTTACTATGAGACAGACATACACACAAACATACAATCATACAATCATACAATCTTATCGCAATTAGTAACAAATTAGCAACTCAATTGTTGCAGTTAGCCAAGTTGTACTCACACCGACACACACACACACCTTCACCCTCACGCTCACACTCATGCTCAATTTGAACTGCAGGCGTCATTTGAATGGCTTTTAAATTGCTTGCTTCCTTTTTCCAAACTGAAGGCGTCTAAGGGTCTACCCGTTGCTCAATTGCAGCTATGCATTCTCGGACCACGCCTACAAACATACTTATTTCTCAAATCATTAAGCACACTCTCTCACACATACAAGCACACACACACACGCATTAATAAACGCACTGCACTTTATGCTTGGACATTATTTTTCTTTGTGTGTGTTTTTTGCATCAAGTTTTTCTTTTTTTTTTGATTGGTTTGTTGCGACTAGTTTTGGGTATGTTTGTTTAGTTTCTTGTGTTGCGATTGTAGGCGCTTCGGTTTCGTTGGCGAGATACGTGGAATGCGTATAATGTGTGGCTCCAAGTCCAAGGCGTGCACAGCGCTCGGCGCTCAGAGGAAAAGACAACTTGATCACAGCATGGAAAATGTTCAACTGACCGAAACGCGAGCCTGCTGCCACGCTTAGCCAAACGCTTTAGCAGCAGCAGCAGCAGCAAGCAAGCAAGGCAGTCGCTGGCTTTATCAGTTCGTGTCGCTCGTGGAGCCGCCACCATCGTATGTGCCAATCGGCTCTGTTCGTACCACAGTTCGGCTTTTCACTTGTTCGGAATAGGGGGCACGAGTTTGTGGCGGCAACAGCAGCAGCAGCATCAAATCGAAGCAACATGTTGAACTCACTCGCAGCATCCTTGGGTGTTGCCTCTCAAGGCTCACTCAATGCCCCAGCGTCACGTGTTGCACGGAATTTTAAGTGAAAAAGTGTTCACGAAGCTTTTACTCAATGCTGCTGCTGCTGCTGATGCGGGTGCTTGCATTTTTGTTTTGAGTGCGCCCTAGCAAGTAATGTGGCAAGAATCACGCTATCTCCCCTTATTGTCCCATTGTTCTTGTATTCTGCTTTTCCTGCCTCGCCCCTTTAGGCAGCGCAAAGTGGAAACTATTTGTATATACGTATATGTTGATGATGATGCCGCATCTTGTGTTATGTTTATGGATATGCCATGATGATTCGTCATATATGTAAGACGCATCAATCGAAATTTGATTCACTTTTTCTATAGCTGAAAGTTGGTATCAGTCATTTGAAAATCGAAGACAGCAACACTTGCTGTCTGCGTCTGTCTGTCTTTCTGTCGATGTGTGCACACACATACTACTTGTAGCAAAAGCGAGTGATAACGCTGCTACAAAACTTTTCGGATATAGGACTCTTGCAGGTGCATTCACACATGAGCGCCCAGCTGCATATGAAATTCGGATATTAGAGAAATGCACAGCGGGGGCTTGTCAGCATTATGTTAAAGAGTTGCTAAGTGGGTCGGGAAGGGGTGCGGGCTAGCGTATGGCACAACAGTCAGACTTGAGACGTTTGTAATGCAATTATAAAATGCTCGGAGGCGCACAAACTCTTTGTTAATAAGCACTCGCAATTTGTGTAATGACAAAAGACACAAAAGAAGTAATAGTTAACAGTTTTTTAGTAGTGCAAAACTAAGCCTCCTGCCACACTCCTCCTTTGCACATGTACAAAGTCAAGTTGGCAACATAATAGACCTACGGCAATGTACTTTTACTATATACATAGATGAACTTGATGCTCATAATTCGTTCACTTTGTGCATTTTATTAATAAAGTTTGCCAGCTGGAGAGAGTCCGAGTTGCTGGCCTGCCACACAATGTTCTGTTTCTGGTCCGAGCAACATGATTAATAATACATACATATGTATGTATATATATATATAAATATATTAACAAGAACTTGTTAACGCTATGTGTGCCGATTGGTCTTTAACTAAAGTTTTGCTTTGTCTTAAGCTGCGGTTCATGAACATAAAACTTTACATTTTATTAAAACTGCAAAGTTTTTCGTCGTTTTATTTACTATTTATCAAATGCTTAAACTTGTAAGAGTCTTAGCAGGATCTAGCTCTTTGAAAAATACTCATTATTGATTATTTTTCTAGAGTTAAGTTGGCCCTAAATTTTTATTTCAACTGCAACTTTCTGGGAGTTCTAAAAACTTTTTATATCACTTTTATTTACATCAGATAAGCTAAATTGAAAATGGCTTTTCTGGCAAATAGTAAAAAATGTTAGTTGATTTACTAAATGTTAAGCAACGTTAAAGATTGGCAAACAAAATAATCCAAAGTTAAAATGTCTATATGTAAAAAGTTAGTTTATACTGCGTGAAAGACAATATATGGAAGTACTACAAAGAAGTTTATGGAATATTCTCAGGGTAAGTGTTGTCAGTTTGCAAATCATTTGTAAGAACAAGTAAGAAGGCTCTAGTCAGGAGAGCCCGACTAGAAGAAACCCTGAACCCAGTTGCAACAAAAATATTAAATGTATAACACACTGACTTAACTTCAATCGATTAAATTCGATTACTCCGGTGTTTCTTAACCGATTTGAACGAAGTTTTTAGAAAATTTCTATCGTTACCCATTATTTAAACCCTCATTTTTACATTTTCCAAATTTAATATTTTTTGTTATCGATTGCTTGTGTAGATCGGAAACCAGAATAGTTATCGGTAATTTGAAGCAAACTTGTTCTTGTTTGTATATGCAAAATCTGAAGTCTCTAGCTCTAGTAGTCTCTGAGATCCAAGCGTTCATACAGACGGACAGACGGACGGACATGGCTATATCGTCTCGGCTGTTCATGCTGATCAAGAATATATACACTTTATGGGGTCGGAGATGCTTCCTTCTGCCTGTTACATACTTTTGCACAAAACCATTATACCCTTTCGCCCATTGTATGGGTTAAGGGTATAAAAACGAATCAAATAAGTTTCAAATAATGCTTTAGCAACTTAATGAGAATGCATAGAAATTGGCATACCATTTTTCTGCGAAACTCAACACCATTGGTCGAAAATTGTGGATTGCGTTGCATCAAGTTGTTGGAACATAAAAACAGAAACCTTCTAAGCAATAGGGAAAGTGTATAAGCATAGACAATTTCAAGCACAACATAAATAATAATATCCTTTATAATCGCATTGCGAAATTTATTAAAATTTTTGTGCAAATATTAACCTATTCTACTATATCCCAAAACATTAAGCAAGTCGAGGTCCAACGAAGATCAATTAATTTTGTTAATTCTGGCCATCTCCACCAGCGCCATTCTGACCTTGTGGTGGTGGTCCACCTGGACCACCTGGTCCACCTTGACCACCCTGACCACCACGTGGTGGACCACCGTTATGCCCGGCGCTGCGCTTAAGGAAACCGGAGCTAACGATCCTGTTGAAATTCTTTCCAGGCATTTGCGGCATTTGTGACATGGTTGGCATTTCTGGCATCATAGTTGCCTACCAATCGTATTAGAAAACATATAATAAAACAAATTAAAAACTCTTTTTGGAATTTTCACTTACCACTGCAACGGCCAAGACCAAAAAGAATACTCCAAAGAATGCGAACTGCTTCATAGTGAAAATTGTAATTGTAACTGATATCAAATTGCACAACTCACTGCACTTATATAGTCTCTATATGAGCGGCTGCTTATCAATGGAAAACCATCAACACTGAATTGGAAACAAAAAGCCATAGATTAAATACGAAAAAAAAGCAATTAAATACTTGAAGCCAATTGACAAAGTGAATAGTTTTAATTTCAATATTGCATGTCGTCGAAACAAAAGAATAATTTGCTTTATGGCTGCATAGATATTTGTAAATAAATAAATAATATTTGTGCAATTATTTTCTAGGCTAATGACGCTAAATGCAGCATTTACTGCTCATATATTGATGAAAATTAATACAATTAAAATAAAACTACAAAATTAAATAACCTGGCATTGATGCTTTGTGCAAATAAAACTGAAACGATAACAGTTGGTTTGCAAAACAAATTAAATTAATTAAGTAAATTTAAAAATTCATAACGAATCATTGAATCAGTTATCTAAAATATAGCACAATGTAATTGTATTTTGACTCTGAGCAGAACAAAGTCTAAAGTCCAAATAATAAGTAATAAAAAGAATTGCTGCACTTTCTTTCCTCTTCGCTGTGTTTTAATATATTGCAGTTCCTCCAGGCTGCGTAAAGGTACAATTTAACAAATATGTCTACAAAAGTTTACTTTTAAACTTCTGCACCCTAAAGGCGCTTGTTGCTCAGTTTCTTTCTGGGTTGAAGGAATATTACGGAGAAGAAAAAAGCCGTGTAAAACGGAATCATGTCAAATTTTTATGTACAAAAATGTTGCATAATTCTTAAGCGACATTCTCATAAATTTCTAGCTAGTGTAACGGCAACCAACAGAAAATATAAATTCGTTGAGACGGATACATTCGCATGCACGCACTTACTAAAACACACAAAATACTCAATTTATGAGTCATAAAGTGTGGGAATACAAATATTTGTTTGAAATTGTGTATCAATTTGGGTCGGAAAACGGTCGTCTTAAAGCTGAACGATTTCAAACTTACCTCGTTCTCCTTTCCTAGTTGTGAAAATATGAACGGTGTCGTTTTTCCGTTACATTCCCACATGAAATGTCACCTTCGGCATTGAAAGGTGGGAAAGGCAATTTCGCTTAGCACCACTGTGCACAATGTGCCTTCAATTTGAGATTAAATTTTTGCCAGGCGGTTTGCCAAACAAACAATTTCTAGTTGGAAAATGGCAACAATAGGTTACGCGACACCGACACGCCCACCCACCAACCACCACAAACCAAAAAACCAACCCATCCACCCAATCAATGTGTGTCTTCATATTCACATGTTAACAAACGGATGTAAGTGAGTGCACCTGTGTGTGTGTGTTTGTTTTCTGTTAAGATCATAAATATTCCTTTCGTTGGAAAATATGAATATTGAAGATGCCTACAGTTACTACCGTTCTCATAATGAACCGCAAGAAAAGCCACCGCCTGAATGCTTCGTAACCGGCAAATGAAAGACGTCGAGCGGAAAACTACTAAAAAAAAAAATACCTAATAACAAATTCACAGGTAAAATAGCAGCATGTGTGAGTGCACTGGGAGAAACATTGAACGTATTTATTCTCTTTGGCTTTGCCAAAAAGTAAGATAGAAACTTTAGCACATCCTCAATTCTGAGTATAAAAGGAATAAATCTTGCATTCAAGTTGGCAGCATAATGAGTTGATATTCGCCAGAATAATAAGAAGCTAAAGCCATTGAATTTTAGAAAACTAATCTTAAATTACCATTAGATCTTTAGCAGAGCTCAATTTTGAGAAAAAGTAGGAAATGCAATGACTTGTTACCAGAATACTAAGAACAAAACTGTTGAGAGTGCTTCCTCTGGATTAACCATCAAATAATAATTAGCAAGTACAACAGCATGTTCAAGAGCACCAAATATAAAATAAAATATAATCAAACAAAAGTTAAGAAGAGGAACTGAAGTCGAACTGACTTTCACTGACTTTAAATATCATGATTAAATTGTATACCCGAAATATTAAAAGTTAAGCACTTCCTTCAGTGTATTGTATGTGAATGCTAGTGTCTGGCCTGCAGCCCTCATGTATTCTTGTACATAGTGAATGAGATGAGTTGAGAGCCGAGATGAGAGGCACTAATGAAGTTTCGGTTCGTCCTTTTAAGGACTGGTTGCCTCATTGTTTGACTTTGCCGCATTCATGCCGCATACCGCCTGTCGCTGTGCCTACAAGTCAGAGCTCATAATGTTTGTACAACCGACGAGTTCTCTGTGCGCTTTCTGTGTGTGTGTGTGTGTGTGTGTGTGTGTGTGTGTGTGTGTGTGTGTGTGTGTGTGTGTGTGTGTGTGTGTGCGGGCAAACCATTTGCCTGCCCCTGCTGGCACTCTATTTATTTATGTTTTTAATAGGATTTTTATCAAAACTTTTTGCCGATTCCATTTTGTAATGAGATTTGGAAAAAAAAGATACACACGCACACACACACACAGGCATTCAGTTACTTGCCACACCGCCGACTGACAGTTGACTTGCAGCTGCTGGCATTTGTCTTTTGACACGCTTGCGCCCTCCCCAGCCGCCAACAGTCCACAGCGTTTGCCCGCAGAACGTGCGGCAAGCAAAGTTTTTTGTGTCGCTTCTTATTCACACCGAACTTTTTATGTTTTACACTCATTTAGCTTCATTATACGGCATTGTATGCATTATGTTCGCTGTTGGACTTCAAAACCGCTGTCGAAAACCAAAATCTAAATAATTGCCAAATATTTGTGCAATTTTTTTTTTGGTCTTTTTTTTGCGTTGTTCAGGCACATCTATCTCATTATGGTTTCACACTAATGAATCCACTTCAATCAGCCCACAACCTTCGTCTGGGTTTTCGGCTGTGGCTTTGCTTCTGGACTCATTAGCCGCAGTTTGCTTCAGGGTCGTCTTTGGCAACTACATAGGTAGGAAACTACTGTCCATCTATTTAGAATGTCTGCACAGATTATACATTTAAGTGCTGAATTTTCACTAAATTCACAGCTTAAATATGCCTAATTTCATTTGCCATTTCCCGCCTTAGCAGGCACTTTGCCAAGTCGCTTTCCTTTTGCCACGCAATTAAAACAGTGGCCGAGAAGGAAACCAAAACCAATTGCACAGCGTTTAAAAGCTATGAGCTCGAAAGTCAAGGACCCTACAGACAAAACTTTAGGGATGATGGAAATGCCAAACACGAATGCTTTACTGCTCTACTTGAATGAACTACTTTACAGAGTTGAATGAGTTCAAAAGCTATTATGTTTGAGAAAATAATGAAAATATAATTAAATGTTTTTATGAATTTATAAAATATGAATTAAACGAATGAACTTGAAATCCTACTACATTCTTTAATTCTCAACAAAATTTTATAACTTTCAAAATTTAAAACAAATTATGATTCAAATGATATCTGATAATGCTAGTTTCAATTAAAAGCCTTTAATTCAATCAAAATATATTGGAAAATTAGTTTTTCAAGATCACTACCTATTTTACGTGATCTTTCGTGTAATAGCTGTAACATATGTTTCCTAAATATACCAGCTTTAAAACTGAGCGACTAATTTTTTCCTTCAAGAGTTCAAATGAAAAAAAAAGAAATGGAATGTTAAATGAAGCAAACAATTTTATTATTTAAAAGCTTAAGATTGAGTTGTTTTAGTAATTAATACTATCGTTAATGCAAAACTGGGATGATCCGGTGGAGGATTTCGATAGGATCATCGATAGCTCATATCATTTCTGATAACACTCAAACCTTGAATTTGTAAATTACAAAAAGTGTAACGCGAACAAAAAACCATGTACAAAAACCATTAAAATTGGTCAAAAAATACCAGAATTATCGATGTTTGAAGTTTAGTCATAATGTAGTAGCGCAGTCCTGCACTATTACAAACAATGACGTGTAGTGTCTTGGGTTCAGGGAATTAAAATGAATGAATACATGTTAATAAGGTTTATTGTACTAACTTTGTATATGCAATAGTGAGATAAAAGATGAGACTGAAAAGATAACCAAACTATGTTGCTTAAATATATAGAATTATGTAGACACAAACAATGCGTATCCAAAAATACTATGTACCAAACAAAATTAGGTCTGCAGGGATGCGCAATGGGAAGGCAAGTAATGACAAGTTCTCAAAGCATCATTAAGCATTAAAAGTTCACAACTACTTAATGCATGACAGAGAGCCGCAAACCTGAGTAATCCAGGCATCTGGGAGCAGGGAAAAGTAGTCGAGCTGTCGATATTTGTTTTTCGGGTTGCTCAAATTGGAAGCAGAAACTGATAAAAGTTGCGCTGTACCTATGGAAAGAGCTTTCCTCGGTCTGCAACTCAAACCCAACATAAAAAGCGAGCACATTTCCAAGCAGACTTTTATATTTTTTTTTTAATTTTTCGGGAATGTTTGTATGTGGTATGAAATTATGTTTGTCATATTTGTTTGGAATGCTTTTTTTGTTGTTTGTGCTGTTGTTGGTGTATATTGGTGTTGCTAACCGCAGCCGTGGGCTGGGAACAGTGACATACACAAATACACAAACATGCACGCACAGCTAGGACATTCCCTTTGTGTGTGTACGTATGTTTGTTGCTATCTCCTACAAACGGTGACTTTGGCTTTCAGCTTTGGCCACGACTTCGTCCAAGTCATGCAGATTGCAAAGCTGCTTGTTTGTTTTGCCTGCTGCTCGCTCACTCGAAATACTGTAAATATTTTTAATTCTTTGCCAGCGCCAAGGGGCAATGGCAATGGCAATGCGTTTGCTACTACAACAGCACAACAGCAATAACAACTAAGAAGGGACAACTCATACAGTAAGGCGCCATCGTCGCCGGCATTTCTGCTTTTAAGCTAAAGCTATGAAAATAATTTGGTTCTGAAATACTTGCGTCTTTTGCTGGGCAATCGGAATGCTTTTTGTGGTCCAAACAACACAGCACAAGCAAAATTTTACAAGTCAAAATGTTGTGGTCGGGCGCAGCCGACTTCGAAATACTCTAATACAAAAACATGTGGTAAATATATTGCTTACATAGGAAGGTATGGGAGCGGGAGGTGTAAGCCTGTCCGCCAAACATTTTTTGATGCAATTCCTTTGCGAAGGTTGCAATCTATTTTCCCTACAAATTACTTGACTTTTGCTCAAAAGCTTTGGAAGATATACACAATTACTTTTTTAAAAGGTGGGCAGGTTGGGGTGATCGTGTAAATTTGTTTGAATATCTTAGAAAATGCGACCAGCTGTCTTGCTACCAATGTCGCATTTCTGGTTTTGGTCCCTTGAAGCAGATTTTTTCTGGAAGTAACCAGCTAACTTCGCACCAAATTTTTAGGAATTATACGTGTTTGATCGATTTGCACCCCAAGGTGTATCGACTTATTATCGAATTCCCTCTGAGCGTAGCGCCCCAATCTTGTCTGCCGACACAAGGACCAAGATATTTGCAACTTCATGACTCTAGCTGCCATGACTCTAGCCAAAACGGACATTGCGCAAAACCAATATACTCTGTACAACTTCGGTATCAGAGTTTAAAAAAAAGTTAAGGCAAAAAAATCCAAAAACAAAAGACAACAACGACATCGTTTGACGATGACGATGATCACAACAGCGTGTTGATTAAGCCTGTAAAAAAAATATGTACACGGGCAACGGGGCACATTGTTGTCAGTCTTTCTCCATCTTTCTCGCTCTCTCATTTTGCTGGCTGGAGCCGAACACAAAGTGCCACATAGCAAGTGGATAATAGCCATGCGGAACTATGTGCATTTGTTTTATGCAGCAAGTAATGAAACAAAAACAAAAACAATGATAAAAAGTGCACAACGGCGGCAGCGGCAGCCAACCAAAATGACAACGCACTCAGCCCGCGGGCGGCGCAGCGGTAGCAAAGCCAGCTAAAATATGGCGAACGGGAAATTGTGTGTGCTCTGTGGGCAAAACTTTACCGGCCTCTCTGCCCCTAAGCAGCCCCATCTTTTCCCTTGACCCAGCACCGTTAGCAAAGTCAAGAGCGTCAGCGACGTCATCAGCATCTCAGCATTTTCTCAGCTGGGTTCTTTGCATTTTTGAGTGCCCAACACACACAAACGCTAGAACATTTACAGTTAGTGCAAAGCAGGCAGGAAAGATGTCTTTGTGCCGCGGCGGCTTTGTCGTTTGCCGTTGATTCAACTTAAGAAATGCATAACTGCATTTTACATTCTCCTACACAGCGCACAATGCACCAGCAGTGCCAAAAGAGCGCTCGTGTGTGCAAATATATGTATGTGTGTGTCTGTTTGTGTGTACGTCGAGCATGTTTTGTTAAGGAGGAGAATGCTAGCAAACCCCTAGGGCGAACACACAAATTAGTTTTAACCAGGCATTGTCACGCTGTGGTGCAACCCATTGTGGCGACCGTGGCTGCCGATTAAGTACGGCTACGATTCTGACTGTTTCTTCAAGGTGCCACGCCCCCCGCCCGGCCTGTTGACATTCTGGCACCCTTACAAAAACTTGGCTTATCGGACTGGTTGCAGCAGCAGCCTTTGACTGCGTTTCTAATTAATTTCGGCACGTGATGCTTACGAAAATTGGGCCAAGCTGCATTCGGCTTTGATCAACACAGCTCAACAGTGAACGTGTTTTTGAGTATCTAAGTAACTAAGTATCTAACAAAAATAACACTATAATGTAATACAATCAAAGTCTCAGCTTTCTTGTGAGAATTTATAAATAACTCTTAATTTGTATCTCTTTTACCTCTCACAGTCTTAACTCTGCTTAACTTAGATGGAAGATATTCGACCACGTTTTGAACTGCTCAAATGGAGCACAGCACATACCAGCTACTTTATCTTTATTATACAGTCGAACTTCCATATAACGAACTTCCGTATAACGAATTTTCTATACAACGAAGTCAAAAACTAGAGCCCTGCAATTTGATCCAGTCAAAAACCCATTCTATATAACAAAATTTCTCTTTAACGAAGTTTTTTCTTGTTCCCTTGAGCTTCGTTACATGGAAGTTCGACTGTATTACCTACTCTAATATTGCGTTAAATGCATTTTTGTTTCAAATAAATATTCAATACATATTTATATAAAAATGTACACCTTCATATATATTTTATACTTATGTACCCCGAGCACGGTCTCCCGTGGTACTTCTGATATTTACTCCATATAAAAATAAAAAAAAACACCTCTTAGCTAGGTAAGTAAGACGTGACGATCAAAGCTTCAACGTCCAAAAATTCTGAAATAAAATTTTGTGTCGAATTATTATTATTATTATAAAACATATATTATCAAATTAAAAGTGTTGGTTTTGGGTTTTTTTCAGTTATGTAAGTCACAAAATTTTAAATCAGAAATATTCTGCTAAACTAGTGTATGTGGTATATCAACAGTTTTTTCGGCTTGAGCTGTACAACAGTATATAATACAAGTGATATCAGAACCCGTAAAAAGCGATTTTATTCAGACAAACAAACAAAGGGAAAAAGATTTCATTTTGAAAAATACAAATCTTGTATATGGAATAACTTTTCGGATTGATATGAAATAGGTGTCGCCTCCACCGGCGCCAATAGCTTAAATTTTCCAAGTTTTCGCTTTCGTACCTTCACTCCTATTTCTCCTGAGCCAATTGATTATTTGAAAGTCTAAGAATGCAAATTCTTTGAAATTCTTTTCATTAAAAATTTGTGTTTGTTTTTTTGCTAACAATTATATTAACATCATGTTTGAATAAAGAAAATAAAATATTTTTTTTAAGATCTTCCCAAAGGTTTTCCCAAAATCTTCTTTTGTAAAAACCTACTATGGGCGATGTTGAACAAAAATAAATCACCAGTTTCATATAAATGTGTTTCCGAGCCGATATTTATCAAATTAAATAAGTTTTATATGAAATTAAAAAAAAAGGTAGACTTGCAGGGTGTACGACAACATGGAAGTCTCCCAAATCGGTGAACTTATACATCTACTCGAATACTATTTGCAATATTCCTCAATTTCAAATACATAATTTTATTTTTTGATACAAAATTTTTATTGACGAATTATTAAAATATAGAGTTGATGAAGGTGATCAAAGTGAATATGTACAAAATGATTCTTAGAACAAAAGCGAATAGTTCATTTATAGTTATTTTTATTATTTATGACTTTAATTTCATAAATTTTAAACAGTTGCAACACAAATGCTTCAATATCTTTCCATTTGAACCGTTGAATATAAAAATCCAAAAAGGACTGTCAGTATTTATTATTATAATTTTTTTTTTAATTTCTTCCACTCAACAAAAAAAAAACACTTTCAAACTCTGAAATAAATTCTGATCTTAATATATGTTTAGTTCATATTCATTCATATTTTGGGATACAATTTTGGGGAACTGCTGCTAAATCTTACACTAAAGCGGTATTAATGCTATAGAATATAATGATCCGAGACATCTCTGTGTCTATGTTAGCAATTTAAATCTACATAATGACTCTTGTTTGGCAACAGCTATGGAGCAAATTAAGAGCCGTTCCAGCTTCAATATTTTATAGCCTTTATGTAGGTAGAAAAGTATTATAAAAAAGTTTATAAAAAAAAAAACTATATTTAAAGCTCAGGAAAAGTTTTATATTAAAATACTTCGGGTTTAATTAAAATTTTAATTTGTAGTGTTAAATTAATATGCAAAAACAAAATGTTCAAAGATTAAATTGTGTAAGCTAGTGAATTATAATTGATGGTTGATGCTGGCAACTGACAGCTGGTAATGGGGGTCGAATGAGCCATTTGAGAAGGTAGGCTGGAGAAGTGAGTTCAATGCCATCTTTTCATACTACCTTGACAACCTTAACTGAGAGCAACAATGCAAATGCAAAAGGCAACCAAAATATCGAGCATAACGCAAATCTATGCCAAAGCACAAAGCACTAATACACAAACGCAGTCATGCAGATTGTTACTGTGAATGTAATAATATTGGTATGAGTGAGTGTGTTTGAAATGCAACATGTGATACGGTGTCCTAGTTCCGCGGCTATTACTGTGCTGTTATGCAACACAATGGCACACATAAACGCATGTAATCGTGAGCAACGGTCATTGAGTTTGAGCTTCCTGTGAGCCAAAGCTTAACTTGAGCAAAAGCCCACTCGAAGCTCTCCCCTTGCACGCCGAAGTTCAGCAGAGGCTCAAGTTAAATGCAAGCTCAAAGCTGTTGAGTAACATAAAGCTCTGTTAACAGTAAAACACAAACTAAAGATTTAACATAATGCGCCATCTTAACACTTAGCGCTTTTGAAAACTAATTATAACAGTTAAGCCATAAAAGCTTTTTGCAAAACTAGGAAAATTGGTTGTTGTCTAAGCACTAATGATGCTTTTGACACACACATTTCCATTGCATATAGAGCTGTAAACCAAACACAACTTTTACAGCTATTTCAATGTTTTGAGTTTGATGGATTGCAGAGGTTTTATAATCAACAAATTTTTCATAGAAAATTGTGAGATTTTTACTATGACCTCCGCTACAAAATCAAATACTCAAGCTTTTTTTATTTCTTGTTTTTAAGTGACTGTACTTCCATTTTGTGAGAGATTCCTTAGTTAAAATGCGGAATACGGATAATAGATTTGTTAGCGAGTTTAAACAATAACCGGTTTGATACAATATTCGAGATATTTCATACACAGCTTTATGTATAGAAGCTTAAGTAAGCTTACTTTTTTAATATAATGTGTATTTACAGTGACTATCATGCGAGGCCCAAAAGAAGGATGTTGCACACTTATACAAACATATATTCAATCATTTAAAGTAAACATATAGTATATGAATTTAAAAGTATGCCTAAAACTTGTTCCATTAGAGTTGCATTGCTTAAAACTAGAGGACTGCTTCGCAGGCATGGTTTGGAAACATACATAGCAAAAAGCATATTTGAACAATTTAAAGGATCTGAAATCACTTACCCATATCATCAATAATGGGTGCCATTCGTAGTGTAACGCCAATTAGCATTAGGCACATCAGTAACAGAAGGCAGGCAGTTGCAATTATTGTCCAGCGTGCGCGCTGCGAGAGATCATGTGGATCTATTACCTGAGAGAGAAAAAATACATATTATATACTACTAAATAGTTTGGCTAAGTAAATGGGTAGCATACCTTAACAACTTCTGTATCCAAATCCTGCACAAGTATTTTGGGTTTTTTATGACGATGACGTTTTTTGTGTCGATGCCTGCGAAGAGCAGAAGACAAAGAAATAATAAATGACCACAAATAGTTTTGTTTTTATAATGCTTGTTTCGTTCTCATAAAGATATTAATGATGTGTAGAAATTAAACTAGATTAATGTGTGAAGAGCGATTTTATTTGAATATGAAGCTTAATCAATTACTCTGAAAGTCAACACACCCATATTTCTTCACCCACCAACCCCGCCAGCTGTCGTATCATCTCAGCAACAAGAACTATGGCAACAAAACAACAAGAGCTGCCTAAACCTATTTGTTCTATTTCCGTTCGGGTTTTGCAAAAACTTCCGCATTACAAAGCTGCCACAATTTCCCCGCTCGCTGCACGCCGTCATATAAGCGATACAAAAACAACATGGCGTCTGGCTACCGTTACTTGTTTCACAACGGAAGTGCCAGCTGCTCAAAAAAAGAAAACAGATAGAAAAAAAGTAACAGAGAATGGCAACAGCCGCTACGGGTAGTCATTTGGTATGATAGTGGGTTTTTGGGTTCATGGAACGACCCAGGTGGTGAAAACGAGTGCCGTTATTTCTCCCACTTACAAAGTTACAACTAAGAGCTGGGGCGCACAAAACTTGTCAATCAATTTTTGTCTGCTTTTGGGCTTGTAACGGCTGCGTAAGGAATGTGGAGGGCTGGACACATTTACTAGTGCAGCTCAAGGACAGCAGTAGGATGCCATTGTTATTGCTGCTATCGTACTGCACGACTGACCGTCTGGCTAACTGGCCAACTGCCAAATGTCCGTCAATGGCCCTAATGCGCATTCATTTATAAGTTTTCTAATCATTTCTTAGTCGGAAAATACAGTGGACGCAGAAGGTGAGCCAAAAGAAAAAACATTATGCCATTGTAAACAGTAACAGTGACGTTAACAGACGCGTCGAGTATGTATACTAGCAGAGAGGAAACCAGAGGCGGTCATTTGTACAGAAAAAAATGGGGTCGCGTCCGAGCGGAGATATGACGTTTTTTTCTTGGCGGAGATATGTCGTTTCAAAACGTCATATCTCCGAGCGGAGATATGTCGCTACAAAACGTCATATCTCCGCCAAGAAAAAAACGGATATATGACGTTTTGTAATGACATATCTCCGCGCAGCAATTTTGAGCAAATTATGTCGATACACCAACGAAAAATACAAATAACTACTAAGTTAAGGACGCAGGCAAAAATTTTTTTTCGAAAAAATCGCGCGATTTCAGGCGTTACTATCTTAATAAGAGTCCGCAGCGGCGGCTAATTATAGTAAATATTAATTAATTAATACTTCTTATAGTATCAAGTTGGTGTTTCGATAATTTTGCTTAAAATCGCTGCGCGGGGATATGACGTTTTGAAACGACATATCTCCGCCGTTCAACAAACGACATATCTCCGCTCGGAGATATGACGTTTTTAAACGACATATCTCCGCCGTTTCACAAACGACATATCTCCGCTCGGAGATATGACATTTTGGGACGACATATCTCCGAGCGGAGATATGACCCTAAGAAACGTCATATCTCCGAGCGGAGATATGGCGTTTTTTTCTTGGCGGAGATATGTCGTTTCTTAGCGTCATATTTCCGAGCGGAGATATGTCGTCTCAAAACGTCATATCTCCGCCGCAAAAAACACGACATATCTCCGCCAGCAAAATGTACTGGGCGGAGATATGTCGTCGGAGATATGACGCTATGCCAAAAAAATGTAGATCCTGCGGTGGAACATGTGGAACTAAATTTGGTCTCTGCCTTATCATGCAGAAGTGGCAAGTCGGCAATTTGTTTTATTATAAAGTGTGTTAAAATATTGGATGTTGGCGTTCTTCATTAATCTGGTTGTTGCTATGAAATATGGATTTGTCAGTCTTAAGCTTTATATACTCGTTGGAGACACCAAAAGAGTCATTAGCTTAAAATGTATTACTTCTGCTATAGTATCAGAATGTGTGAAAGTCATTTCTATATCACTTGTAAATGGTATAATAATATCAAAAAAGCATACCCTTCTTTAACCTTATGAAAAAGATTGTAACAATACTTTGATTTTGACCACTGTAAGTTCAGTCAGTTTGATGGACGTGATGCGATAGTGCGAGCGACTCACCGATGCTTTCTACGATGTCGCCGGCGACCAATGCCGCCAGGCATCATGTGCTCAAGGTCGTCAATTTTATCGGCGTCAGTGTCCATGTCCAGCTGCAGGTCACACGGTGAATCCTCAGCGAAGGGGCATTGTCTGTGGGTAATAAATGACATTAAATGACAGTGTACGCTTTTCATGTGCGTTTTGAAATATCGACAACAAAACACAAGAACAAATGATGTAAAAATCAGATCAAGGCCAATCCCAGATTTTTTTTTTAAGAATGACAAGATGATAAAAAATAAAGAATATCAATGTCATTCAACAGACTAGACAATTGAGTTAGAACTAAACGTAGAAACTACTTAAAAGAAAAAAATATATAATAAAAATAAATAAGTTTATCTTGAGGTCGAGAATATGAAATCTTGACAAAATTACAACAATTAAACGTCTTAAGGGCGTGTACTAAAAAGCTTTGAAAATTAAAGTTTCTTCTATGGTATCAAAAACAAAAAAAATTCAGAACTGAACAAGTAAAACGAAAAACTCTGCTACCTGTAAATAGTAAATAGTTTGTTTTCATGTATGGGGGCAGGTTGTGTGGGCGTTTCAAAAATTTGGAAGCAGGTCTTTGGGAGACGTTGCCAGCTTTTTCCCCACCGAATTCCGTGGCTTAACTATGAAAGCTATGGGAGATAAAGGAATTGCCGTTTGGACTTGTACCCCAATATTGACAATTTCTCTGATGGAAACATGAGTTATTGGCAAAGTCTCAAGAATCTAGCTTTTAGGGTGACAAAGAAACGACCGTTCAAACGGGCGAATAGACGCACTGACATCATGATTGTGTAATTGAAAACATAAGTTTTAAACTGTGTGATACTATGTATTTATGTCTCTCTTAAATTTGTTACAGAGTGAAAAAGCTGTGAGTGAAGTGTAGCTATGTTGTAGTAAACTTACATGGTCTGAACATCAGGTGTCACACCAAGAACATGCACACAGTGCTGCAGGCCATTTGGCGTGGGAAACACCAGCGCGGGATCCGAGCAACGATGATGTCGCTCTACAAATATAAAGGTAATAAACAGCTTAGCTGGGTGGAATTAGGTTGGTGCCGCTAAAACTTACTGTATTTCCGTTTGCGGCGTCGGTACTCATCATCGCTGCCGGTGCTTTGGACTGCCGTTGCCGCGGACATTGGCAGCGTGGGTTTAAAGCTCTGAAAATGGTTCTCCGCTGATCTGGCTGCACTGCAGCAGCCAATGGGTGCCAAACTGGAACCCGTTGATATTGAGGTCATGCGATGCAGCTTCTCGGCGAGTTGGGCCTGCAATGGAAGCTCATCTTCATCCGCATGCTCCATAGGAATTATAGTTGCCTCAGGTGTAACCGGACGACGCATTGCTAGTATTCCTGTGCTACGAGACTTAAGGCGTCTCGGCTCCCGTCCGACAGGGCCTGCTGGCGTATTTGAGTAGCTGGGCAGAGCGTGCAGCGATTGGGAATCGCTCTGGGCCAGTGCTGTGCTGACAGTCACATTGGCGCTATCCTCAGACGTGTTTTGTCGAGAGAAGTAGCGCGCAAAGGCAGCTGCTCCATCGAATTCACTGGCACCCGAATATCCTCCTGAGTAGCTCTCAGTGCAGGATAACTGCTTGGGCAAAAGTCGCTTACGTTGTGGCAACAGCATTGCCTCAGGCAGAAAATGCTGCTGCTGTGACTGAAATTGTGGCAGTGGCAGCGATTCTATTTCCACAGCCACATGTGGAGGAGGCTGCGGCTGCATCTGGGGCTGGGGCTGGGGCTGGGGCTGAGGATGCAGCCTGGCTAAACTGGAGGGAACATTCACGTGTAACCGCTTAAATGACAGAAAAATAAAACGAACCACAATAAAAGAGCAGTAGAAAATATAGCTTAGAACATTCGTAAAGTTGTTAACATGAGAGCTGCTGACTTTAAGAACAAAAATAGTTTAACTTATTTTATGATAAGGGATTTAGTCGTCTATTTCTACAAGCTTTGGTCAATATGTTAGTAGCATATGATAAACATAATTGAGTTTCGTAAGGAAAAAGCAGCACAAGACCTTCAAAAGGCTTATAACTCTTCAGAAAGTATATAAAAGAAATAAATTAAGATCGAACTGGATTAACTTGCCCAAAATCAGTCCATAACATTGAACAGTATATACTATAGGAAGTTGCTAATAAACTTTCGATTTGGGGCGAAATTTTCTCTGTTTTAAATCCTGCCAAACATTCTCGTGCATCTAATAAGTTTTAATTTGTTTAAGCTTAACGAATATGAAATCTTTTGCCTGTGTTCTTCTTTCTCCACTTGTGTACTAACCAAATTAAAAAGCTCCTTCATTTTTTAAATTAAATGTCCCACATTTTCATTTTGAGGGATTTAAATGTTACTTACCGCCTGCTGCGGCTGTGGCACTAGCATCGAACGCACCACGCTGCGCGGAAAAATGGGGCTGCATTGAGCGCTGATGGACTTGGCCTCCAGGATTCGCAATCGCTTGGCCAGACGCACTCGTTCGCGAGTATCCGCATCGCCATGGGCCATTGCAATAATCTCTGCGCCGCCAAAGCTGACTGAGCAACGCGAACTAGAATAGGAAAGGCTCTCGAGACTGCCGCGCAACGAAGCTGTCAGACTGTTATCCGCCAGTGTGGAGCTATGCAGGTTACGTGTTCCACCAACGACAGTTGCAGTCACAGTAGCTGTGGCTAGGGAGGTATTGTCGTAGCAGGAGGCGACCGGTGTGAGGTGTTCCGGTTTATCGCCATTGGTCGTTGTGCTCATGGAATGTCGCGATTCGGGTGGTCGGCCTCCACCTCCAACGTCCAACTTCTCCTCGTCGGAGCTATCCGCCAGTGTTGGTGCTGGCGTATGAGTCTGCGCCTGCACTAGAAGACTATGACTGTGCCTGGGCAGCGATGTCTGGCGATCCGACGAGTTGCTCAGCGTGCTAGCCACGCTGTCCTCCGTGCTCTGTACCACCTGCCTTGAGCTAGAAGGCACCTCAATGTTAGGGGCAGTGTTTGCTTGACGCAGTCTATTGCTTATCAGTTCCTCTTCCGGCTCCACCTCGGGCTGCTCATCCTTGCTAGGCCGTCGTCCGCCAAAGAGCTTACGGGGCAGCCATATTCGACCAATGGACTTTCGCTTCTTGCGCTTGGCCCTCTTATGCTCCTCGTAGTCACGTTTGAGCGCCTGCATCTTGTGCTCTACCAGAGAGCTAAACACCGCCTCATAGGTAAGCGCCCGCTGCAAATCCAGCAGTATATCATTAGTGGACACCGCCTTGTCCAACTTCGTGAGCAACTGCAGTGAACTGCGACGTGATTGCAACTCATCCCTCTGCCCGCTGCTGCTACTACTATCGTCCGCATCGGCCATAACGCTTTAGTTTTATCGTCTGCTATGAGAGTTGCTTGATTTTCAGGCTGCTGCTGATGCTGTTGTTGTTGTTTACAACAACTATTTGCATTATCCTCCTGGGACTCTTGGCGCTTGTCATGTGAATGCCACACGGCGTACTCTCGACCACATCGATTTGTGGCTGGTGCAACGCATATTTGCCACGTTGTTGTTGTGCTTTTCAGCTGCCAGCTTTCCTTGTCGCTTTCTCTATCTGCTTTCAATTGCCACTCAATGAATCTCTATTGTGAGCTCAACGACTTGAAGTAGGATTAAGTGGCGCTTACGGCCAAATGGCGCACACCTGCAATTGCAAATTGTCCAAAGACAAGAAACATTAGACAAGCATATATATATATATATATTGTTCACAAAACGGTTGAACAGCCTGTCAAATAGACAAGGACGCAATGCACTCCACCAGCAGCACCAATAGCAGAAGTCGATATTTGGAAAGCTGCCTGCTGTGTTCTCACATTTGCATTCGAGCACCGTCAACAGTTTGCCAATAGTTTTGCACATTTTTACTGAATCAAATTCTGATTCAGAATACTTCCCACAAACCACTCCGTTATTCATGAATTGTTCTGCTTTCTACTTGTTGCTCACACTCACAGGGACAGGTGTGCTTGACTTACTTTGGTTTAAAACCAATTGTCTAGTGGGCGATTCTAAAATTTCTCTTTTAACAGAACTTTTTTTGTAATTACCAAAAAGAATTTTCCATTGGGTAATTCTAAAATTTCTCTTTTAACTGTGCCAATTTTACAATTACCAAAAAGAATTTTCCAAAAACTATTCTGTAGCACAAATTTCCCAGACAATTTTGTTTATTATACAAAAAGAAAAAATAACAGTAATAAAATACACAAATTGAGGAACTTTACCATAAATTTTACATGTAATTTTATCGTCTCTTCGTATCTTAGCTATTCAGGAGTTTGGAAGACCTTTTGTTTCAAGGAAGGGGTTCACAATTTTAAGAAATCAAATAATATTTCACTCTTTGCTATGTATAAATTTACATCCGATGTTTTTGTTTTTCAGCCAGTGTTTTAATAAACTAAACAAAATACTTTTCCAGAACGCAAACATGTATTTTGCATTGCGTAAACAATTTTTACACGTATAAAAATCTTAAACACATTTGAATTTCTTGCAATTAAAAACTACTGTTAGTACAAACACATACATATGTATGTACGTTTGTAAACTTGTGTGGGCAATGCCCCAAAGACGAAGAAGTTGCATTTGATGCTGACAACTCTTTGCCACAAGGGAAAAAAGTAACTGCTGCTGACTGGTCGATATGATGGCACTATTTTTCGCTGTAGCACTGGGACACTGTGCTCTTGGGCCGTTGGGTGTGTGCCAGTCGACTTCGATAGCGATGGCGCCTGCGATGGCGACGCTGACATGTTTCCCTTATGGTCGTTGCGCTTTTTGTCGCTGCTGTTGCTGCTGCTGCCACAACTGCTGTCGTTTCCAGCAAATAAAAATATACAATGGAAATGGATATTGTTTTCATTTCCGCAGTCACAGTTGCAGTCATAGTTGCCTGTTCTGTTATGTGCATGTTGATGGCGACACATTTGAAATATGCACAAATAAACTCGCACACACACACAAAGTAACACATATGTTTGTATAAGTGTGCGTGTGTGCCTGTGTGCCTGTTTGTAGGCCTGCCACTGGCAGTGATGCAAATAACGCAAAAATAAAAAAAAAGGTCACAACAATGGCGCCATCAACCGCTAAAGGAACAGTAACAACAAGCAACTATGTGCAACGAAAATGATTAAATGCAAAACATGGCAAAGGCGGCAACCACCAAACAGCCCTGAGAAAGTTGCTTGCCATACAGACTTTGGCGTGCATTTAAACATCATGTGGCTGGGCGCTAATTAAACGATACGGCAGGATAATAGAAAAAGTTAAAGCCAGCCCGTTTGCTGAATGCATTCGTTTTTACTTGCATCATGGACAAAGTTAACCGCATTGCTATTACCATAGAAGCGTTCTTAATAATCGCACAACGAAGCAACTGACGACAGCCATGCCGCCTACTGCCTACTGCCTACTACCAGCTGCCTGAATGCGTTACTGCCTGACTGCCTTAGCATCTTATCTGCCCGCCTCTCAGCTGCAGAATACAATATCAAACAAGCCAAGCGAGCAAACACAAGCTGGCCATATAACAGTGAGTGCCGAGTGCTGGAAGAAGGAGGGGAAGGAAGCTAGAGCGAGAGCACGCATAAATCTAAACAAAACCACATGCCTTAACTCGGCTGGGGCGCTGCTGGCGTCGCAGCCTATCCAAAAATAAATCATTCGAGGACATAAAGAGAGAAAACAAGCAAAATTTATAACTGTTGCCGCCGCAAATGTAGAGCACGCTCAACAGTTGAGCATAAGTAAATGAGCAGGAGCGAATTTCCTGTTGCTCAGCTCTCTCTCCTACGCTATATCCCGCTCAATTGCTGTTAAAGCGCTGTTAATAGAAACCCAACGACAGCTGCTTGTTGCTCTGAGCATTACTGAGTGTGAGTGGGCGGATGTGCAGGTGTGTGTGAATGTTTATTTGTGTATGATGCTGGCAGTTTTGCTTTTTTTTTGTCATCAAAACTTTTTTAACCAATCAAGCACTTGGTACATTTTTAACATTACATTTCATTGAATTGTTTTTGCGAGTCCAAAACTTTCAGTTTCAGATGTCGACGCTAAGCATTTATTATGCTTAATTACTCCGCCTCCCCCCTAACCGACACCGTCATAAAGTGGGCCACGTGTGTTGTTTAATGATAAATAAGTGAACTTACTTTAAATAAAAACAATGCACTAATGCTTTTGGCCATGACTTAGACTGGGATAAATATTAATATTAATGAGAAGCAATTACCTGCTCAAATCTGGCATAGAATTCTAAATGCCAGCGGCATCGCCCACAGCGAATGCTTAAATTTAATCAACATTGCACTAACCGATGCTTTCCGTTTGGGTATTCAATTATTGACGCCTCTTTTCGGCGCGACGGCCTTCACACAATTTGACGGTGGGCGTGGTAGCAAATGCAGCGCATATACACAAAAGGCGAATTACAAATAAAACATGTACATGGCTTACAAACACATGACACCCAAACGAAAGGAGCTCAGCGGCCAACAAAAAAAAAGAAATAACTTAAAAATAAGTAACCCAGCCGAGAGATACCGAGTAAAAATGTTAAATTTCACACTATTTTCAAAGTATTTAGGAAAACGATTTAAAAAAAAGATAATAAAAACATAACCATTAAATTAACATAAACTCTAACAGCAAAAGCCACAGCAGCTTTCATGTTAACAACCGTTTTAAATTATAGTAACTGTACATACGTTTGTTTGCTTTAAGTTATTTAAGATGTCCTTGATGTATGCAATTATATTCTGCATTTGTTTAACTCTTTGAATTAAAATACCCATTCTTTCGTTACTTTTCAATGCAGGGTAGGTAAATAAAAAACAAATAAAAAAAATAGAAAATGCTTTTTCTACTGGCACGACCTTTGAAATTAGAGTTCTGAGATGCGCACGTAAAGTTTGTGTGTGCCTTAGTGTGTTTGTGTATGTCTATATAAGCGTATAGAACAGCACATTCAAAATGAGTCCTTGGCCGCAACGAGCACCAGCAGCATCAGTATCTGCTGTCCTTCTCCACAGTGCCACAGTTCACTGTTTCTGTTCACAGTTTCAGTTTCGGTGTCAGCCCCTAGCATCGTGTCAGATAATTGGTGAAAACTGTCTATGAAGAAGAGTCAGTATCCAGGGTCCAAGTACGAGCCTCCACGTTCATATTCATGTCCACGGCAATGTCATACCGTACCAATGCACCCATGCACCCAGCCACCACCTACCTTCCGCACCTTACTGCCCTATTTCACCTTCGTTTCGCTCTCCTCTGTGACAGCGTTCTTCCAAATGAGTGATATGAAATGCAGCATGACAGTTTTCTGACACAAACAAACATGCATATGAGTTTATTTGTAAGAGCGTGTAGATGGGCTTATGTGTGTTTGTGTGAGTTGATGCAACTTTAACTGTAGCAGTAGACAACATTTTGTGTTGTTGTTGCTGCTGCTACCACTGCAACAAGTTCAAATGTTTGTCCAAATTCTTTGAACTCACTTGAAATCATCTTTTGACTGTGACCAAAAGTAAACAAACACATCAATAATAGAGCTGACTTCTTGTTGGCTTGTTAAAAACAAATCAATTATATTTTCAACAACTAGTTTAAATATGTGTGTATGTTAAATATTCTTACTAACACACACAAATCCATTAGCAATTAACTGCAAAATGTTTTCATATTACCGACTGTGGGTTACTCTGATGCCAAGAATGTCTTGACTTGGTCGTTAAATTCTGGAAAGTATAAATGTACAATACCGTAGGTTTATCCCCCTTTTAATTTGTTTATGTGCTTATGTTTGTTGTATTGATTTCCCAGCACCCCACTGGGTCAGCTTCAACAATTAAACAACTTTTCAGACACTCATAGATTCAGACAGACGAACGTTGAACATAAAAATAAGCACTTGGTTTCTATACGTCTAAGATTACAAAATCTTTTATTACGCTAATTACATAAATTTTAAAGATATTCATTGATTGCTTTTTGCAAAGATTTCGAGCTTAACTCTTAAGATAACAAGCATATTTAAAGATATATACCACGTTTTTATATAGCTCTTGTGTCCCATTTATAAAACTTGTCGATTAGCAGCTTATAAAAATAAACTTTTAAAACTAATAAGCGTGAAATTCCAATCAAATATTATTGTTATTGCAAGTTCTATTTGTCGCAACGCAACATATTACGTTTATGTGGTTAGCGCCGCGTATTTATAGATTGGTTTTTTTAACGCGTTGACATTAGCCAATCAAACAATCAGCCAACTATCCACTACCTTACATGAATATGTACACATCCGACGTGTCGACCGATATTTTTGTAGTTGTGGATATAAACATGCAATGTGATGTGTTAGATGTTTACAACAGTCTAAAATTTGTTTTGATTTGGATTGTTCTGTTATTTATTTGTTGTTTTTATACCCTTAACCCATAAAATGGGTAAATAAGGGTATAATGGTTTTGTGCAAAAGTATGTAACAGGCAGAAGGAAGCATCTCCGACCCTATAAAGTATATATATTCTTGATCAGCATCAACAGCCGAGACGATATAGCCATGTCCGTCTGTCCGTCTGTCTGTCCGTCTGTCCGTCTGCATGAACGCGTGGATCTCAGAGACTACAAGAGCTAGAGACTTCCGATTTTGTATTTAAGTTCTCCTATACCATGAGCAGAACAAGTTAGCTTCAAATTATCGATAACTATTCTGGTTTCCGATATACACATAATATCGATAACAATAAAATATCGAATTTGGAAAATCTAAAAATGAGAGTTGAAGTAATGGATAATGATAGAACTTTTCTGAAAATTTCGTCCAAATCGGTTGAGAAACACCGGAGATATTGAACTTAATCGATGGAAGCTAAGCCAGTATACCAAAGTCTTATATAAATTAAATATATTTATTGCAACTGGGTTCAGGGTATCTTCTAGTCGGGCTCTCCCGACTAGAGCCTTCTTACTTGTTATTATTGAATTTTGGCATTTTAATGAACAAGGCATCAGCCCCATTGCCATTGTCGAGCAACAACAATAAAAATCATTCAATTTTTTCCGGTTAATTAACCGTCTCAATTGACTGACAGCAAAGCTGGATGTCCGCGATATTTATAAAAATAAAAAAAAGAATGCGTATACGTCCTTGCAACGAAATTGCCAGATGTGTGCCTCGTTGTCCGTTAGTTTCATGAACTCACTATTGAAAATCATGAAAGAGTGCTTATTTATTTTATTTTATTTAAAGCTCATTTTAAGTTCGGGTGTTGCATTTATTGCTTTCATTATTGTTGTTGTTGGAAATGCCAAAACATTTGTTCATACTCCCAAACAAGCCGCCCTTGCATGACAATCGATTTGTGTTGGCCCAGAACGTAAATACAAATCAAATATGCAATACAATTGGAAAGTTCAGGCCTTGACCGCCCGTCCATCTCTCCCAAAGCTCTTCGCCTCATTATTTCCCATGTCCTGCCCCACTCATTGGCTTAAAATTTCTGTTGCTGTTTTTTTTTTTGTGCCTATGCCAAGCAACACTTGTAATTTAATGACGCGTTTGCTTCCAGATCACTTGCAGGGCTCCTGCACAGCTGCTGCCTTGTACATGTTTGCTTACTTAACCCAACACACACACACACACACACACACACACACACACACACACACACACACATATATAGTAGCACTCATTTCGCTGCTATGTTTTAAAACTTTGCCGACTCGAAAGGAGTCACTGGCTGGCAAAATGTTTGCTATGTGAATCGCCTTCTCTGTTACATGAAAAGGGATGGAAGTACAAAGTTCACATACTTTTACCACTTTTAACTAGCGTAACTTTTAGGCCCTTTAACTTAAAGAAAGTATCAAAAGGGACATGAGACGCTTTTGCTAAATTTAACTGACGGGCGAAGAGATCGCTTCAGTCTTGTGTAGATTGTATTTGATTAGATATGTGTAGGAAATCCTAACTGCATTAAAATTCACACTATCTAATAGACTTTACTAAATTCTAACTATATATAGTATAAGAAAGCAACAAATCGAATGAAACGACTTCAAAACGGAAGAGTCTCATTCTGACGTGTGTATATGTTTTTATTTTTATACCCTTCACATGTGAAACAGGGTATATTGAGTTTGTCATGAATCTGTAACGCCTTAAAGGAATGATGGGAGACCCCATAAAGTATATATCAAAATGATCAGGACGAGCTCAGGAATTGATTTCCGCGTGTCCGTCCGTCCGTCCGTCTGTCCGTCTGTCATTTCGATAGGAGCATTGTACGACATAGCCACCATACAAATTTACCATATCGTACTATCAAATTTTGTCTCTGTCGTGCACTTTCAAGTACCTACATGTCAAATTGTTGTTGTCGCACACGAACAAGTAAATAACGCTCAAGAGTAAAAATTTTGGCGAAAAATTACCAACAACTGCGCAGAAACATAAGAGGGGGGAGCATTGATTTAGCTGTGTGAAGGGTATCATAGTCTTGGCATAGCCAAAATTAACTATGCGCCATTATGTTTTTAAATTTATTTAAAAATTATTTTCCAATCATGCTACATAATAGAATAAATACTTTGTCAGCAATCCAAATGTTTACTTGGTGTTCAATATTATTTTCGTTGCTGACTTTTCAAATGAATTTAATTGACGTTAATGAAGACATAGTTATCTCCTAAGCAAAACTGTTAACTCTCAAATATTGCTTAGAGTAACCAAAAAAGTTAAGTGAAAAACCGAAATGTTACAATAACTTTTAATTGCATTTCGAATCTCACATACTTAACAGTTATAGCAGCTTCCTCATCTTTCCTCCTTACGAGCTAAACAAGCACTCAATTTTAGTGCAAATCAATTGCACAAACATTAAGTCAAACGATCGGCTCAAGGGAGATGCGATGTCGAAGTTGAATAATGCAAAGAGGCAGCGAGGGGTAACACATGCGTTAAGCTATTAATTACGACTCAGGCGACGAACACTAAAACACACACAATCTCATGAGCTCTAGCTGCCATACACACTCTTACTCACAGACATAAAGGGAATGGCAAATTTATGGGCTTTATCGCTGCAACAAGTTTATCTCGTGCTCCTGCTAACTGGTGCTCATTACGACCCAGTGTCTGTGCTCTGGCTGATGACTGCGCGAATTTGTGTGTGTGCGTGCAAACAACTTGGCGTATGAGTAATCAAAATACATAGCTACAAAGCTACAACATTTTTGTGCCAATCACGCATTAAATGTTAATGTGCTCATAAAAACACACACACTCATTGTATATAAAAACTCAACATTCCTAGATTCCTAATTGTGAGTTTTGAGAAACAAAATCTAATCACATAAATCTTCATAATAAGGTGCGAAAAATGCAATTGTTGCACTTTAAGTGTGTTGCAAAAAAAAAAGGCAATTTAGCAGCGTGTTGCTGACACCTACAACAAAACCTCATTGTTGATTGCATGTGCTTGGAAAATGGCGCTCATGCATATAGCATGATGTGTGAAGCCGAAAAAATAATGTGAATATGGCAAAAGCCAGCTGAGAGTGTGCACGTGTGCGTGTGTGTTGTTGTGTGACTGACTGACTGACTTTAGGTGCCGGGGCCAAAGCAAAAAGCCAAAGACGCTGCAGCAGCAGCAGCAAACAGTAGCAACAGCAATGAGAAAACGGCTTATCCTTGAGATTTAAACTGACATTTAAGCAACTCAGGCAGGCGTATGCATAACACACACACACACATACATACATAAATACACAGACAAAAGTAAACACAGCTGCCAGGCTTGCCCTTGTGCCGCACCAAACATCCAACACCACCATCCTCCCCCAAGCGCGCCCCACTCTAGCATTCAATGCAATTGACTAGCAAAAAAAATAAAAATTGTTGCACAGAGCGAGGCGCTGCTTCCCTTCCAACAAGAAGCTAGCCACACATCTCACCCACCCAATCCCTACACCATGCTCATTCTTTATCTCGTACTAAATGCAACTATTTAGATTGCCTTGCCACCTATTTGCATTTAATTTCGTGAATAGCGTTGCACAGATAAGCAGCAAACGGTTGAAATACAAGTTCAGCAATTAAATTAAATTTGCATTTTATGTAAACACACACAAAGTTTATGAGCACTTTTCATTAGCGGTGCGTTTTTATTGAAATTAAATTATTCGTGTTAAATTCACTGCAGCACAAATTGCTTAGGTTTTTTTTGTTTTTGTGTTTGCCTCTGTGTCTATGTGTGGCTCTTGTAGTATCCTCTGGCACGTTCACGTCACACGTTAGTCAATGTCATGTTGCCTGCCAACACCAACACTAGCAAACACGAAAACAAACACCATTACGTACACATTCACACTTACAAACATACCATAACGCATGCTTGCAAACATTTTATGGCGTTTTTTTGTTTTCATATGCATGAGTCTGTTTTTGCATGTGTGTGTGTGGCAGATATGAAGCATTTGTCCGCTGCGCTCTTGGAATTTGCTTTTTGAACATTTTTTAAAATACCCATTACACATTAGTGCATAATACGGGAGTGATAAATTTAAGAGTTAAGGTCATTTCATGAGACAATATGCAAATGGTGACTTCAACAAAATAGAGTATCTTTTAGTCGCGTAATCTCAAGCATTTTTGATCGTTTCTTTACGTTTTACGCACACTGGAAACTTATAACTTTGTCATGAAACTTCCAGCAATTTATGCGCTTTTGTAATTACACTTTTGGGACTTAAAAGAGCTAGGCAATGACTTTTCTATAAAAAAAAATGACCTCAACACAAGTTCGCAAAATGTCAACCAATAGCAATTAAGGACCTTAAGCTGTTCATTTTCGCAAGTTGAAATGGCTTATATAATTTAATCTATTTATTCTTTCACATAATTTGGAGTATTTGGAATTCGGTGCAAGCCACCTCTAGATTAACTTTAGCACTTTGTCAGTTTATCACATAATCAGTTTATCAATTACAGCTGGCAAATATTGTCGTCTGTGTTTAATTGCAATTTTCATACTCATAAACCACATATCATATCACATCGGAACACGTTTTTAATTGCCGTTAAGCCTGTTCTTTCAGCTTTGGCAAATAATTTAAACATATAGTTAATGCTTGTCAAAATTGAAATGAGATCCAGTTGGTGTGTTTCTATAGTTTCTGTAGTTTCAGCTTGTGGCAGCTACTGCAAAGAAATTCCACAAAATGCTTCAGTGCGTTTGCCTTCATTCATCTTGACAAAATTGTCATGCTAATTGCATTTAGTTGGAAATCCGCCCCAAAGGCCTGTTATATTATTTAAATTCACAAAATACGCCGAAGCTACTGAACAACTTTTGAGTGTCGCTTTTGGCTGAAGGACACACAGTTTGCGGATGCAGTTGCAGATGTCCTGGTATATCCCAACAACATTTGTTTGCAAACTGATTACCCACAGATCTGCTCAGTTGGTTATCTTATTATATTACAACCAATTGACAAACTTAACACTGTTATATAACGACGTAAAATGGGTTTGTAAATCTATGCGGGAAACTTTAAAATAAATTATCTTGAAACAAATTATGCTTAAAGCCAGTCGAGGACTATAAGGAGTAAAGGACACAATGCAATTTGCACCCAGTTAAATGCATTTAATTACCGATTTATAAACTTTATCAGATTAACCAAATTTTGGAGGCTTACTTTTACATTTGTGCGGTTAAAAAAATGACTTCGATTATTCTTTGTGTTAAAAGATATATATACATTGTTGATCCTGTGTTTTGTTCATTTCGAATAAATGCAAGCAACGCTGAGAAGCCTATATTATAAGGAAGAAAATGTATATAAGAAGATATCTCCCAGTTGACGTATTAAACTTACTTTCTTATTATACGGTTGAATAATGCAGTCACAATTTAAATGGTTTTTTCGCATATTCAACCTGAATTTATCTATACATAATGTTACATGCATTAAGATTTAGATAAATGTGTCGCACTTGTTTTTATTACTAGCTAAAGAGTATGCCTATAGTCGAACCACTGTTTGTTAATTATTGTAATTGATGTTGTGCATCGCTTTACGCAATTAAACACTGCGTGCAATGAAGCAAAATTTACGATTTATGATTGTGGCTGTGACTTGCATTTGCATTTGCAATAATTTATTAAAAAGCTCATCAATTAAGCACAAAAAATGTTCGCAGCAAATATATTCAATGCCATATAGAATTTGTTATTGCTGTGTTGCACATAAAAAAAAGGGCAAGTCAGACACAGGATAAGGAATGTGGGCTACGGCTTTAGTCAAATGTTGGCCAACGACCATCCGCAACATGACTGTTAAAGGGGAAATTGCTTCTTAATGCTTTCCGAAGTACCTCTACTATGTATGTATGTATGTTTGCGTTGAAATGTGTACGTTTTGATAATTTTAAAATCCACGACAAAGTCACAACAAAAACCAATTTTCCTGCTGCTGCTAATGGTGATGTATATGTATTGTACTATGTCGAGACGTTGGAAGCTGGTTCAATGTCATAAATATTCCGCGACGCATATCGATGATTAAGGAGTTGTCATATGCTAACCACAACAATGGCAGCAAAACAACAATAGAAATCTTTTGTGTTTTTTCTTTTCTTTTTGTAACTGTGCGTGTTTTTGTGTCCATGTGGATGCCATGTCCTTGTGCGTTATTGATAGAGAAGTGAATCTCAGTTAAAGTCTTTATACTTTTAGCTAAGAATCCTTAATCGGAAAGTGTTGGAATTAGCATCAATAAGTACAAAACTATATCGATAGTTTTGTTGTACATGCAAAAGAACTCTGCTCATTGATCTATGAATTCTAAATGAGTTAGTTCTTATTCTATGAACGATTGGTTCGTTTTCTATATACCAAGAATTGATCAAAGTGAAAAGACGTGTCTGAAACTATAAAGAGAAAATATAAAAGAAATATAACCAAATAAGTGGATTGTTTTATTAATAAGAATATAGATATTAACTACTGCTGGATCTATACTATTTGGATGTTATTGCCGCTGCTGTTATTGTTGGGTTTGGAAATACAGACGCCGGCTTGAGCGTCAGTCTCACACGCACACTAATACAAGTGTAGTGTAATACTTTAAAGGTTATGGGCCCAGACCACGCCATAACTGCAGCTAAGTAAATGTATCATTTATTCTTTTATAGATATTAACTATGGATAAAGCAAATAAACGAAACATAAAACCATTTGATGGCGAAAAATATTCCATTTGGAAATTTCGCATAAGAGCACTTTTAAATGAAATAGATGTGTTGAAGGTTATAGACCAAGAAGAAGAAGAGGATACAGTTGAATGGAAGAAAAAAGAAAAATGCGCAAAAAGTGTGATCATTGAGTATTTAAGTGACTCGTTTTTGAGTTTTGCTAGAAAGTGAAGACACTGCAAAACAAATTTTGCAGAACTTAGATACCATATATGAAAGAAAGAGTTTGGCGTCACAATTGTCTACACGCAAGCAACTACTTTCATTAAAGCTTAGAGGAGATACTCATTTATTAAGCCATTTTACTATGTTTGATGATCTCATTGCCGAATTGCAAGCATCTGGTGCAAAGATGGAAGAAATGGACAAAGTGTCGCATTTATTGCTTACGTTGCCATCATCGTACGATGGAGTTATAACAGCGATCGAAACATTGGCAGAACAAAATTTAACTTTGGCGTTTGTCAAAAACCGACTGTTGGATCACGAGATCAAGTTAAGGAATATTAGTAAAGACACTAGTCTAAAGGTCATGCACACTGTAAAGAAAGACTTTAAATTTCAATTCCCCCATAAGAAAAATATTAAAAATGCATCAAACAAAATCTCAAAAAATCCAAAGAAATGCTTTCATTGTGGCAAACTTGGTCACATCAAAAGGGATTGTTTTTCTCTAAAAAGAGATAAAGAAAATAATGCAAATGGCAAACAAGCACAGATGACATCTCTGCAAGCGCAAGCAGATCACCAAGGAATTTCATTTATGATGAAGCGTGCAAATAGTATTAAAAGTATTGGGTTCTTATTAGACTCTGGTGCCTCTGATCATCTAGCAAATAATGAAAACTTATTTACAACAATCACGGAACTTAGTGAACCTATTAAAATTGCGGTTGCCAAGAACGATGTCTTTATTTATGCAATTAAGAAAGGCTCAGTTGAATTATTCACAAATTCCAATAAAAGAATTGAGCTTAAGGATGTATTATATTGTCCAGACATACCAGAAAACCTTATATCTGTAAAAAGGATGCAGGAGGCAGGCCTTACAATTGTATTTCATCCAGGAGGTGTAACGGTTAGAAAAAGTAATGTTGATATAATGAATGGAAATTTATATGGAAGTGTTCTAAATTTCTTCTCTAATAAATTAGCTTATGTTGCAAATGCAAAGAAAAGTAATAATTATAGTTTGTGGCATGAAAGATTAGGTCATATGAGTAAGGGAAAATTCTTAGAGTTAAAAGCTAAAGACATGTTTGATGATACGAATTTATTAAATAACATACAGCCAGAAAATGAGATATGTGAAGCTTGTGTTAAAGGGAAGCAGGCGAGATTGAGTTTTGAAAAGTTTAAAAATAAAGACCATATAAAGCGACCATTATTTGTTGTACACTCTGATGTGTGTGGTCCAATTACACCACATACAGTTGACTCTAAAAACTACTATGTTGTCTTTATTGACGATTTTACGCATTATTGCGTAACGTATCTGTTAACTTTAAGTCAGATGTTTTTGCTGTATTTCAAGACTATGTAGCAAAAAGTGAAACTTTATTTAATTCAAAATTGGTCAATTTATATATTGATAATGGTCGAGAGTATCTATCGAATGATATGAAAGAGTTTTGTGTTCAGAGAGGCATAAGCTATCATCTAACTGTTCCACATACTCCACAACAGAATGGTGTATCCGAAAGGATGATTAGATCTATAACGGAAAAAGCTCGCGCTTTAGTTATAGGGGGCAAAATCCAGAAGTCTTTCTGGGGTGAGGCTGTGCTAACAGCCACATACTTGATAAATAGAAGCCCAACTAATGCATTACGTGAATGCAGAAAAACACCATATGAAATGTGGCACGGTAAAAAGCCATGTCTCAAGTACTTGAGAGTTTTTGGTTCGACAGTGTACGTTCTCAATAAAATGAAAAAAAGAAAGTTTGATGAAAAATCATGGAAAGGTATGCTTGTCGGATATGAACCAAATGGATATAAAATATGGGATTTGGATAACAAAAGATTTGTTACCGCAAGAGATGTTGTGTTTGACGAAAAGTCTAGAGCTGTGGTTGTTGATAACAACATAGATTTCCACAATCAGGTGGAAAATATTGAACCAGTTTTTCAAGACTATAGTCTGGTGGAAATGGAAATGGTTCAAGAAAAGTCTAATACAGAAGTATTAGAAGTACAGCCTAGTGAAGTGGAAAATGCTGATCCAGAAATATCTGAAATTTTAGTTGATAAAGAATCAAGTAACTCTGATACACTTATTAGGCAAAGCAATAGATTAAAAGAAAAACCAAAATTGTCATATAGAGATATGATAAAGAACTGTGTTATGCATGCACATACTTTTATTGGTACTGCCCCAACATCTTTTGATGAAATTAATAATAGAAGTGATAAAGTACAGTGGGTAGAAGCTATTAAAGATGAACTTAAATCTCATGAGGTAAACAAAACATGGTCACTAGTAGAAATGCCTGAGAATAAGAATATAGTTGATTGTAAATGGATTTTTACAATTAAACAAAATGAGTTTGGTAAACCAGTGAAATATAAAGCACGGCTCGTAGCACGTGGATTCACACAAGAGTATTTAATCGATTATGATGAAACATTTGCTCCTGTGGCTAGAATTTCAAGTTTCAGACTTATAATGTTTTTTTCAAACCAATACGGCTTGAGAGTGCATCACATGGATGTGAAAACAGCCTTTTTAAATGGCAATTTAAAGGAGGAAATATATATGAGAATTCCTCAAGGGCTGTATGTAATAGCAGCCAGTATGTAATTGAACAAAGCAATTTATGGTCTCAAGCAGGCAGCGAAGTGCTGGTTTGATGTTTTTGAGAAAACATTGAAAGATACTGGGTTTACAAATTCACCTGTTGATAGATGCATATATATTCTTGACAAAGGTGACATATTGGAAAATATATATGTTTTGTTATATGTTGATGACTTAGTTATATGTACAAGTAAAATTCAGACTATGAATAAATTTAAGTCATACGTGATGAGCAAGTTTCAAATGACAGATTTAATGGAAATTAAATACTTCATTGGTATTAAGATTGACAGATCAGATAATCGAATGGAATTGAGTCAATCAGCCTACATAAAAAATGTTTTGTTGAAATATAATATGGATCAGTGTAATCCTGTCAATTCTCCACTTGCAACTAAACTAAATATCGAGTCATTGAGCTCGGATGAAGCAACTGATGCTCCATGTCAAAGTTTAATTGGATGTCTTATGTATGTTATGCTATGTACAAGACCAGATCTGAGTATATCTGTGAATCTGTTAAGTCGATATAGTCAAAAGAATAATAAAGAATTGTGGCTATGTTTAAAAAGAGTATTAAGGTATCTAAAAGGTACTATCGACTTAAAGTTAACATTCACTAGAAATGAGAACTATGACAATTTCTTTGTTGGATTTGTAGACTCAGATTGGGGTGGAAGTCAACTAGACAGAAAAAGTACTACAGGGTATTTGTTTAAAATGTTTAAAACAAATGTAATTTGCTGGAATACTAGAAAACAGAATTCAGTAGCTGCTTCATCAACAGAAGCCGAATACATGGCATTGCTTGAAGTTGTTAGGGAAGCTTTATGGTTGAAGTCCTTATTAGAAAGTTTAAAAATAAAGTTAGAACAACCAATAAAGATCTATGAAGATAATCAGGGTTGTATTAGTATAGCGAATAACCCTTCTTGCCACAAACGTTCTAAACATATAGATATCAAATATCATTTTTCACGTGAGCAAGTTGAAAATAAACTAATAAAACTTGAATATATTTCCACAGATCATCAACTTGCTGATATGCTTACAAAACCATTACCAGCACCACGTTTTGTACAACTCAGACAGCAACTTGGCCTGAATGACTGAGATTGATGGATGGATAAATGCGGATGACAATTTACGTTCTTTTTGATTATTTTTATTTGATACTTTGATTAGTTTGATAACGAATGATATTTTGTTCCTTAATAATTTAATAAGACACTCTAAATGAATTTGAGTAGATATTTGCACAATAATGGCACCTGTTCCAAAACGTTTGCGCGAAAACTCCACTGGTGATCTGAAGGCTGGAAAGGGGACCGACTACAACTCGCTCGTCCAGCTGATTAACCAACGCTTTGATGAACAGGCTGAATTAATATCAAGCCGTATGAGAGAGTCGGAGGAACACCTGCTCTGCATACTAAATGAGAAGCTGGATGGCATGCACGGTGAGCTTCACAGCATTATGCAGCGGGTGCAAAATCTGGAGCAAGCTGCGGAGGGTACTCGAGCACTACACGTGCAAGTTGCGGCGCTTGAAGACAAGCTCAATGCGCAAGCCAATGCATCCATCGCCAAAGATGTTCGGCTACATGGTGTGCCCCTCGTAGAGGGTGAGCAGCTGCGGTCTATTTTCAACGCATTAGCATTCTCCCTTGGGGTCACCCCGGCACCGAGACTTAATGAGATCTTTAGGATCAGGCGATCTGGCAGAGCAAGTTCGGTAGTCGACCCGGAAATTGTTGTAAAGTTTGATAGCACGCACGACAAAATAAAAATAATGCGAGCGGCAGCAGAATACCGGCGAAACAACAACACGCAACTAAACTTGCACATGCTGGGCTTTGAAGCACATGGCAATGTACCAATTTACCTTAATGAGCAATTAAGCAAAGAGAACTATGAGATCTTCAAGAAAGCAATGCAAATGAAGAGGCAAAAGCTGCTGACAGCTGTGTTCTGTCGCCAGGGCATCGTCCACGTCAGACAGAGCGAGAAGGGAGATGTAGTCAGACTAGACAACCCGCAAAAGCTCGTGCCCTTACAAAGCTCATCTGCAGTCGCCACGTCAACACAACCGACCAATCAGGCGGAGCTTTTTCGCTCTTAAGTTATGCGCTTTAATATTGTCAAAACGTATGTTAATTCATGTTTTAAGTAATTTCTCTTTCTTTCATATTTTAAGTAATTTCTCTCGTTTTACAATTTCGAATCTTTTAAAGAGGGCTCTCATCTCTTATATTTGAATGCGTCTGATGTCCAGCTGATTTTTATTGTTGTCGTTATTATTATTATTATTTCATATTTAGCGTTAGGTAATATACAATTTTTTGATGTGCTTCTGTTAGGTTTTAAAATCAAGCTTTTTAGATGTCCGCATCTTTAATAACATCCAAGTCGAGCACCCATGCCATGGTTAGAGTTCTTTGTAAGCAAAACAGCGGTTTAAACATTTGCCATATTAATGCTCAGAGTCTGGTTAAGAAGATGGATGAGTTTCGTTTTATTTTTGTGAATTCTAATGTTGATGTTGTCTGTGTCTCTGAAACATGGTTTTTCCCAGAATTAAGTGACTTGTCTATTATTTGTGATGGCTTTAATGTTTTTCGTTCTGATCGTGTAAGTCATGCAGGTGGTGTAGCAGTGTATGTAGTAAAGAGAATTAAGTGTAAAGTTGTTCTAAGTCATCCCCTTGACAGCCCAATTGAATATTTGTTTTTAGAATTAATTAGTCTTAATAAAAATATTAAGACGCTTCTAGGATGTGTGTATAGGGCACATAACCACATTGGTTACTCTGACATGATTGATACAATAGCAAACTTATCACTGAAATTCACTGATATTATTATAGTTGGCGACCTAAACAGCAATATGCTTCAGAACCAAGATTTATCAGCAGAATTTAATGCACTGGGTCTTGAACTTGTAAATGAATCTACACCGACTCATTTCTCTCAAACCACAAATACTTTACTTGATGTTATCTTTGTAAACAAAACAAACAGAGTAATGTTGTATGACCAAATATCAGTACCTGAGTTTTCCAAACATGACCTAATTTTTCTTTCTTATGACACTCAACTTGACTCTAATAATCAAATTATTCAATACAGGGACTTTAAAAATGTAGATAAAAGTATGTTGTTCAGTGACTGTAATAATTGTGATTGGAATAGTCTATACTTCCTTCCGTCTGTTGACACCCAGTTAGGATTGTTACAAACTAATATTGAATATTTGTACAATAAGCATGTACCGCTTAGGACCTTAGTTATTAAGCCGAAGCTAAATCCATGGTTTAGCAGTGATATAACAAGTGCAATAAAACACCGGGACAAGCTTTACGAGAGGTGGAAACGTTATAAGACTGACCAAATATTCCAACTTTTTAAGACTGCTAGGCGTAATGTAAATGACTTGATCAGTAGTGCTAAGCGTAGACATTATGGTTTAAAGTTTGACAATATAAATTCCACGAAAAAATTATGGAAGGAGTTGAAGAACGTTGGAATTGGAAAGGCAAAATCTGTGATAAATGATGACTTGGATGTAAATGTTCTTAATGGTAGTTTTGTAAATGTCAATGTTCGTCCAGCAACATGTAATCCGTACATAAACTCTGTGTCGTTTAATAATTGTACTAGCTGTTTTAACTTTGTTAGTGTAAGTCAATGTGATGTTCTTGAGTCAATCTTTAAAATTAAGTCAAATGCGTGTGGATTAGATGATATTAACCCAAAATTTGTAAAAATAATACTTCCACTAATTTTAGGTCATATAACGCACATTCTAAATTATGCAATCACCACGTCCACATTTCCTGAGATGTGGAAAATCGCTAAGATTACGCCCATCCCAAAAGGCAAAGGTGAGTTTAGACCGATAGCTATATTGCCATTCTTGTCTAAAGTTTTTGAAAAATTATTGGCAAACCAAATTTCAACTTTTATGGACACCAACATTTTACTTAGCAACAAGCAATCTGGGTTTAGGAAAAAGAAAAGTTGTATAACCGCAATTTTAAAATTGTTGAGGATATAAGAAGTCATATGGACAATAGTGAAGTTACTCTATTAACACTTCTTGACTTTAGTAGGGCTTTTGACACGGTTAACCACGAAATTTTGACAACGAAGTTAAGCAGGCTTTATAACTTCTCCACAACTGCAGTTAAGTTAATGGACTCATATTTAAGAAATAGAAAACAGGCTGTAGTTGTTCAGGATTCTACCTCCGACCTTGTGGTAACAACACGTGGTGTTCCACAGGGATCAATTCTAGGTCCTCTACTTTTTACAATTTATGTTAATGATCTCCCAAGTGTTCTGTCCATGTGTGAAGCCCATATGTACGCTGATGATGTCCAATTATATGTAAGTCGTCCTACTAGTCAGATTAACCAATGTATCATGCTATGTAATAATGATCTGTTACGTGTATGTAAATGGGCAAGTAGTAATGGCCTTCGTTTGAACCCGTCAAAGTGTAAATGTATCATAATGTATAAGAAAAAACTAAATGTTGACAATTTAAGTAAACTCTGTGTTGATAATGTAGATATTGCGTATGTGGAAAAGGCTGATAATCTAGGAATAACATTTAACAATACACTAACATGGAAAGACCAGGTCAATAAAGCTGTGGGTAAGACATATGGTGTTCTCCGGCAGCTTGTGCTAACACAGCCCTGGCTGCCGATTAATACAAAAATGACTATAGCGAAAGCTTTAGTTACACCAGTTTTGTTTTATGGAATTGAAATCTTTGCCAACTGTGATATTGCTAGTCAGCAGAAGCTAAAAGTAGCTTTAAATAGTATAGCACGTTATGTTTTTGGACTCAAACGATATGACCATGTTACATGTTTTACAAATCGTATTTTTGACTTAGACTTAAAAAACTGGACTAGATATAAAACTTTAACTTTGCTCCATCAGATCATAAGTACAAAAACGCCTGATTACTTATATGACAAATTACGCTTTGCGGTATCTTTAAGGACCTGCAATATTGTTTGTCCCAGAATTAAACTTGCATCCTCCGACAGGCACTTCTTTATATGGGTTGCTCGACTTTGGAATCAGTTGCCACTTGAGATTAAGACTATTAGAAGCACATCAAGTTTTCGAATCAGGCTAAAAAGACATTTACAACAACATAGCTAATGATGTTGATTTTTATCATTAGTAATAAAAATAAAAATAATAATGGTGATAACGATAACAATAACATTGTGAGTGAGGTTGCAGAGAGTAATGCCCATAATTATAGACAATTTTTATTTCCATTTTAATGTTTAAATTTAACTATAGTTATTTTTCAATCAGTTATGATTTTTATATGATATTTAAAATGAATTTTGAATTCTTATGTTATTAATGAGATTAATCATGAACAGTTCCTACTAGATAAGTTTGATAAAGAAGATGGATTTAACTCTTTATTGAATAATTTTGTTAATTTAAATTTTATTACCTAAATTTTGATTTACCTTATATTTTAATTTTACGCTTGATCTAATTGGGTTTTACTGGGTTTCCCCAATTCATGCAACAAATGTTGGATCATTATGCACTCCCAGAGAAAGCTCGACTTATTACTTTGATCATGTATATCTTTTAATGTAAAATGTAAAATGTATGAGCATAGCACTTTTGAGGAGGTGTGTTGGAATTAGCATCAATAAGTACAAAACTATATCGATAGTTTTGTTGTACATGCAAAAGAACTCTGCTCATTGATCTATGAATTCTAAATGAGTTAGTTCTTATTCTATGAACGATTGGTTCGTTTTCTATATACCAAGAATTGATCAAAGTGAAAAGACGTGTCTGAAACTATAAAGAGAAAATATAAAAGAAATATAACCAAATAAGTGGATTGTTTTATTAATAAGAATATAGATATTAACTACTGCTGGATCTATACTATTTGGATGTTATTGCCGCTGCTGTTATTGTTGGGTTTGGAAATACAGACGCCGGCTTGAGCGTCAGTCTCACACGCACACTAAACAAGTGTAGTGTAATACTTTATAGAAAGAATCAACAATGTTTATATAATATATACTTTTAAAGTAAATATTTGTCAAATGCATTATTGACTTTGAGTAAATAAACATCAGAAGCCAACTAATCTAAAAATGCACCTTCACTAAAAATGTATGAGTTTTGTTTGAATCTTCTACTTCACATACAATTTACTCAGTTGAGTAAACGTAAATTCGTCGTAACTCAGGTAACCCAGGTTTGATTTGACCAGGTTTATTTTTCCAGTTACCAATTTCGCATGCCAAAGCCAAGCAGATTTGTATTATTTATGCTGCGAACACAATATGCTATGTACATAATATACATTATGTTTAATATCCAAATGTATGTACCAAAACCTATATATATACAGGCATGTGGCAGACCTGAACATGCCGCGTTCCCACAAAATTCGCTGGTCGGCGAGGTGAGCACGAAATACCAAAAACTCAAACACAAAATACATATTGGACCCGCATTCACACAATAAACAATTCGCACGATTCGGTTTATGGTTTCGTTTTTTTTGGTATTAGAAACAATTATGGTAACGTTATAGGCACATTGGCTGAGATTTATGCCAAGCTTTAATATACATTTTCATTGGCAAAGGGGATTGTTGAAATTCGTACGGCAGAAAAAGATAAGTCAAAAGTATCGCATACATACACATATTCATATATGTACATATGTATGCATACTAAAACATTGTATATATACACATTTTTATAATTTGAATTTAGCAAAAACTTTCCGATAGCTTATAAAAAGCGAGCTTTCAAGAAGTTAGCAGTTTTTCGTTCCTCATACGCTATGTGGCCAGAGTTGCGAGACGGCATTGTAATGTAAAAGGATGGCCTAAGCTGTGGCCAATAATACATCAGCAGCCTCTGGCAGAAATTTAAGAATCAAAACACACGTACACACAGACTCACAAATCCATGAAATATGCTTTTACATGTACATTTGAGTTTTAGCTTGTATAAGTGAGAGAGCGATGAAAGAAAGCTGAAAAGCTTAACTCAACTCACTAACGATATTGTATATGTTTAAAGTTGGCAAAATCTTAACGCGTTTAAAACGCCTGTAATAACAAAACAAGTGAAATCAATACTTACATTTGGTTTGTAAGAATATTTAATCCGATGATAGTTGGTAAAACGAAAGATTTTTTAGTTTTACATAACACTCTTCATATGTATTTCTTATGAAAACAATTTTTATAATCACTAACACAAACACTTTATTAGAAAAAGTTTAATTTCAACTGAATTGAATTTTTTTATATTTTATTTATTTTTTCATTTAGTATATACTTGAAAAATGCACAACAAAAAACACTTTTTTTTAATAAACATTCCCAGTTTTTTGTTTAAACAATACAGTTTCACGTCAACATATTTATTTTTGCTGCTCGACAATTGTTAAAAAATAAGCCCCCGAATAGATATAAAAAAACAAATAGTTTTAGTCTTTGCAAATTTCAGTCCCTTGGGAATTCTCAATGTTTGGAATGTTCGGTTTTGTATAAAGACTTGTTTGTTATGTTTGTAGATTGTAGCCATAAACACCTTTATACTTATTCACATCAAAGACCAACAGTTTGTTGATATTTCGGTTGCTCAATTTACTCATGTGTGTGTATAATATATACAACATTTGTACACACGCGTACACAAAAAACACATACGATGCGTTTTGTTTATTTGCACAAAAATGTTTTTTGTTGTTTCACGTTTTTTTCTGTTGTTTTCTTGGTTCCGGGCAACGAAATTCTGCCGTTGTGCCAAGCATTTTGCTGACAATTAATTGTGCATTAATTTTAGTTAGCTCAAAATATCATCTTCTATTTTGTTTTGCTCCGAGCCAGCTGCCTAAGCAACGATGAACAATGTGGCCAGCTAATTAGAAGAAGGGTCCGAGTTGTTGTGCTTAGCACAGCACAAATTCTAACATACGTTTGGTGGAGATATTTCAATTAGGATGCCAAATACATACATATCACATACACACATGTATCATAGGCCAACAAATAGACATTACTGATTGTGGTTGTGTGTTTGTGTGTGGCAGGGTGGGTGAGTGTTGTGACAACTGGTCAAATTGTGGTTGCCAAAAACAGAAAATGTGACAGAAATCGAGGCAAAAAAGGAGCAAAAGCAATTGCCGATGCTACAGTGGACATTCGCAAAGCAGAACGTTATGGATTTTTGAGGAGTGTTCGAATTAAATAAAATCAGGTAATGCTTTGAATAAACAAACAATAAACAAAACTAAGCATGAAATTCTTCAATAAAACAAACATAATTAATAATTATAAATGCCTTGAAAATAATAATCCTAAAAGGGAATAACTATAAAGTATTGTAATGTATTGTACATACTGTGTATGTATAAATGCTACTAATACTCAGACACGGAGCAACAACGGCAATTTACACTCATAATTTATATGTACCGAGTATAGAGCCTACACAAATTTTGACATACTTCAAGGCGCCACTTAAGACACACATACACACACACACACAGAAAGAGAATGAGAAAGAGAAAGAGAGAGAGAGAGAGAGAGAGAGAGTGAGTGAGCGATAGACAGATAGAGCGAATGAGAGTAAACGTACCCACACAAATTGAAATTCTGGCAGCGGCAACAGCTTCAACTTGTTGACGTCGTCGGAAGCAGCGCAAGTAGTGGGCGTCAAATGTTGGAAGGACGCGCAACAAAGCAGCAAAAAAAGTGAAATAAAATAAAATCACAAGGCGCTTGCTGGATTCAACAATTTGTTGAATGTCGTACAAACATCCACACACACACACACACATGCATGTATGCTTTACTGTGTGTATTCATATATATTATATGAAATGAACATATACAAACAAAAGTATGTGTCGGACTTTTTTTCCGCTTTATGTAAAAACGAAAAATACACACACACACACAGAGAGACTTGTACCTTGAGTGCTGGGCAAACGCGTTTGCGGCAAGTGTATGCATGTGTATGTGTATTCTAGTCACACATACAGAGAGAACGACAGACTCCAAAAGCGGAGCCTCGATTCCATCGTTGTTAAGTTGAAACGTTAAAGAGCAAATAAATGGCTCGAAACAAACAAAAACGATGAAAAGATGAATAAAACCAAAGCGCAGCACACACACACACACACACACAGCAAATGGCTAACGTTAACCGTTAGCCACACCAACAGCATCAAAATGTGTGCGTTAAAATCATTCGAGCTTTACTATAGTTGCATGTGTGTGTATGTTTTGCCGTTAGACTTTTCACACTGGCCGTGTTTTATTATTATTATAAACTCATATTAAACAATTATTTTATGTGCTGTATTTGAAGTATTCTTTGTTTAGTAAACGCACTTTTGTTAAATTTAATGTTGACTTGCACTTGTTGTTTATATTATTTTTATTCTCATTATTTATATTCTTCTTTTTATATGTATCGCTGTAGGAATTTTTTTATTGTTTTTATTTTGTTGACTGTTGAATGTTTAATGAAGTCGCAAGCAACGCACACACACTCACTAGTTTGTTTGTTGGGAGGGGGGGGGGGGGGGGGGGTTTAGTTGCCCGAGGGGACAACTACGCGCAGTTTTCGACAATCCTCTGACTGTATACGTGCCTTGTGTGCGTAATATATGTGTGTGAGTGTGTGTGTGTGTGTGTTGGTGTCAGTGTGAAAGCGAACGCGTTGCCGACGATGCAAACAGATCCAAATCTCGCCCAACACTGCTGGGGATGGCTTCTGGGCGCTGAAGCTGGCTACAGCTGCTAACAGCGCTGTGTTAAACTAACATAGCACCGAATGCGGGCAATAGGTCATTTTTAACAGTACGTGCTACTGCCGCTGTTACTTTAACAGCTCGCGGTAGAGCGTCATGGCGCTCGTTAAATTTTTAACTGTTGTCGGCATCGTCAGCAGGCTAAACTTTTTCATTGCTGATGTCTTTTTTACAATCTGGCTAGCCTTAGTCTCTTATTTATACGATACTGTTGCATGTTTTAGCCCAAGCATCTGTTTTCTATCAAAAAACTTTGTTGTGAACGTTTATATAGTGTCGGTGCCTATGTGCGTTTCTACTAGTGTGTGTGAGCGTGTGTTATTGCGTGCAGATGTATTAACACGTTGGACTGGTGGCGTTTTATGGCACTGTTTCCGTTAGCCAAGCGGAAAAATTTTTACTCAAAAGAAAACACAACCAACCAATATGCAAAATGGCTTTTGTCTGTCCGCATTTGTGTGTTCATTCTTTATTTTGTTCTTATTCAACTTGTTGTGGTTGCTGTTTTTGTTATTTTTGTTTATGTTATTTTTGTTGTTGATATTGTAATCTGTGATGATAGTCGGGCAGTGTTGCATTCTCTAACGGTAATGCGGACATTTCTTGTGCGTTTATTTAAAGAAAGCTTATAAAAATTACACAAATACATACATACAAATATGGAAATTGTCAGCCTCAGCTTGAGCTCATATAAATGTATGGGTGTGTATTCACTAAAGGCAAAGCTGATGATATTTGTGTTTGTAATTGAATCTGAATGTGTGTTGGACGGAAAGGTAGTTAGCTGAGTTAGTGTGCAGCTGTCCTGCCAAAGTCTATTAAGTTAGCCAAAAGCAAAGACCGTAGAAGTTATCCGCTTAGTCAGCGACAAAAGCATCCAACTAAAATGAAACGGTGGAAAACCTTGAGGGCAGGGTGACACAGTCGAGCCACGGCATGCGTAAAAACGCAACAACATCAACAATCGACACACAATTACACTCACAGACTCTACTTTGGTAATGGAGCTGGGTGCTTACATTGATGTTGTTGGCTCTGCCACAAAGAGAATACGCATGTTCATGTATCCATATCCATATACACACATATATATAGACAACCACACTCACTAACTCACATACACATACTAACGCGTTCAATGAGC